>OY754975.1:33353440-33785940 GCA_963576475.1 Molanna angustata
ACACGCGATCATATTATGATAAATACCGTGCACTACGTAGAATGGAGTGAGTGTTGATTTTTTTTCGTTTTCGTTACGAGATGTCTCCGTATTTTTTTTTTGTTCCAACGATTTAATAATTTAATCTCGATAACGGCAGTTTATCGATAAAACAATGACAAATATAAATAATTAACTTATGACACTTTGTTATATAAATTAATTGTAGTTAAAACTGTTGAATATTTGAGAAAACGGCCTTTCAGACAATATCGATTCCACACTGTGAGAAATATTTGTTAGAATGTATGAACAGTATAAATCGTGGAATAATATATGTGGAGTGTACACTACATTTGGACATGTTCAAGTTCATTTCTTCTTTTTCTGTAAGGCCGGATAAACGTGTTTTTGCGCCCATAGCAATATATTTGAAACCGCTCCCCCCCCCCAATTTTTCAGGAATTTTAAATGTAGAACAATTTAAAATTATGTAAAATTAAATCGGGTCTAAAATGACGAGTCAGTTTGGTCAGAATCATCATCATCATACCATCACGCCATTTCCCTATTTGGGGTAGGCGGAGAGAACCGAACGCCAGACTCCTCTCTCTTGACACACATTCCTCGCTTCATTCACGTCCATACATCGTCTCATACACGCTCTTCTATTATTCTTACTTCTAACATCACCATCTTTCAAAATCCCATTTATGTGATCGTGCCAACTTTTTCTTGGCCGACCTCTACTTTTCGTTCCTCTTTTATCAGCCTTGTACACTTTTTTGTCAGACGGTCATCACTCATTCTTTCTATGTGGCCGAACCACCTTAGGGCATTTATTTTCATCTTACTTACGATATTTCTTTCAAACGTACATTCTCGTCTAATATCCTCATTTCTTATTCTATCATACATCGTTTTACCACACATTCGTCTTAGTGACCTCATTTCAACCGCGTTAATTCTACTTTCATGCGTCTTCTGCCATGTCCATGCCATTTGGTCAGAATCAGTTTGTTAATATTACCTAAACCTACATATTATGTATAGTTGTTTATTATTATTTATAAAAAAACAATAGCCACAATTGGAGATTCATACAATTTACAGTGTGGTATTACAATATTAGAGTCAATTTTGTTTTTTTTGACAACACCATATTTAATGCCCAAATATATAAGTCTATACTTATACTAGTAAATTATATTGACACGTGTCGACACTTGACACCAGACAGAAGAGAGAGAAAGAAACAATAACATATGAATAATTGAAAGAGATAGGTTAGTTTTGTTCCTAAACAGTGTCGGCGACTGACACCAAGAAAATAATATCTAAGTATTTTTTTTTATTTCAATGTAAACAAAACAGTCATAACAGAGTACAATTAATTACATATAAAATAATTCAAGGACCAAAAACTGTTTACAGCTTATTACTAAATAGTGAAGTGCACTTTAACAATCATAAATAAACACTATCAGACATATTTATATAAATTCTTAAATCTAAATAAAAAAGTAAGAAAAGTAAAAGAACACAAAGTTGTCATTGCTTGGTGGGACTTTGAGGAAAATAGGAAAAGGAGGAGATAAGTATGTCGCTTAAGTCGAAAGGAAAAAAAATCATTGAAATTATCTTAGCATTTGAATGCAACGTTTTTTGCCTTTAACAAATTGACCGTTGATATCAGGATCCACATATTGTAAACGACTTATGTATGTTCCATCAACAAGCAAAAAGAGATCTTAGTGTAATATATCATTAAAATCACTATGGTGTGTAGTATCTGGAAATTCCTTCAAATTTTCTGTTACCATGTCGTATGGAAATTACCGTGAGCCGCCCGGGCGATTTTAGTTGTAGGGGGCGCTCGCTTCATTATGTAGATAATTTAACACTAAAGCAAGTAAATTATTACAGTGATTATTTTTGTGTGAGTTAACCACAATGTTTGCGAATAACATGTTAAAAATAGGCGGGCAAGATATTAGTTCTAAGCGGGATTTTTTACATACACATCATCACATCGAGCCTCTTTCCGGGTACGCAAAGAGAACCGAGCGCCTTATCTGTGGATTTTTGATTTATATAATTTTCATTTTAGGATTTCAAGCGCCCTTTTTAAGACAACCTTTGTTCCTGATTGTTTTTTGATTTATCCGGCCCTGCTTATGGTGCCCTGTCAAGGAGCCCAGCGGAGTCCACCCCCATATTTTGTGCAGCCAGGGCACCAATCTGTTCCAACCTTTAATTTTTTGTTTTAGTTTTAGGAACAATATCAGTTATAGAATACGAAATTAAGTTAAAAAAAACGTTCCTATTTTAGTTCAAAAAGTTACAGTTTTTTTATATTTTTTTCTTTGAACGTAGATTGTATTGCGTCGAAAAGTGAACGACATAATGTACATCTACAAAATAATATGACTGTTATAAAGTATGATATCAAATTATAATATTATTTTGAACCCTTGTTCGTACCGTGTGCGCAATAGTTAGGTCACTGGTCAAACAATTTAATCTACATAGAGAATGAAAATCGATTTTTCATTAAATTTTAGTATGTCGCACGCAACGATAATATACATATATACTTATATACAAGGCTTGGCATAATATATAAAAAGGTACAAACGTTAAACGAGTAGGTTGTGGCCGACGACAAAATCCTCACTAGCAAGTCATTCTATAAAGTATTCAAATTTTGTATGAAGAATATTCAGCATTATTATGAAATGAATTTCGTTAAATTTTTATTGATTTAAATATTTATTATGAAAAGTCGATAATTATTGTTCAATGCCGTTTTATGAAAGTGATGTGCCTTTTTACAAATTTGAAAATAAAAATATCAAATTTTATGCTTCCTGAGCTTGGGGTCACTTTGAAATATTTGACAGTTAAAAAAATTGAGAAGCACTATTCAGATATCCTTTAAAATTTAATGGGGTCTAAGCAAGTATTAGATATACAAATTTGCAAAATTTGAAAGGAATCGAATGAGTACTTTAGTCTATAGTTGATAATGTAAAATAAACACGCCGTACATAGCATATATTATACAGCACATAGCACATTGCACATAGTACCTACACAGTACACACACAGATACACCGTGATGAAACTTTCAGAATACAATCTCAGCATGATACTAGTTGATAATCTGAAATAAAAAAAAACTTAAAAATTGCGAAATCATAACTCCCCACTATATCCCTTTGGGGTGGTGAGGAGTGAAAATGTTAGTTATTCCAAAACCAGAATTGTTTTGGTCTTATATTGCCGGTCTCGGTCTTGTTTGTCAGTTGGTTAGATAGGTATCTAAAGAGTCCAAGTTTCCGGATTCGATTTCTGATGGAGACACAGTGCTTAGTTATTGTGTTAACATTCTGAATCAGTGGGACGATAAATATCTTAAGTCTCCAGAATGTGAAAAACTTATTATTGGGTGCTTGTTAAATTAATATTTGAATTCAATGATATATAAAAATAATAGATACGTTACTAGTGTTTAAATTCGGTAAACAAAAAGTATGGCGCATACCTCTCTTAATTCTTACCGCACTTTAGTTACACGCAAGATGTTGTAGTGTTCAGACGTATTGTCGTATTTTTTTGTATGATGAATACATGTAAAAGTTACACTAGAACTGTAAAGGATCGACCAGATATATCATTTCTTGCTGCGTATTCATTCAATAACTTTGTATTAATACTGATTTTTCGATATTTATTTTTATTTCGAGTAAACGAGAGAGCAGTCAAGGCATATTCAATTGGAGCAATGCAGAGGAATTCTGTTGTTGTACACAGCTATAACTTAATATAAGTTCGTCCCTTTCACAATCATTATTTGGTGTGAGAGATAATTATTTATTTATTTATTTATTTATTTGGGAAGCCAACAGCTCATTTACATTTTTTATAATACAAATTTTAACATAGACTTCAGAGCCAATAACAAGCTTTCCATCAATAACAAGAAAATACTGTTAACAACTCATGTTACACGCGCACGCACGCACACACACACACACACACACACACATGCACATATACAATTTGTTTGGGATGGATAATTATAATGTCATTGCACTGATGTGTGTGTTTATTTATTTATTTAATATAAAGAGACACCAACAGAACACTGAACAACACAAACAAAGAAACATGAAACAAAAACATAGAATCTCCAGTGCTCCAATAACAGGTATCTCCCGCATGGCATGGCTTAGGTAGGTACAATCAACGTCTCCTGGGGGGCAAGTCTGGTCCGACCGGCGAAATCAAAACCCTATTAATTACCCATATCACGGATATAATTATCATATATGGAGTTTTATGACATCTAAGGATATTATAGAACTCCATATAATAATTATATCCATGATATGGGTAATAATGAGGGTTTTGATTTCGCCGGTGGGACCAGACTTGCCCCCCTGAGCATTCAAATTAAAACCTCAAAAAGACATTACACTGCACAATTAAAACGGAAGTTTAAAATACACATATACATATGCATACATTTACATTGGAACAAATGATACACACATATAAGTATGTAAGAAAACAAAAGTTGAACTAAAAAGATAAAACAAAAATAAAATTGAGCCAATACAAAAAAAATAAAAAACAAATTTTGGCCTATCATATTTTAAGGAATAAAAATAGACAATTTATAAGGGTCAATTTCTACAAAAGTTTACTATTGATCTTTTTCTCATTTAATGTATTCTGTCATGTGTGCTCTTTCTTGGTGATATTGTAAGAAATCGTTTAACTGTAGGTACCATTTTTGTAAAGCGTTTTTTCTCTCATATAACGTGTCTATATATAAAATGTCATTGCTTAACCTAGTGCCTGTTAATCACCCTAAAAGTTATACAAAAAATAAATATTACTCATTACTAAAATGTCATAACAATTACTTGTAGAATCATGGGCCCACGTTAGTAAGGGCCCGTGACGCAAGTCCCAACCACCTTTCACCTGTACTCAAACACCTATACTAAAATTCCCATACAAATATTGTCCTGAAAATTTTGCCTATTATATATTTGTTGTAATTGGGAAATTTGACGGATAGTACCTTTTTGCAATTACCAACTATTATAATATTTCGACGGAGTTATATTATAACACCAAGTATACATAGATTACGAGCGTCATGATACTCGTAAAAGATTCGTTATCTATGGAATTATTATTGATTGTGATAACGGTTATAAGTACATACACACATAGGTACATAGGTTCGTATTGACACATTTATAAAATCAGGTGTACACAGACAAGTTTAAAACAATGAAACAATATCTTCCCACCATTCACCATACAACGCGAAGCATCAAGTAAATGCGAATATTTGCGGTGCTGTTCATTGTTAAAAGTATGGACGAAATTTCCGAGTAGGGACCCCTGCGGGCGTATTCCTGTTCTTTTATCGCGGCAATATACACAAGTTTTCACGCTAAATGTGTTTCTTATAGCAGATCGTTATTCTGTTTATGTCGAGAAAACCTCCGTTCGCCGTTCGTAACGCGGTATTCTGATTGGAGTGAAATACATATGACATTCGACAGGTGAATTTATTCGCAATGTTTTATGCGGCATATTGAGGTGGTGTTAAGTTTTGTATAAAGTCATAAATCGACGCGTACATACATTCGTTCGTTTCACAGATTATAGTTATGAATGACAGCTCCTAATACGTAACTTTCACTTTACATTCTGTGATATGTAAAGATTAGCGGAAAGTATCGTAAAATATTACACGTGAACGGGAATAAGGCTCCTGGTACATATAGTTGAACAGCTATCATGGGTTGAAAAAGAGTAGGTATATGGACTAGGTATGGATGGGTTGAAAAGGAGTAGGTATGGACTATAAAGGAGTAGGTAAGGTTGAAAAGGAGTAGCTATGGACTATAAAGGAGTAGCTATGGGTTGAAATGGTAGATATGGAGAAGTAGACAGTCGCATCCACCAAGAAAAACTCGCCTTCAAGAAAAAATTCAAGATGTTGGAATCCAATAATATGGACCTTAAACTCCGAAAAGATCTAATCGAGACATATGTGTGGAGTATTTTGCTATATGGCTGTGAGGCATGGTGCATAGGTGAGAGAAACCGTAAAAGATTAGAGGCCTTCGAGATATGAACCTACCGAGGAACAGTCGGTATATCTTGGAGGGACCATACTGCAAATGATTGTACGGAATTAACATTTAGCTTTTTACGGTATTTTACAATAAAATCGCCTTTGTATACTTGTCTTTACAAAAAAATATGTAATGAAAAATAGTTTAAACTTTGTTTTATGAAGAACAGGTGTGCGAGGACATGAAGTGTACCTCCTACACAGAGTTGAAGAAAGTCGCTGAAGATCAAGCGGAGTAGAGGAAGAGATATATCGCTTTGTTGCCAAACAATCTCCAAGATTGAAACCAAAGAAAAAGAGAGTATACTCATTATCTGCTGACTCTCAATTCCTGAAGGTCGTGCCTTGGTTATTTTTAACAGAATGAAAGTAAACATACTTCGGTGGTTTGTTACAAAGAATGAATGGAGAACGACTGTCTAAGAAAATTTATAGAGCTGAAAGAGGAGGAAAGAGAATAAGACCACGTGAACAATATTCTGAAAGAAGGAAAAGTTAGAAGTGTAGATAACAGACAGACACGTGTGTAAAGATGTATGAAATGGAGTGAGGCTATGAATTTATTAAAAAGTTTATGGCGTGATGGCGTGTTTGTACAAAACAACAACGAGATAAACGAAAAAAAGACATTTACAAGAGATTGAACTTGGCAATGAGAAAAGGAACAAGGAGGTTGAAAGAAGCAGAAAGAATTTCGTTAAGAATAATGTGATAATATAATACATTTTTGAAAGTAATAAAAGACTGATTGAATGTAATTATGACACATGTGAGAATGTTAATACACTTACGTGCAAAAAAATCAATTGTAATTTGTCTAGGGATCAAAAGTTAATCGAGCCCGCAAGCGTGGATTAAGTCGGCATAATGCTCATTGCTCAATTAGCTTAGCAATCTATTCTAGGATCAGCTAAGCTAGTAATGGTCGAAAAACTCATCAGTCAACAAAATATAATGGAACTTTTAATGAAACATATATTTTTAAAAAAGATCCAACTTTCTATCTTTCCTGAAATTTTGGGCTCTGTTCATTAGGTGGATCAAAAGTTATAAGGGGGGATGGACACGCACACATATACATAGACACACACACATACACACAAACACATAAAATTTTCAGCTCCAAATCGTTTCTTGTTCAGGCTTCTTACATTTCCGTCTTTCAGAATATCGTTCACATGACGTGCCATCCTTTTCTTTGGCGCCCCCGACCTCTCATTCCGTTCCTATCAGCATTGTATATTTTTTTCGTCAGGCGTTCTTCATTATTTATTCCCAAGTGACCAAACCATCTTAATGTGTTAACGTTTATTTTGTTAATTACATCTTTCTTCATCTTACATTCCATTTTGTGTCCTCATTTCGTAACATGCATAGTTCTATTACAAATTCTTCTTAGCGATCTCATATTGTTGTAATATGTGTATTTAGATATTTATATCTACAGATGGTAATCCACGTTCTACTTCATCTCTACCTGATAATATATCTAATACCTAACTAAATGATAACATTTTTTTGTTAATCGAAGGTCATATGTCATATCAATAAATTATATGCAACTATCTAATCGATATTAAAATGATATTGGCAGGTAGAGTTCACCAAGCGGGCGAATGCGGGTGACTATACCCGTGCAAAACCCAATTTAATTTTCCACGCAAATTTTCCTTCTCTGGGCTAGTTGGAAGATATTACCATATGGTAATAAAGTCGCCACTTGCGCTTTATTACCATATTTTGATTACACTTTGTTACACTTTTAGTTTCAGTTCTTATGATTTGTCTTTATTAATGTACATGAGCTAATTAATAATATTATGTAAACTTTGCTGGCTAATTTTTTGGTTATATGTGTATAAGATTTTTGTTTTATATTGCTGTATGTTTACCGAAATATATAAAATAAAAAAAAAAGAGAAATAAATTCTCTTAAACAAATAGACTGTGGGATAACTTTATGTAATATATTTTTGCCCACACATGAATTGATTGTTGAAATAGGGGAGGCGCATCATAACAAGATTCTATCCCAGGACTTCTGGATTACCGCTCTATCACAACAGATATTAGGGGGTTATTTTCTGTCTATCTACTTCAATAGGGGCATGGTACAATTGGTTGTTAAAGTATATAGTTTGAGAACCGCTTTGGTCGAAGGTCTCCTTGAAATGGCGGGAATAAATATTCCAATATGAGTAACAAATCAAAACTGTCATACAATTTCACCGTTGGAGGCCCCACGCCATATTGTATATTATGAACCTATTGGAAACCTCTGTGCTTTTACTTCGTACACCCCACATTTATCTATGCCTTACTGTATTCAGTGGTTCTCAACCTTTTCTGCAACACTGCTTCATTATCAAATCAGGATCGCCCTAAAAAAGGGGTCAATTGGTATTCAGATATTTTTTGACTCTTCATAATATGAGCTACAGTTACCTAATCGTTAATTTATTTTTACCCTTCACTCCAATATGAGATTAGTCGTGATGTTTTTCTTCTTTTTGTGTACTCTCTACAGTCCGAACTATAAATCCTTTTTGTGTACTCTCTACAGTCCAAACTATAACTCCTTTTTGTGTACTCTCTACAGTCCGAACTATAAATCCTTTTTGTGTACTCTCTACAGTCCGAACTATAAATTCTTTTTGTGTACTCTCTACAGTCTGATCGGCTTTACATTGATATCTTTATATGTTGAGTGCATAGACTTTATACATGATTTACACCCCACACTCCAACTACAAAGGGTTTTTATTTACACGTATTTAGGGCTTACTCGGAAGGAAAATTTTGTATGGCGTAGTGGACTTTTTGCATCCAAAAATCACCTGATGTTTTTCGTTCATTGCTACGATACAAATATACTATACTGTCTGTAATGTAAACGGTCACTGTCGACCTGCCACTTCACTTGTTGGTGAACGTTGCGCAAAACGCATAAAGTAATCATGTAAACCAGCCGTTGACAGGTCGCAAGCTCTGTAGGTGCCTTGATTTACCGGTTCCTTTATAATATTCCGTCTTGTTTCTGCTTTTTCTTCTTCAGCCCACCTTCGTCCAGTAATGGACATGGACATCCACAGATCCCTATCTTGGGCAGACCGCATCCATCCGCCTTCAGCCACACGTCATATATCATCAGAATATCTTGATGGAGGCCTCCCAACACTTCTTTTGTCCGTTCTAGGTCGCCATTCTAGCACTTTCTTAGTCCATCTAGAGTTTGCGGTTCGGGCGACATGCCGTGGCGCCCTGCCTAGCTCCATTTCTGCTTGGCAACCTTTTGGACGACGTCGGTTATTTTGGATTATTCTCTTATCCACAAGTTAGTTTTTCTATCTCTTAACAAAATACCCAGCATTATTCTTTCCATGGCTCTTTGTGTTACTGTTAAATTATGTAGCATTTTGTTTGTTAACACAAGAGTTTCACAGCCATACGTCAATATCGGGAGAACGCAAGCGTCAAATACTTTATTTTTAAAATAATTGACGTACTTCGGAGACTAGAGGATGTAAGAGAGAGTTTACCAAAGGCGGTCCATGCTGACCTCTTCTTTCAATTTCTGCTTCTTGATTTTCTTATCTGAATTTCATAGTGTGTCCAAGATAAACATAACTACCAACATTTTCGATGACTCTTCCTTCTATATACCATGATGCTCTTCGAAGGCTCTGCATTGCTCTAACTAACTTTGGTTTTTGATGTATTCACATCGTCTCTATTATAATAATTGTTTTGCCATTTTGCATCAATAATCCTTTGATTGTCTTAACTATTGACACCTTAAACTGTATTTTTCTTCCTCTTCTTCATCGGCAAAGACTTTCTTCCAGAAATCCAGCAGCATAACTCGGACCTGACCTCGTTGGAGAGGGTTTCAGCCTGAATGAGACTTGGATCAATAACTGGGAAAACTCCAACCTGGATGTTAATGAGTACATGGGTACTCCAACGACGATACCTCTAGGTTTCGATCTGAAGGCTGTGGACCTCTAAATAGAATCCAAACTGGAAATGGACGCTGTAACTACCTCATGGCAAAGTGGGGCATTGTTCCATTGCGGCCATTCCTCTCAAACAATGCAACATATATTGGAGGAATGCAGCGTCCGTGCATATGAGGGCCCAAAGACGGATATTTGCGAGCTGACGCCTGCATTTGTGGACTGGCTCGGAGCCCTCGACCTGAGTGTGTGATCATATTATGTTTAACTGTGTTTTTGTTGGTTTGATTTTAATGTATTCTCTATCTCATACGATAAATAAATAAATAATCGATTAAAACAAATTTTTGCATGGTTAACTTATCGAAACACTTATTGATTCTGGGGGTGTCAAGAGAGTTTTACTTGTAACTTTGGAAAGTACTGGACACATGCCTTTATGTACAAAGTAGGTATACCACATTCGGTTAGTCTTCGCATACAATACGCCATAGAAAATAGGTACTAACAATTTAATTTGTATAGAATGCAGACTTCCATAAACAATATCTTGTATAATGCAATATTTGTGCTCATTTATGATAGTCGGAACTTTTACAAAGGAAACATACAACCAACTTTCAATACAGTGTTGTGTGAATACTTTTTCGTTTTCATACCCACACTATAAATTATTGAAATCATGTGTATTCTGCAGTAAAATTTATATAGTATTGTTTCTGAGAAAATTTCAAAACAAGTCTACTTATTTTTCTTTATGCAAATACACGCAGAAATACTATTCAATAATAAAGTATTACTACAAAGTATAAAATGCACTGTATTCTGTTACATTGCTATATCAAAGTTGTTTGGGAAAATATGTACATAACTGAAAATAGTACATTAGTATTGCATCTTAATGGGAAAGGTAAATAACTGTTTTAAATGTGCAATAAAAAATATTTATACATACACTAATTATTATAGTAGGTATACTGGTACCCATTGCTATTGCATCATAATTGTTTAGCCAAATAACTATTTTAATAAACGTGCGATTTAAAATAATCAAACACTAATTATTATTATGGTAGGTATACTGGTATCCATTGCTATTGCATCATAATTGGTAAGCCAAATAACTATTTTAAATGTGCATTAAAAAATAATTATACCCTAATTATAGTAGGTTTACTGGTAACCATTGCTATTGCATCATAATGGTAAGTTAAATAACTGTTTTAAATGTGCAATAAATAAGTTATACACTAATTATTATAGTATACTGGTACATTACTATTGCATCATATTGGTAAGTTAAATAACTATTTTAAATGTACAATAAAACATTGTTATACACTAATTAGTGTAGTATGCTGGTACATTGGTATTGCATCATAATTGGTATGTTTAAATAACTGAAATATCTATACAATAATAAAAATAGTTATACAATAATTATTATATGTATACTGGTACATTTATATTGTTTTGAATATACAGTATAAATATTATTTGGTTCATACTAGCCATAACATTTCCACAGTGAAAAGATTTTGTGTTGGAATGAAAATATAACATAAAACCATGGAAGATTTTTCACTGGTGACGCACTTTTCACCATTTACATAAAGCTTTAAATAATTACGCACGGCACGAATTTTACTGTAACTAAGCGTGCATCAAATGACGGCTACAATAATAAGCGGACTCGCTTGAGGTAAATTGCAATGAGTGATGCAATTGATAATAAATCAAAATTTTCCTCATCTTCTTTTCAATTATTCATTGAGTGAACTTTATTACGGGAATAGAATAGTCACATTTTATAATATATATCTTGTATAATATTTTTATAAACATACATGAAGTGCACAATGAACTTTGCACTAAAAATGTCTGTATTGAAACTAGGAACACCAGAGGCGAAACATAATCAAATCACATCATGAAGCAACTTCATTTATCAACTAATTTAATATTTTTACTGACAAACTTTTTAATATCTCAATAGAGACGAAGTTGGGATATTATAGAAGAACCAGGAACTCAAGGCACCTACAGGGCTTACGACCTGTCATAGGCTGGTTTACGTGATCATTTTATGCGCTTGCGCAACGTTCACCAATTAAATATTAGAATAGTAAATATTTATTTTAGCGCTTACCATTGTTGTACGTACTTATGACTAGCTATGTATGTATCTTTGACTTGGAAATTCGAGTTATCTAATTATAGCATTGAACCCACGAAATTAGGAGTAGTCTTTGATTTTTGTAAGGAAAAGGAGCATTAAGTTATTCTTAATGAATATTCATTTGAAACAATAACAAATGAGTTAGGAAATCCGAATGCAGTTCAACTCGATTACTAGATCAGCGCACTATCGCTTTGTCATTGAACCGTCTGAATATTTTACTTCATTCTTGACTATACACTTTACTGTCTTTATTTTCATTTTATAATTTTATTGTATAGTATCTAATTCCAATGTACGAGAGAACTGAAACTGGCAAACTGTTTTTTTGCAATTTAGTGTGAAAAAAAATATTTTCTTTTTACTGTTAACAAAATTAAAATAAATAAAAAATCGAACCACTACTTACCTATACTATCACCATAGTGGAACCACTATACCTACATGTCATCATAGATTTATTTTATTTTATTTATTTTATTTTATTTTTTAATTAACACATACAACATTAGATAGTTTATTACATGGATTAATACATATGATACATCAATTATCTAAATCTAATGTCAGTTACATGTGTCAAATACATTTTGGTTTGTGTGTGTAGTGTAAGTAGTTAAGTATTTTTATTATTTATTTATTTAATTATTATTCCGCTTATGTAAGAGAGAGGGTGTGTATATGTATGTGTGTGTGAGGGTGTGTGTGTGTGTGAGGGGTGTATGTGTGTGAGGGTGTGTGTGTGTGTGTGTGTGTGTGTGTGTGTGTGAGGGTGTGTGAGGGTGTGTGTGTGTAAAAGAGAGTATGTGGACTTAAGAGTGATGGGCCATGGTTAGCTATTGTTTTCTAATTTATCTATTTGGAATATTTTCCGTCGATATTCGTTTGGGGAGTCGTAAAAAATTGAGAAATTATTTCAGAACTCACTCATGATTTGATTAAAATTGCCACATCGTAAACACAAGCCAATCTTTTTAGCACATTATTAAGTTGCGCCTCTGATTGGAGTATCTACTTGATGAAAATAAATTATTTTAAATAAAGGTTAATTTTATCAATACCACAGCAATATAACTAGCTGCATGTAACACATGAGATCCATGTTTTTATATTGTTAGTATGTATACGTGCCAGACCTCAAATTCAAATTATTTAATATTTTAAGATATTGTGTTTGTAATTACAAAATATGTAAGTCAGGATAGAAAAGTGTGGAGTTCAGTCCCTTTTTCTTTCCCCGAATAGGTTAACGGCACGACGGTATGTATGAAAGTAAAGTATGTAGGTAAGAGTCCCCGTACATTTTGTGTATACTGCCATACAAATTGTATGAAACGATTATACACCTTTTCTGTATGAAAAGAAAACCAATGCAGACTATTCAGTTTATATAAGCGTAGAAAGGTGTTCGATTTGATATTTTTATTTAAAATAGTGAATTGCTTTGTGGATTCTGCATATCTGCTGGAGAAAATTGCCTTTCGTTGCCCTTTACGCAGTACTAGATCGAATGAATTATTTGCTATTCCTATGTGTAAGACTTATTATGCGCAGAACTCTTTTATCAGACGTTGTTGTAAATTATATAATTCGGTCATTTTAAGTCTGAAATCGATATTTTAAATAATGATTTTGCAGCTTTTTAAAGAAAACTTTTTAATGTTGTGTGAAAAGAATACTTTTTAACTTATATGTGGGTATAGGTATATTAACTGTTTTCTTTTTTTTCTTGACTGGTTAACTGGTTATTTATTTTATTAGTTTTGCTTTTTTTATGTTTTATTTCAATCTTGCTTAATCTTCCTCTTGCTATAATAACTAATGTTCTTTTCCTTCATAAAGTATCTTATTGTAAACCATTTATGGAAACTTTGCTGGTTTATTTGATTATTATTTTATATTAATTTAAAACTTTATGTTTCTTTGATAAATAAATAAAATAAAATATTATAAAATTAAATAAATGTTATACCTTCAGGAAAGAGGAGAAAAGATGGCTGCAAGGTGAGAACTTTCCGAATATATCAGATCTGCTGTAGTAGCTGTTTTAGACAAAACAATTCCGTGTATTTGTAGTTATGTTGTTGATTCTTATGGATCTTTTGGATTCTTATTGCTAAATCTTAAATATTCCTACCTACTCACCACGGCGGATCTGAGTTTGTTGGTGAAAGACTTTATGTAGCACTTTGTTACTGGTACGCATATAACTCTGTGGGTACGAACATAAAAAAAAAAATTTTTTACTAGTTGTATGTAACACATGATATCCAACTGTCCAAGGCGATAGTATGTCAAGTTGAAGAATACGTACCAAACTATAAACACTTAAACACAAATTAATAAATATTTTAAGATATTTTGTTTTCTATATAAAACATGTAGGTATGTATCAATGCTGAGGTCCGGGAGCTCACAAGCCAGCCCTTCCTGACTAACACCATTCGTGCTGGTCGATTGGCTTGGTTTGCACACGTATTTAGAGCTGGGGAAGATCACACCATCGAAAATTTCTTAAACACGAAACCAATTGGTAGAAGACCATTGGGAAGACCCAGGCAGCGATATGTGGACATCATGGCCGAACTAGAGAGAATGTGGGAAAGGGAAGATTGGTACCAAAAGACCCAAGACCGAAGGAAGTGGCGAATCATCATCATGGAGGCTAAAACTCTGCAAGAGTTGTATGGCCATCGGAAGTAAGTAAGTATGTATGTCAGGATAGGATAGTATGGAGGTCAGTCTTTTTTTCTACACAGAATATGAAAGCAGCATGATGGTATGTATGTATGTACGTATGTTTGGAGATTAAGTATCAAACTATTGAGTCCCCAAATTGTATGAAACGATGTCGTCATTAAAATATGAACATTGTACTACTACAATGTTCATATTTTTTTATTGACAATTAAATGATATAGTTGGGGTGTTTCGGCTTTTTTCGATATTTTTAAAAACTTTGGAAATATTGGTAGTTAAACACAAACATTTATCATAAAAAAATGTTTTTCTTAATAAAAAATGTTTGAAAATTTCTGGAACTTTATTAAAAAAATAAATTTGAGATTTTGTATTTGTCTACATTTAGGTATATTAATTTTCAGGGTTCTAGCTTTTATGTTAAATAAATAAATTAAATTAAAAAGTATAAATTCAAAAGTTAACTCCTGACTGAAACAAAAATTTAAAACACTGAGTATTAAAGTTTTGTAGGTCTATAACTATCTATATATTTGGGCTCTGTGCATTGAGCGGATCAAATGTTATAAGGGACGGACGGACAGACACACGGACACACTTCTGTTCTGCTCCGAATTCTGAGTAAATCCATGTGAAGAACATATATGCTGCGAAGCCTCCAAGTTGGTGTTTTTTTGACTTCAATGTTGAAAAAACACCAACTTAGAGGCTTGTAACTTGAAAAAGAGACATAAAAAATACAGAATTGGCATACAATTATCGCGTATCTTGGCTTGATACTTTGTCGGTATGTTAATGAAATAAATTTTCTTGAACAAATCGACAGTTGGAAAAATCTATTTTGATTATGTTTCGCCTTAGTGGGATCTCATGGTTTCGACGAAACCACAAATTCTGATTCAAAGTCGTATGGAACAAAATCGACCAATAGACTCTAGACACGACTCAGAACCGATGCATCAGTCTCAGTGTCAAGGGCCATAGAGAATAGTTATATGAAATATTGCTTGTCATTGATATCGGCTAGTGATGTGCCATTAATGACGCCATATCGATACAATTGTTACAACATATTACATCGTGAGAAGGTGGTAGGTAGGTAGGTATACCACAATATTTATTTAACTGACGGCCATCTTGGTTCGTTAGTACAATTTCTTATATTCACATTAATAATATGTAATAACACTCGACATAATGCACCACCATTCATGTATGGTTACATTTTTATTTTCAATAGCAACTCGCTCGTTCGCTGTACAGACGGATTATATTAAACGAGTTTAATTTTGTTTTATGATTTGATTTTGACAGACCTATAAGCCTAAGCTAGAAGAAGAAGAAGTATACTAGTAATAATAATAAGAGCTAATAATAATATACTAACCAGAGCCTAATCCTTTGATATGTTAAGTATCTGGATGGGTTAATCTGGATGTTAAGTATCTGGATCCAATTTGTCTGGTTCCCCTTTCTAAGGGTTACGAAGGTCAGATGGCAGTCGCTTCAATGTTATAAACCAGACTCGCCAATTCCAGGATCATGGTCAAAGCGTACCCCGATAGAAACGGGACAAAAGCGCTTAGGGGAAAAAATATCATTAGTAAATCGACTAGCGCCATAAAAAAAATAATAAGAGCGGTTAGCGAGCTGGGCTAGTCGTCCAGTGATTGCAAATTCGAATCCTGCCTCGACCGATTTCGTTCACCTGTAGCAGAAGCATTTATGCTTATTTTAGGGAAAGTAAGAAGATGTATATGTACTTGTTTAACAAGGACATATTCATTTTTTATTAAAAAAAATTCAATTTTTGAAAGTTCTATATATATTATCCATCAAAATCATTTCACTTGAGAATAAGCTGAAAACAACATCGCCATCTATGAAGTGACAAAGAAACTTTTTTGTAACGCCATCTATTGCGAAATTGCTTTGTAAACAATGAAAGCAACAGACCTAATATGTGTTGCGCAAACGCATAATATGATCAAATAAAACAGCCGATGACAGGTTGTAAGCCCTATAGGTGCCTTGAGATCCCGGTTCTCCTATAATATTTCAAATTCGTCTCTATTGATAAATTAAAAATTTGTCATAAAAAATATCATTGACGCCCGACAGTGGAAAAAAACCAATGTTTGCGTATATGCAACTATTAAAATATTCATTTTTTGTATATTTTATAAGACTGTATTCGTCCCTTTAATAAATAAATACATACCGCTAGACAGACCGACAGAATTACACATATATTTATAACATCATGAAAGATATTATGATCCGTAATTGATAGTAATGTAAATGGAACGCTACTTGAAGGTAAAGTTATCTTTTACATTTAAGTCCATTACATACTAGCATATGAATATTGTGTAATTTTTACATTTGTACCTAGTATCAAAACCATTATAGCTTAGCTCTTTTCATAGTGAATTATGGTTTATTGCGCAACGTGCAGTAATGATTTAATTCATATAAAAATCATTACTCATAATGCACCATCATTCATTTGATTAGCTCTATTATGTACATGCCTGTATAAATCTTACGGTATAATGAAGGTATTGAGCGCATGGTATTGACGTAGGTATTACAAAAAAAGATAAATTGTGTAATATTAAGAAAACTGGAGCTTATTTCTTTATTAGTTTGACCGAATACATAACAATAAAAAAAACATTTGTCATTTGTAAATCTATACTTATTAAATTTTTTGTTTGTAAGTAAGTATGCTTGTATGGTTGTATGTACGGTTTGCGCTCCTAAACCGTTCATCCGATCGCAATGAAACTTTAGTGGATTGTCGAGCGTATACCCGGGACGGTTTCTGGATTTAAACATTTCAATTCTTCTCCTTCTTTATCGTGTTTAAGATTATTAATCAGTGAAGGAGTATTATTCTGAGGAAAGAGGTCCAACTGCTCATCGCAGGTCTTCCGGATAGTCTTCTGTTGTTGGGTATTTCTGTATTAACAATTTGGTTATTCTATTGTCGTCTATGCACTAGACGTGGTCTCTTTATAAGCGAACACTGCACTAAATATTTTTATTTATTTAATATCTAACGAAAGAATTTATGGAAAGTGATCGACATAGTGATAACCATACAACATAGGTATCACTGTGGGTATCACCGTATTGTGGCGACCATATTGGAACAATTAAACACTATTTATATGTATATTGAATCAAAAAAACTTTTTAATTTTTAAATAAAATTATTTTTAAAGTAATTAAGACATCTCTGTAATTGGATTTAGTATATGTAATGTTTTTAGTAATGTATGAAACAGCTGTTGAGATGTAATGAAATAAAATAGATATAGGTAGGTACGTGAATAAATATTTTTTGATTTGGACGGGAAAGGGCTGAAGGGACGGGGGGACTGAAGGGACGGAGGGGACTGAAGGGGCGGAGGGGACTGAAGGGATGGAGGGGACTGAAGGGGCAAAGGGGTCTGAAAGGACGGAGGGGATTCAACCGACGGAGGGGACTGAAGGGACAGAATTATAATTAGAAATTTTAGATTACATAAAAATCGACCTTTTTTAATTATACATAGGTTGATGATTGCCGGGTTTCGCTAGTAGGTATAAATATAAAAATTTAGCGCAGGGTCAAGTTTCCTGCTTGTCAGATGCTATGTCAAGATTTTTTATATAGGTGCTCCTTTACTTCTGAAATATTGAGTGATATGTAATAGATTAGAATCATTTGTAGACAAATGTAACTGGTCTGTTTGCGTTTATTTCATAATGTACATTTTTATATGTTTTATACGACTGTATTGGTCCCTTGATTAAATATATCAATAAATGTGATTGATAGATCACCTACCGAAACGTGGCCGACCCGAAGGAAGATGGATGGATAGCTGGTAGTCAACCTTACAAGAGACCAACATCTCTGCTAACAACATGCCTCAAGGTCTTTCTTAAGAGTCAGTTTACACATTCTGCGTCTATATGTGTGATGGGGATAAATACTGTATCTCAACCACGTGAATGTGAGACCATGTCAAAGACCTAAGACATCACCTGTGAATGCGAGACTATCACCAAGTCCTGTAATACTAGACATAGACTATAACACATCACCTGTGTATGCGAGATCGGGGTGGCCTAGGTCTTGCATTCGCTGATCACGAAGTAGGACTAATTGTGTATTTCAATCAGAAAGGGTCTTTAAAACGTCATTTCATTTAAAATAGTTTCATTGTATCGCATGTACTGACAGTCTCTCCGGCTTAAGTGCTGCCATAATAGGATTTAAAGCGGTTAAATGTAAAGGACATTAGAAGGATATAAAGTGCAGAAATAATCCTTTGTTCTGTCTATTGGATGAAATAGTCGTTGATTACCAACCAGAACTATTCACCCGATGGATATGGGATTGGATTTGATACAGGATATAAGGCAGGTCCGGAACAATGTACCTACAGTTTCCTGAGGTAAAAAAAAGGTGACCTGATTTTTGGAATAGGCTGCTAGAACCTTCT
The DNA here is from genome assembly GCA_963576475.1 of Molanna angustata. Taxonomy (NCBI): domain Eukaryota; kingdom Metazoa; phylum Arthropoda; class Insecta; order Trichoptera; family Molannidae; genus Molanna; species Molanna angustata. The sequence continues at coordinate 33,372,920 of OY754975.1, forward strand.
TTGATATTCGTGTGCTTGGCATTCTGTGTTCTGCCCATATCAGTCTTAGGAAATATCCATTTGCTGAGGTAATTTTCGCTACTATCACCACTATCCGCTCTGCACATATGATGGACTGTAAAATAATATAGAGCATCAAAGGTGTGACCAAGATCTATGAAAATAATAAACTTAATTGGAATCTACCAATAATACGACACCATAACTATGACAGAAGTTCTTAAAGGCTTTAAAAATTGTTCTTTAAGATCAAAAATTCTGCATGACCAATGGAACCTTAAGCGCACTTTACATGGACGAGTTTTTCAACGAGGTTCAGGTTTTCAACTGGTTTTTCAACGCGGTGGGGAAAAAATAGAAATTGCTCTATTTTTCAACGCGTTTGTGCGCTTTAAAGAGGCTTTGCAACAAGGAGCTCCGATCTTTAAGAGGCCATCATTGGGTGGTAACTTTCCCACATAATATGTTTCGAATTTCGGTTTTCTTAAAGGCTTTAAAATTGTTCTTCGAGATCACGAAATCCGCGTGACCAATGTGACCTTGAAGAGGCCCACGGACAGCAACGAGGAGCTCCGATCTATAAGAGGACACCATTGGGTGGCAACAATCCCACAGGATATGTTCCAAAGTTTGGTTCGGGTATTAACAGAACTGACACGAGGCAGAGGAGGCAATTTTAAAACGGTAAAGATAACTCTTAAAATTTCCGTGTCTTGTGAAAGGGTTATTATTGTTTTGTTTTTCTTCTATATTTGGCGCTTCAGATTTATAGTGCCTGATACAACTGCATCATTTGAATCAATGTTGGATCCGGCCCAGACGACAGGACTGGAGAGCCAGAGAGAGAGAGACTGTGTAGGTAGGTACAGAATGATGGGATGTTTAACATTAAATTTACTCTTATTTTCAATATCATGATCTGAAGACTCCAGAGGAATGCTTCGATGAAATTGAATGCAACGAGAAACACAACGAAGATTTACCGCTTCGAGTTTTGCGCAGCGGGTTTTGGGACAGTTGCCGAGTAAACTATCCATGTTTCATATTCATATTAAACGATATAATTTATTGATATTTTCGAACATCGTTCGCATAGCCAATCCAGTCTTTCATTAAACGACCCTTGATGCTTCGCTTTTATTTATTTTTTGTTGGTAAATTCACTGAATATAATATTCATAACATTGTGCGCATATAACTTTAAATTGTGCGTATTCCAATTACGAATTTACACATGAAATATTACATATCCAATGCTTTGTGCAAAAAATATTAACAAATAAAATAAATAAAACTAAATTGATAGAGAAAATACAACAAATTAACTAAACAATAAAGTAAACGAAATGAAATATAAATACATTACATATTGTTTTAAAGTGTTATAATGTATCTAAAACGCCCACGTGTGGTCTATGTAATTCCTGAGATCAAAAGTTATCAAAAGTTCTTGCACGATATTCCTTTTATATACATAAATCGGTTGCGCTACAACCTATTAAGAGTGTTGGCCTGCTTAAACAATCGTCGCCACGAATTTATGACCACTTACGCAGGGTGCAAGGAAGTGTTTATTATTGTTATTGTTATATTACAATTACATACAAGATAGAGTTTACAGTTTACACATATACACATACAGTTTACACATACCAGTGTGTGTGTATAAGTGTGAACTGTTATGTGTGCAATTTTATGGTATAATGATCACCTCACTAGGGTGTTCTGTGCCGTGGTGTTACCACCGTCGCGGCGTGGACAATTAAACAGATGCGTGTATGCCCACACACTATTATCGTCTCACCTAAAAAGGCACTACATTCAGAATGGGTGGTGAATCTTATTGCTGAACTTTGTGAGATGTTATTGTTGCCTGTTGTATTTTCGATTACCCGGTTTGTTCGTTTAAGCGATTTATATAGGTACTATAAATAGTTTTTTGTATTTATTTTTTATTTTTTTATTTATGAGCACTAGTTATATTTATTTATTTATTTATTTAATATTGCTTCTCGGGCGAATAACAGGTGCTATGTCAAATATTAATTTAATACGCACCCAACAACAAATTGCCACATTTTGGAGACTTACGATATATTTTTTTTATTTATTTATTTATTTTTCATAATGGTACATAAAATAACAAACATTATAGTCAATCATCTCACTAGGGTTGAACCTGTATCGAGATGAGCGACTATACAACAACGAGTGAAATTTGTACAATTTTATAAATTTTAGAATATTGAATAAGAAAGAAAAAAAACATTAATAAACTCTAAGTCAAAAGAATTTTTTTATTACAAAATACTATGTTACAAGGAAGAAAAAAATGTGACAATAATATCTATGCAACCAACATACAGACAACTAACACAAAAAATATGACATGTATACTGTATAGGGTGACCATACACTTCAGAGCCCACCAAAAAATAAAAATATCAAAATAAACATGAATTGATGGGAGAGGTTTTAGTTAAAATGTGCTGCTTGACATTGTTCTTGAACAAAGCAAGCGTTTTCAATGCTTTTATATTATTTGGAAGGAAGTTAAACAGTAATGGTGCATGATAAAAATAATTTCTCTGTCCAAATGTTGATTTAACCATTATCGGCTGATAATTTAGAGAAGCTCCCAGTCTAGTGAAATATTAATCGTCTCACACATCCAGAATGAAAACACAATTAAAAACTCTGTCTCCACCGGGAATCGAACCCGGGACCTTTGGATCAGCAGTCAGATACCTAACCGATTGAGCCATGAAGGCCGACAAAATATATATACTATGACCCAAGTTTATTTTTAAGGCTTTACTTTTTATGTGTTGATTGAGTTTTCATCCGTCATGAAAAAGAAGCAATCGCATTAAAACTAGTCGTATTCGTGTGGATAAAACAAAGTGAATTAAAATAAATATAAATCTTTCATAAAATAAAAAAACGGCTACGAAATTAATGTATGTCAATATAGAAACAATGTGGCGTTCGGTTCATGAGGGACATGGCATTTTGGTATGTATGTAGTAATTTTTTTTTATAAAATTCGCCTATACAATAATACGTGCCATAAAGATTGCAGACGCCATTTCTCATGGACAACGCATAAAAAAGTAATCGACGAACATACATAAAAAAACATTACATCGAATTGAAAACCTCTCTGGTATTAGAATTCAGCTAAGGAAAAAAAAAACAATGTAAAGTTCAAAAATGGAAGACATTGCCTTGTGTCAACAACTCGCTTTTTTGCACTTCTCTGTACAAAAAATAAATAATATGAGTTGTAAACTATGAGATGTGCTGAATGATACGTCAGAATTGCATGTTATGAATATACAGCGCACGTACAGTTTGAGAAATAGAAAGTATATTAGGTAGGTATAGATAGATTATATCTCCATAATAATAATTCTCTTGCCAATTTCCCTTTCGTCCAAACCCACTCTTCAATATTGTTATCCATCTTCTGTGAATATATTAAAAGTATATTGGAAATAGCATCATAATAATAATAACATTGGATTTGCACCAATAATAATTATGCAGCCAAGTTATCTGCCAACACGAACTGATTACATATGTATTTAACTAAGGTTTGTTACGTAAAATTATAACTCTTCTATCTATGTACCACACGATGAACCTAATGAATCCGAACCTATATATTTCATTAAAGTTCATTTGTTAATATGCGAATTATACTTGGACATGACAGAAGATATATTTTTTGAGGCTATCCACCCCATAAAAATGGTGATTCATGCAATGACAATCCAAATGTGCGTATTATTTATAGAGGGTTCTATTTATATTATGATTATGGGTTCAATATCTTTTAAAGATTTAACCCATTTAAAAAAATTTAAAAAATACAATAGGCAACAATGACATCTCACATAGTTAGCAATGTGAGATTTTATGTTAGCACAACACCTGTGAGTTGCCCATAGTTTTACAAATATTTTTTTTATATATTCTCTAACCGTACTTATTTGTTCTAAAAAATAATTATTTTTATACTTTTTTGTTTAAACTAGATGTATTATTTAGACACATGATACAGGACAAAAGACCTATTATTAAAGAACGAGGAGATGTGACCCCCAACAGTCGGCACAGACAAAGAGTTGGCAGGGGAGAAGTTTAAGATTAAGTTCAAGATTAAATCAATGATTTCAGAATCAGGAATAGGGTAAATTTTATAGGCTGAATATTATTCACTAACTAACTAGATGTAAGTTACTTACTAACTATATGAGCTAATTTACTAAATATAAATAATTATATGCAGGGGCGGATCTACATAAGGGTTTTTTGGGCTGCAGCTCATGGCCCGGTGGATACAAAATACCCTCAGCCTCTATTGAAAACAATAGAGGATAACGAGAAGAAAACAGTATCAGAAATTAAAAAAAAAATCATATGGCTGGCAACCCTGCGATCAATCAATTATATTCCTATACCGTATACCTACATCACTATAGAAAACAGTTATTTGACAAAATGACAATTAGTTGAGTAATTAGAAATTATTAACTTAGGTAAAATTAGAGGAATGTAATTTTTTTCCAACTGTCGATTTGTTCAGGAGAACTTTGTTCTTTTAACATATCGACAATGTATCAAGCCAGAATACGCGAGAATTGTATGGAGAGGTCTACTTTTTTCACGGCTTTTCCAACTTTGAAGTCAAAAAACACCAACTTAGAGGCTTCGCAGCATATATGTTCCATGCACGGATTTACTCAGAATTCGGAGTAGAACATTTCGTGTGTCTGTGTGTGTGTGTGTGTGTGTGTGTGTGTGTGTGTGTGTGTGTGTGAGGGTGTGTCTGTGTGTGTGTCTGTGTGTGTGTGTGTCCGTCCCCCCTTATAACTTTTGATCCGCTCAATTAACAGAGCCTAAAATTTCAGAATATATAAACAATTACAGGCCTACAAAACTTTTATACTCGGAATTTAAAATTTTTGTTTCAGTCAGGGGTTATCAACTTTTGAATTTTTATTTTATTTTTCCATATATCTCAGAAACCATAAACGCTAGAACGCTGAAAATTGGTACAAACATAGACAAATACAAAATCTCAAATTAGTTTTTTCAAAAAAATTCCAGGGTTTCTCAAACATTTTTTATTAAGAAAAATATTTTTTTTATGATAAATTTATGAGTTTAACTGCCTATATTTCCAAAACTTTTACAATTATCGAAAAAAGCCGAAACACCCCAACTAGATAATTTAATTTTCTATAAAAAATATCAGCATTGTAGTAGAAGATCTCAATTTTTTTTTAACAATTTTTTTAAAAATTGAATTAAGTGACGACATCGCTTCATACATTTTGTATGGCAGTCGCCTATACACAATATGTAAGAAGACTTAATAGTTTGATACTTCATCTCCAAACATACATACATACCATCATGCTATTTGCATATTCTGGGTAGGAAAAAGGATCTTCCTCCATACTATCCTAACTTGACATACATACCTACATATGTTGTATAGAAAACAAAATATCTGAAAATATTCAATAATTTGTATCTATGGGTTTATAGTTTGGTACATATTCTTCAACTATACATACTATCGCTATCGACAGTTGGATCTCATGTGTTACATGCAACTAGTTTAGTAAAATATGAATATGTCCTTGTTAAACAAGTACATATACATCTTCCTACGTTCCCTAAAATAAGCAAATAAATGCTTGTGCTATAGGTGAACGAAATCGGTCGAGGCAGGATTCGAACTCGCGACCACTGGATTACTAGCCCAGCGCGCTAACCGCTCTTACAATCAACCCATTTTGTTTAATTTGTTATGATCAATGTGTAATGTGTACCTATTGGACAGGTTTTGCTGTATGGATGTGTGATGTGGGAGTGTGTTTGCTTTGTGCACTAGCGCAAAAAAAGGGAAGGCTCGTAGTATAAGACCAGCAGGCTAAGTCTGTAAGTAGATCTCGACCGATAAATGTCGAGATTAACTGTCAAAATATCGACTAGTCGATATTTTCACAGTTTTGGTAGTCACTAAGCAGATAACGCGTCGAATCGTTCTCGCCCACTTATTTGACGACGAGATTGAGATCGACATGGTCGACATCGAGTCGAGAGACAGGGATCTAACGCCGCCATGTTAAATTAAATGTCATTTTTTACGCGAACAATGCCGAATTTCATATTGTTTTTTGAGAATAATTATATAAACGGGTTAAACGATGCCGTTTAAGAGATTCTTCAAACCCTTTAAATATTCCGCGGTTATATATTTATTGGAAATATGCGTCCGTACTTAGATTATAACATTATAATTCTATGCGTCCGTAAATGTTTTCCGTAGGTATAGATTTGAAATAATTTTTCATTTTGAGAAAGTATTCTTGTAAGCTACACATATGTATTTTAACACTTAACAAAAGAAAATTCGGCGTAGTTTTTAGTAAAAAAATAACACGCTGCTGTCATCACACTTGATAAATTGATCGAAATATAATTAAAGATAATTTTTAAAATTACTCTCAAAACATTCAATAAACACAAAAGAAGTTAATTTAATCGTATTATAACTTGCTTTTGTGCTTAAAATATGACCATATTATATTTATTTAACAAATTTATGTAAACAAATTTGACATTAATTCAAATCATGGGGAAAATATTGTGTATTGCCATAAATGATAATTCAAAAATGTACCGCAAGCCAGCCTAACGGCGAAAAATACTAATAAGTGCATTTACGAACTCGACAGCGCTTAGTGACTACGAATTGTCGTCACGGGCGTAAACATGGCGAGAAGAGCGGCGATACGTTGTCGGATCTCGACTTTTTTACTGACTTGGCCTGCAGGGCCTAACTATAACTAACTATTTATATATAACGATGACTCCAATGCTTTAATCATTACCCTTTTTTGAATTTATTATAATGTAGAATTTCGTGCCACGTAGCTATTATATTATTTGAAACAGTTTAAACAATATAAAATTAATGACACACGGGATTAATGACTTTGCATAGAGACAAATAGTTGTACCTATGTCACGATGATGTGATGTCTTACGATATTTTAACTGTTAAAAAACTGTAACAATAAATTATAACGTAACATTAAAAACAAATAACATAAACTGGGTACTGTGATGAAGACAAGAAAAAGAAAAAAATTTCTTTAAAACAATTTTACACTTATCATACCTTATTTTCATTGCTTTCGATATTTTCATTTTTGTTCTGATTTACCTTGTTTTTCATTGCTGTGTTTTTGATTTAGTTTATTTTGAATTGTTTGAATTGATTTCATTCATATTTTTTTTTCTTTTCGACTTACATAATTTTAAATGTTCTGTATGTGCTTTATTTTCACTGTAAACTGGTTTAATTTTGATGTTTTGTATACGTGTAAATGTATATTGAATGTTGAATAATTATTTATTTGTAGTGTACGAGAGGAGCTTGTACTGACAAACTGTTTATACAGTTTAGTGTAAAAAAATTATAATAACCAAATGTAAATTTCATAAACTAATAAATAATTAAAAAAATATAATATAACATTTATTTTACTGAAAGCTAAGAGTAAATTATTGAATGAAAATAATTAAAACAAATAAAAAAAAAACTAATTTTCAAAAACAAAGACACAATGAACCATAATTAAAACTATATACCTAGGTTATTCTTCTTCTTATTTCTCTTTTGGTAGATCTATGATCTGTTTCGACAGGTCCTGAAACGAGGATGTCCAACTCTCCCTTCATCTCTTTGACTATCTTCCCGGTGGTCGGCGTCCCTCTGCTATTTCGCGGATTACAATCTTTGGCAGCCTTTCTGGATTCATCCTCTTTACATGATCTCTTCAGTATCGTCTTCTTTGCCTGCTCCACCTTACAATATCCACCACATTGCAGGTTCTGGGGATCTCCTCATTGCGAATTCCGTCTCTGAGGGTTCTGCCCAAGATAGGTTTTCATCTATGTTGTTTTAATAAATACCTAGATTGTTTTTATTTTGTTGTTGTTATATTTTGTTTTCATACATGTTTTTCGGCAGTAAGGCACCGGCTTAGAATAGTACTTCCACTCTTTTTTATTATCATCTTTTTCGGGGGCCCCGTTAAGAGCCGGGTAATTGAAAATACAACAGGCAAAATAACATATCACATAGTTCAGCAATGAGGCTCGCCACATTGGTGAGGCGAGACTGGTGTTTAGGGATACACGCATGGGTCGTGTTTCACCCTGTGGGATATGCCGTGATGGTATGAATATTTCTTTTTAGCGTTTTTTGTATTAAACTGTACGGGCCTTACTTACTATTTAAAATACGAGATTGATCCGATGGTAAGTCAGTTTCGGCCATACAAAAAACTGGGTAAGTATCAGCTTAAACACAAATTGCAAATAGTAAGTAAGGTCCTACATGTTTTGACTATTTTAGTGTAAAATCTCTTCACTGGACGTTAATTGAATAAATAAATATATAACCAAGATATTATGTATTGCGTTGTTGTAAAAAGATACATGTCTGCTATGCTGCTTATGTCCGTGTTAATAAAAGGCTAAAGAAATGACAAATAACTTAACCATCTGACATTATAAGTATATCAGATTGAGAAAGAGGTATGTAGTATCATGTATGTATGTATGTATTATATAATATGATGTGTTAAGTAGATACAAATCACGTACAAGAGAAGTATTAAATGCATTGTTAACGTAGTTGTCATTCATGATGTGATGTGGTTTACTGAAAGAATCCAACGGTGCTGTATGAAAGCAATTAATGAATACACATTACATCATATTAATAAATATCTTAGTTTGTTTGTCAACATGTATGTATATATTAAACTACATATATTAAATTTCGTGGAATCAACTTAGTGGCTTCTCAATAATGTTCTTACTCTATGTAAATGTATATTTTATTGTAATATTATGAAGCTGTTGGATTTTCTATGACACTACATATATTAAATTTCGTGGAATCAACTTAGTGGCTTCTCAATAATGTTCTTACTCTATGTAAATGTATATTTTATTGTAATATTATGAAGCTGTTGGATTTTCTATGACACTACATATATTAAATTTCGTGGAATCAACTTAGTGGCTTCTCAATAATGTTCTTACTCTATGTAAATGTATATTTTATTGTAATATTATGAAGCTGTTGGATTTTCTATGACACTACATATATTAAATTTCGTGGAATCAACTTAGTGGCTTCTCAATAATGTTCTTACTCTATGTAAATGTATATTTTATTGTAATATTATGAAGCTGTTGGATTTTCTATGACACTACATATATTAAATTTCGTGGAATCAACCTTGTGGCTTCTCAATAATGTTCTTACTCTATGTAAATGTATATTTTATTGTAATATTATGAAGCTGTTGGATTTTCTATGACACTACATATATTAAATTTCGTGGAATCAACTTAGTGGCTTCTCAATAATGTTCTTACTCTATGTAAATGTATATTTTATTGTAATATTATGAAGCTGTTGGATTTTCTATGACACTACATATATTAAATTTCGTGGAATCAACGTAGTGGCTTCTCAATAATGTTCTTACTCTATGTAAATGTATATTTTATTGTAATATTATGAAGCTGTTGGATTTTCTATGACACTACATATATTAAATTTCGTGGAATCAACTTAGTGGCTTCTCAATAATGTTCTTACTCTATGTAAATGTATATTTTATTGTAATATTATGAAGCTGTTGGATTTTCTATGACACTACATATATTAAATTTCGTGGAATCAACTTAGTGGCTTCTCAATAATGTTCTTACTCTATGTAAATGTATATTTTATTGTAATATTATGAAGCTGTTGGATTTTCTATGACACTACATATATTAAATTTCGTGGAATCCACTTAGTGGCTTCTCAATAATGTTCTTACTCTATGTAAATGTATATTTTATTGTCATATTATGAAGCTGTTGGATTTTCTATGACACTACATATATTAAATTTCGTGGAATCCACTTAGTGGCTTCTCAATAATGTTCTTACTCTATGTAAATGTATATTTTATTGTAATATTATGAAGCTGTTGGATTTACTATGACACTACATATATTAAATTTCGTGGAATCCACTTAGTGGCTTCTCAATAATGTTCTTACTCTATGTAAATGTATATTTTATTGTAATATTATGAAGCTGTTGGATTTTCTATGACACTACATATATTCAATTTCGTGGAATCCACTTAGTGGCTTCTCAATAATGTTCTTACTCTATGTAAATGTATATTTTATTGTCATATTATGAAGCTGTTGGATTTTCTATGACACTACATATATTAAATTTCGTGGAATCCACTTAGTGGCTTCTCAATAATGTTCTTACTCTATGTAAATGTATATTTTATTGTAATATTATGAAGCTGTTGGATTTTCTATGACACTACATATATTAAATTTCGTGGAATCCACTTAGTGGCTTCTCAATAATGTTCTTACTCTATGTAAATGTATATTTTATTGTAATATTATGAAGCTGTTGGATTTTCTATGACACTACATATATTAAATTTCGTGGAATCCACTTAGTGGCTTCTCAATAATGTTCTTACTCTATGTAAATGTATATTTTATTGTAATATTATGAAGCTGTTGGATTTTCTATGATACTACATATATTCAATTTCGTGGAATCCACTTAATGGCTTCTCTGTGATGTTCTTACTCTATGTAAATGTATATTTTATTGTAATATTATGAAGCTGTTGGATTTTCTATGACACTACATATATTCAATTTCGTGGAATCCACTTAATGGCTTCTCTGTGATGTTCTTACTCTATGTAAATGTATATTTTATTGTAATATTATGAAGCTGTTGGATTTTCTATGATACTACATATATTCAATTTCGTGGAATCCACTTAATGGCTTCTCTGTGATGTTCTTACTCTATGTAAATGTATATTTTATTGTAATATTATGAAGCTGTTGGATTTTCTATGATACTACATATATTCAATTTCGTGGAATCCACTTAATGGCTTCTCTGTGATGTTCTTACTCTATGTAAATGTATATTTTACTGTAATATTATGAAGCTGTTGGATTTTCTATGACACTACATATATTCAATTTCGTGGAATCCACTTAATGGCTTCTCTGTGATGTTCTTACTCTATGTAAATGTATATTTTATTGTAATATTATGAAGCTGTTGGATTTTCTATGATACTACATATATTCAATTTCGTGGAATCCACTTAATGGCTTCTCTGTGATGTTCTTACTCTATGTAAATGTATATTTTATTGTAATATTATGAAGCTGTTGGATTTTCTATGATACTACATATATTCAATTTCGTGGAATCCACTTAATGGCTTCTCTGTGATGTTCTTACTCTATGTAAATGTATATTTTACTGTAATATTATGAAGCTGTTGGATTTTCTATGACACTACATATATTCAATTTCGTGGAATCCACTTAATGGCTTCTCTGTGATGTTCTTACTCTATGTAAATGTATATTTTATTGTAATATTATGAAGCTGTTGGATTTTCTATGATACTACATATATTCAATTTCGTGGAATCCACTTAATGGCTTCTCTGTGATGTTCTTACTCTATGTAAATGTATATTTTATTGTAATATTATGAAGCTGTTGGATTTTCTATGATACTACATATATTCAATTTCGTGGAATCCACTTAATGGCTTCTCTGTGATGTTCTTACTCTATGTAAATGTATATTTTATTGTAATATTATGAAGCTGTTGGATTTTCTATGACACTACATATATTCAATTTCGTGGAATCCACTTAATGGCTTCTCTGTGATGTTCTTACTCTATGTAAATGTATATTTTATTGTAATATTATGAAGCTGTTGGATTTTCTATGATACTACATATATTCAATTTCGTGGAATCCACTTAATGGCTTCTCTGTGATGTTCTTACTCTATGTAAATGTATATTTTATTGTAATATTATGAAGCTGTTGGATTTTCTATGATACTACATATATTCAATTTCGTGGAATCCACTTAATGGCTTCTCTGTGATGTTCTTACTCTATGTAAATGTATATTTTATTGTAATATTATGAAGCTGTTGGATTTTCTATGATACTACATATATTCAATTTCGTGGAATCCACTTAATGGCTTCTCTGTGATGTTCTTACTCTATGTAAATGTATATTTTATTGTAATATTATGAAGCTGTTGGATTTTCTATGATACTACATATATTCAATTTCGTGGAATCCACTTAATGGCTTCTCTGTGATGTTCTTACTCTATGTAAATGTATATTTTATTGTAATATTATGAAGCTGTTGGATTTTCTATGATACTACATATATTCAATTTCGTGGAATCCACTTAATGGCTTCTCTGTGATGTTCTTACTCTATGTAAATGTATATTTTATTGTAATATTATGAAGCTGTTGGATTTTCTATGATACTACATATATTCAATTTCGTGGAATCCACTTAATGGCTTCTCTGTGATGTTCTTACTCTATGTAAATGTATATTTTATTGTAATATTATGAAGCTGTTGGATTTTCTATGATACTACATATATTCAATTTCGTGGAATCCACTTAATGGCTTCTCTGTGATGTTCTTACTCTATGTAAATGTATATTTTATTGTAATATTATGAAGCTGTTGGATTTTCTATGACACTACATATATTCAATTTCGTGGAATCCACTTAATGGCTTCTCTGTGATGTTCTTACTCTATGTAAATGTATATTTTATTGTAATATTATGAAGCTGTTGGATTTTCTATGATACTACATATATTCAATTTCGTGGAATCCACTTAATGGCTTCTCTGTGATGTTCTTACTCTATGTAAATGTATATTTTATTGTAATATTATGAAGCTGTTGGATTTTCTATGATACTACATATATTCAATTTCGTGGAATCCACTTAATGGCTTCTCTGTGATGTTCTTACTCTATGTAAATGTATATTTTATTGTAATATTATGAAGCTGTTGGATTTTCTATGATACTACATATATTCAATTTCGTGGAATCCACTTAATGGCTTCTCTGTGATGTTCTTACTCTATGTAAATGTATATTTTATTGTAATATTATGAAGCTGTTGGATTTTCTATGATACTACATATATTCAATTTCGTGGAATCCACTTAATGGCTTCTCTGTGATGTTCTTACTCTATGTAAATGTATATTTTATTGTAATATTATGAAGCTGTTGGATTTTCTATGATACTACATATATTCAATTTCGTGGAATCCACTTAATGGCTTCTCTGTGATGTTCTTACTCTATGTAAATGTATATTTTATTGTAATATTATGAAGCTGTTGGATTTTCTATGATACTACATATATTCAATTTCGTGGAATCCACTTAATGGCTTCTCTGTGATGTTCTTACTCTATGTAAATGTATATTTTATTGTAATATTATGAAGCTGTTGGATTTTCTATGATACTACATATATTCAATTTCGTGGAATCCACTTAATGGCTTCTCTGTGATGTTCTTACTCTATGTAAATGTATATTTTATTGTAATATTATGAAGCTGTTGGATTTTCTATGATACTACATATATTCAATTTCGTGGAATCCACTTAATGGCTTCTCTGTGATGTTCTTACTCTATGTAAATGTATATTTTATTGTAATATTATGAAGCTGTTGGATTTTCTATGACACTACATATATTCAATTTCGTGGAATCCACTTAATGGCTTCTCTGTGATGTTCTTACTCTATGTAAATGTATATTTTATTGTAATATTATGAAGCTGTTGGATTTTCTATGATACTACATATATTCAATTTCGTGGAATCCACTTAATGGCTTCTCTGTGATGTTCTTACTCTATGTAAATGTATATTTTATTGTAATATTATGAAGCTGTTGGATTTCCCATATAAAATAAAATAAAAAAAAATATATTTTTTTTCTCTAAAATAATCTTTGGTTTACGGAGGGACTACATAATGATTTCTTGGTCTCCTGAGACAGAATCACCGCGTTCCGTGAAAGACTATGAAACAATCCAAGTTCGATCATAACATTTGTACATCGGCACCAACAAATATACAAAATATGGATACATGTGTTATATAATGTTAGTGTCAGAAACTATAATGTTTATATGAAGTTTTCTTCCTCATATATGAGTGGGTGATATTAGAGATGTGCCGACTATAACTTTGGCCGACTAGCCGACTAGCCGATTAGTCGCTTGTAAAGAGGCCGACTAGTCGGCCGACTAGTCGGCCGGCTTTTCGGCCAAGCCGATCGCAGTTTTGGGGGTATTTGGCAATTTAAGTGACGCTTCGTTTACATCTAACTCACGCACAAATCGCAATCGCCGCTTGCGAGCGTGCTGGAACATGTATGTATGCACTGTTTTAGGTAGTTCTTCTACTTGGATTTGCGACTGGGAGAAATCGTCTGTGGTCGAACATTTAATCACAGAACATATCTGAGATAACTGGGTTGGATGTCGGTATTTGATATGATTGTTCATACTCGTAGTATTTGCTGTTTTTCCCTGCCCACCACGAGAAATTATCATTTGGCACTGTTCACACTTGACTTAACGGGAATCATTGTCCAATTGGTCAAAAAAACATCAAAACGAGACATTATTTTTGACATGATTAAATTTTAATAGTAAGAAGATATTATGTTGTTTTATTAGTTGATTACCAAAGAAAGGTTTCTTTACATTTCAAAATGTGTAAGACTTATTCTAAAACAAAAATATTTATAGACAATTGAAATTTATATAAAATGTAATTCCTCCTATACACATTTTATTAATGAAATACATACAGAATAAGAAGCCGGATAGTCGGCGCTCTTTGCCGAATAGTGCCGACTAGTCGCCGACTACGAAAGTGGCCGGATAGTCGGCTTTACTAGGTGATATGTGATGGGATATAGATCTCGAGTGGTCTCGAGTTTTAATCCTGCCACGACCTCTCTGATCTGTCCTTTCTGACCTGTCCTCTCTGGCCTGTCTTGTCTGACCTGTGCCGCTCGGAATATCTTCCCCATAGGCCGTACACTTCCCAATGTTACGCAGCCAGGACACCTGTCTCCTTCCAGATCATCTTGACATTCGATATATTTAGTGGAGCATGTGGTATTTTTTCCTATAATTATGTGTCCCATATATGAGATCTTGTGGACTTTTTATTAAAGTCAAATTTTTATAGCGCCGATTTATGGTGAAAGACCATTTCAAGGGCGCTCTTGCTCATTTGTTGGATCTGCGAAACAGAGAAGTCTTAAGCAATTTACTGAAGGCCCCAAAACTCTGCTCTCCACGCACATCAGTAGCCAATTGATTCCATTTGATAGGTCCGTTTATACTGAAACCATGGTCAAAGTAAGACGCTTTACAAATTAAAATATTTATAAAAATACATAATTTTAATCCACAAATGAGTAAGACTAATTGCTTTCGCCGAACACATCCGGCATCCTCAGAGGCAGAAATCAAACTCGCTTTGGATAGAGCCAATAAGACGCTATATTGGCTCTATCCCATTCCTTTATTGTAGTGATGATTTGTCTATTGTTTGGATGCCCTGGCACGTTCCAAGAATTCTGAATTAAATATTATGATATAGGTAATTGCGCATCCGGTCAACGCTGGGTATTTAAGCGGTGGCTAAAATATTTTCAACATAACTGTTTCATATAACCAGGACTTTTAAATTAACAGCTATGTATGTGTGTTGTGATCATTATGGTCTTGTGATCTGTCAACATCACTTTATTTGCAGTTATTTTGATTTATTTACTTTTGTATAATACTTACATACATGCACAGCAGAGAGTTTATTGCAATTTGGCAATACTGTTCAACTCTTCTTTTTCTTTGCCTTATCCCACTTTAGGTAGGGTCGGCTCTCCTAATCCTTTGGCGCCACGATGATCTGTCCTGTATTGTCGGGGTTGGGATGTGGGCTTTATCCATGAGCTTCCTCATATTGCCCCACCACGTGGATATTGAACGTCCTTTTCCTTTTCTGTTTTCTGGGAGTGCTAGAGCAGTTTGCACCACATGATCATTTTGCCTCCTCATTACATGTCCATACCATCTGAGTCGGCTTTCTGTAAGTTTTTCTGATATGGGGGCTATTCCAAAGCTTCCTCTTTATTATTACGAATTTTATCAAGCTTCGTCACCCCACCTGCCCACCTCAGCATTTTCATTTCATTGACATGAAGTTTTGATTCATGTTGGCAATACTGTTCAACAATCCATAAAATTAAATCATCTTTTTTGTGATCCAGGAATCTGTTTTTAGCATAGAGGTCCCCTGGGACAACGAACTCTAACTATTTCGCAACTCTTTGTTTCTGTTCCGGGTTGGCGTTTGTTTGTTTAAAAATCTGCATGTGAACTCTAGTTTGTGTAGAGCGAATGAACAAAGGCAGGTAATCTTTTCCAGCCAACTGGAACAATGTGAATTCTCAAAAGTTAATTCGGTACAATGATTTGTTTATTTCATTTCCAACTGTCGAAATGTTCAAGAGAAACAGATCGGCAAGGGTTCAAGCAAAGATTCGCGAGTTTTTGTATGGCTAGGTAAAAAAAAAGAAGAAGAAGTTTTTTTTTGAAGTAAAAAAACCAACTTACAAGCTTCGCAGCATATATGTTATTATATGGATGAACTCAGAATTCGGAGTAGAACATAATGTATCTACATATGTGTGTATGTGTCCCTTTTACTTATCGAGCCTAAAATTTCAAAAAGTATAGAAAGTGTTGGGCCTACAAAATTTTTAGACACAGAATTTAGAATTTTTGTTCCATTCAGGGTTTATCTTTCGAATTTTTATTTCATTTTTCCATATATCTCAAAAACCATAAAAGCTAGAACTCGGAAAATTGCTTCAAATATTAAGCAAATACAGTATCTCAAACTTTTTTATTAAGAAAAAGATTTTTTGAATGACAAATTTGTGTTTAACTGCCAATACTTCGAAAAATGTCGAAACATCCCAACTAGGTAGGTACTTTAATTTTCTATAAAAAATACATACATTATAGTAGTATATCTTGAACTTTTTTAACATTTTTTGTAAAAATTTAATTTAGTAACGACATCGTTTCATACAATTTGTATATCTTCGGGGACTCTCAATTGTTTGATACTTAATCTCCATACATACCATCGAGCTGTTACCATAAGATTGACTGAAAAGGACTGAAAAAAAGGACTGACCTCCATAAGATTTTATCTTGACATACATGTTTTGTATAGAAAAAAAACTTTAATATTGAATATTTTAGATTTAAGGGTTTTATAGTTTGGTATGTTTTCTTCAACTATACATACTATCGCCGTGGACATAATTGGATTATAAAAAATCTTATAAAGCAATGACAGCAGATTGATGCTACAACGATCTCGTATCTATTGCCAACGAATTTTAATTCGTGCAGTATTTACATAATTAGTATTATGTAGCTAAGGAAATCATACCTCTAGCTAATGTTACACTTGAACGAATAAACATATAAACTGAAATATGCTAATTCCTCGGCAAAGACATGAGTAGATAATTATCTTATATAATATACCTTTTAAGATTAATGCCTTTCATTAGTATTTTTTTTGCTGTATATACATTCAGTCCAATCAGTGGCGTCTACATAAGTAAATTAAAATAATTATTTATAAAACGTCATTAAATTTTTATTTTCATTGTACCCAGAATTAATAATATGTTACCTATATGATTCAGAGATATAATATCACTGAAATAATTAAAAAAAAAATGTTCCGAATACATCATGAACTACGGGAGAACTTAAATATATCCAATGTTCGACATCGTAGTATAAGGATGTTATGGACATAATTTATAAAATCGTTTTTTTTTCTTTCCTCTTTCGTAAAAAATCCTAATTGTTTTATAAATTGTGTACTGTCTTGATTTGATCTGAGACTCGACTGAATATGACTGGCTGATCACATCTATGCTCTGTCAGTTCAGTATTCCCAAGAGATACTATTTCTGATTATTTTAACAAATAAAAATGACAAGATACCTACATACACAATATGTATATGCATATCATGATGACTCCATTTCCATTTTTTTATTTGTGTATAATAAGTAAGTTTATATTGTTTAGATACTTTTTAAAAATGCAAATAAGTACAACCTGTATGTATGTCTCCTGTGAAATATTATAAAAATAATATGTACACTGCTAGCCCTAGAACAGGTATACCTAGTTGGGCAGCAGTAATATATTTTTAATGAAGCTTATTTAAATGGTGTGATAAATAATAAATAAATGAAAAATAAAAGATTTTTTAGAATATTTCATTTAGATCTAAATTTATATAAAATCAGCATTTAGACGTTAAAGCATCGGTGAATCACGAGGCTTTTATACTATAAATTATTGTATCAATATTATTTAAAGTTTTAACTTTGCGCAGTGGCGATATCGTATCCAATGAGGTTTATCCGAGGTGCGATTATTACTAGTTGAAAACTAAAAAAACTATTTACAATTTTAACTTTGCGCAGTGGCGATATCGTTACCAACGAAGTTTATCCGAGGTGCGATTATTGCTAGTTGAAAACTAAAAAAACTATTTACAGTTTTAACTTTGCGCAGTGGCGATATCGTAACCAATGAGGTTTCTCCGAGGTGCGATTATTGCTAGTTGAAAACTAAAAAAACTATTTACAGTTTTAACTTTGCGCAGTGGCGATATCGTAACCAATGAGGTTTATCCGAGGTGCGATTATTGCTAGTTGAAAACTAAAAAAAACTATTTACAGTTTTAACTTTGCGCAGTGTCGATATCGTAACCAATGAGGTTTATCCGAGGTGCGATTATTGCTAGTTGAAAACTAAAAAAACTATTTACAATTTTAACTTTGCGCAGTGGCGATATCGTAACCAACGAAGTTTATCCGAGGTGCGATTATTGCTAGTTGAAAACTAAAAAAACTATTTACAGTTTTAACTTTGCGCAGTGGCGATATCGTAACCAATGAGGTTTATCCGAGGTGCGATTATTGCTAGTTGAAAACTAAAAAAACTATTTACAGTTTTTCATTTTAAGAAGTACTACGTTATATGTATTTAGTTTAAATCAGTTATTCAAAGTATCAGTGAGTGATGAAGGTGTTTGTAGGGTATTGCAATCCAGCAGCGATTTCACTCCAGCAGGACGTTTGTGGATTATCTTTAAAATTGGTGGATCAGCGCTGGATCCAGCAGTTTTTGATTATTAATAAAGACTAAAAGATATTCTCATTAATATGAGACATCATAATTTTATTTGTATTATACGTATTTTTAAATCAATTGAAAATACGTATGAATAAGTGGTATTATCTATCCTCAATTGTCTTTATATTTTCGTGTTTATTTATTTGGCAACGATACATAATTACATTAAAATAATTTCAAGATTACTGTGTTAGTATATCCTAAATTTAATGCTATGTAGGTTACTATTAAAATGTTTAGCTGGTAGGTACTAGGAAAAATGCTCCAGGAGGATACATAGTTAAAGTAAGAACATAAAATTCTGTATTATTTTTATATTGTCTCATTGGATGTCCAACTAGGTGAACCTGCTTTAGGACATCCGATATATACAATTTGTAGGTATCAATAACTCAACCAATTTAAGTTGCTTAAAAACCTAATAAATTAAAATTATAAATGAGTAGCGAGTAAACTAGAACAAGCTTATTTTGTTATTGAAATCATCTATGCCGATGGATATAAGCCAACTGTTTATTGTTTTATTCAGAGTGTCAATTTTCATATTTTTCCAAGCGTCGCTGTGCGAAAATGACGCTGTGCGAATGTAGTGTTTGTTTTTTTCTTTACGATAATAGACCTTTGAGCATTGCGAGTAGGGTATGAATGGCTAGATATCGGGTATTCTTGTCAGTGTTTGTGAGTGTGTAAAATTATTTTCTTAATGTAAGTGTTTATATTATATTGATTAATATTTTTGTACATTAAGCATAACATTTCTCCATGACAGTGACCCTTTTTTTCAATATTGGTTAATCTCCAAATTTCTTACTTGGATTCTCATATTATAACATTTTTTACGAAAAGAATGAACATTCTAAGTAAGAATTGTTTTACAATTTTACATGGCATTTTCTTCTACTTCTTCTGCTTCAGTCTATTCCCGTCCACTCCTGAACGAAGGCCACCTCCATTCGACTCCACGTCGTCCTGTCCTGTGCAGTTTGCATACAGGACGAGCCAGCATAGCGTTGTTTATCGTCCTTCCACCTCAGCTGCTGTCGTCCCACACCTCTCCAAGACGAGGTCTCCAAGTCAGCACACTTTTTGTCCATTTATCGTCCGATCTTCTGGCTAAATGTCCCGCATATCTCCATTTCAGAGTCACCACACGGTGGTCACCTTTGATCTTTCTCTCACAGTTTCATTTCTACCGTTTTGATCTTTCTCTCACCATTTCATAGCTCTTTGAGTGACTCGCAGTTTTTCGGAACTTATTTTAGATAGAGTTACTGTTTATAGGCCACATGGAATCTTAATGTTATACCAAAACAAAATAGACATTTACGCCATTATTTGGAAAATTAATTAATAGCGGATCCGCAGCGCAGGATCCAGCAGCCCGAAAAATGTGATGGATCCAGCTGGATTGCTGGATGCGGAATCCAGCAATTACAATGATTTTACCTTGGTTTGATCGGCTATTAATAAAAAGTATTTATTAAGGTATTTTTAACTTTCTGTATATATAAATAAATAAATAAATAAATAAATAAACATTTATTGAGACAAAAAAGAAGTTTGCATAAAAAAACACAGACATATAAAAATTAATATACAGAAAAACAACCTTTCTGACTCAAAAGGACCATGCTCAGCTATGTTGCTGGAAGGCAAGCCCCCCAGCAGCTGATTTTCAGCATGATCCTATTGCTTATGTAGGTATAATATTTTATTATCTATACAAGGTCTACTTTATTTATATGCAAAATAAATACAAAAAATACAAAAAAAAAAAAAATGCTCCTAAAATACACATATATAAATATTCACAAATACATAAATGTACATGCACGCACATACATATATACACACATTTATTTATACACACCAACACACATAAATACACATTAATTCATACATACTTCACACTATGATTGCGAGGCCAGAAGCATTGCTCGACAATTCTCTTTGAAATATATAATATGTAGATAAAAAAGTCATCAAAAAGGTTGATAGCTATGATTATCTTGGACACACTATGAAACTTGACAAAAAAAATCAAGAGACAGAAATTGAAAGAAGAAGAGGTCTATCATGGGCCGCCTCTGTTAAACTCTTTTACATCCTCAAGTCTCCGAAGTACGTCAATTATCTTAAAAAGAAAGTCTTTGACGTTCTCCCGATATTGACGTGTATGGCTGTGAAACTCGTGTGTTTATAAACAAAATGCTACATAATTTAGCAGTAACACAAAGAGCCATGGAAAGAAGAATGCTGGGTATTTCGTCAAGAGATAGAAAAACTAACTTATGGATAAGAGAGACAATCGATAACTCGATCAATTATAAATTAATCATTCGATTCTTTTCAAATTTTGTAATTTGTATATCTAATACTCGCTTAGACCCCATTACATTTGTGAAAGATATATGATCAGTGCTTCTCAATTTTTATAACTGTTTAGTATTCCAAAGTGACTCCAATTTCAGGTAACTGATTTTTGATATTTTTATTTTCAAATTGCTAAAAAGGCACACCACTTTCATAAAATGACATTGAAGAAGTATCAAGATTTAATAATGATATATTTAAATCAAAAATAATTTAAGCAACTCATTTCATGAAAATGCGTTGCTTAAATTTTGCATAAAAAATTTGAATACTTTGCAGAGTGTGGTAGTGAGGAGTTTAGCGTTGGCCAATAGTTTTGTATACCTACGTTTAGTGAGAAAGAAGACTTAATATCAAGACTTAGGCTGTGTTTCTCGAACAAAGATTAAAGTAAAAGTATAGTTAAAATACTTTGATTTCTTAAAATTGTTCAAAACTTTTTGTTGTTTGACGTTGAATAACGAAATTATGAACAATTTTAAGAAACCAAAGTATTTTAACTATGCTTTTACTAATACTTTTGTTGAAACAACCCAGCCCAAGACTATTGCATAATCTTGCCGAATGTACTTATGTACGTCAAATGAAGAAATGAAAAATTCAGTAGTATGAATTGGAATACATAGTCAAGTTATAGTAAATAAATATAAAGTGTCTTCTTTAAAACTGCCATCTTTTGAGATCTTTGAGCGTAAATAGATCTTTAAGCTGGCCTGTTTTTTACTTAACTCTTTTGTTTATATTGACATTAGATAAGTACCTATGTAGGTTGCTATACGTTCACAATTGTAGTTAGACATTATCATAGAGGGCACTTGTGATATGCCTTACAAGTTCTTATTGACTTACTAATATTGACATTTCAAATGATGGTTCCAAAAAATACATAAGACACTTGGCATAGGTCCATTGAATTTATTATTTAATTCAAGTATTTGAAAATGAACGACAATTGGTTTCTCATGAGAATATCATGAAATGAATATTAGTCAGGCAAATTAACATCTTACAAAGTTCAGCAATGTGGTTCAACATCCATTCTGAATGTAGTTTTTTTTTTATTTATTTAAATTATAATACATAAACAGAGCAATTCGAACTGTTTTAAAATTCAACAGATTCACCCGAGTTAAATATTATATGCTTGAGCAATTGAAGTTGTTGACAATAAAATAGCAAATAATTTAAAATGAATTTTTATTTATAAATTAAAAAATGGACTATTGCCGCTATATTTGTAGAAAAATGTGCTTTATAATTTTGAAGTTCACACCTACCCGACGAGGTGTCGGCGGGACTTAAGACTGCCTCAGACTAAGCTGGCAGGTACATAAAATAATGTGTATTATAAAGGTTTTCAATAATATAATGATTTGCCAGAATGTGTGAAGGAAGCATCTGGGATTTTCGTCGCTTAGGTATTGAATACACAAAGAAAAATTCTTTTAAAATATATATTGTGCGTTTCTTTTCTATCATACTATGTAAATTTGTTATTTTTTCTAATATTTTTTTTATATTCTTTGGTTTATACTAGGTTTGGTGGTCTGATGACATCAAGAAATATGCTGGAGGGAGATGGATGCAGTGTGCCCAAGACAGGGAGTTATGGAGGATCAAGGGGGAGGCCTATGTCCAAGAATAGAAAAGAACAGGTTGAAGAAGAAGGTGTAAGAAATGGTCTTATTTTTTACATCAAAATAAAATATACAAACATAATATAATATTTTAAAAAATACAGAAAAAGATACACAATAACAAAAAACATATTTCCCTTTACCTGAGTACAAGCACTCGTGTGTAAAGGACACATTTAAAAACAAAAACATAATATTATATATACCTACCTACATAATTATCACTTAACAAATTGAAGAAAATATAATTTACAAATCAGTAAAATTTAACAAATCTCTTTTGAATTATCCTTTTATCCTTTTTAGTCTGTGGATATACACGCATGTGTCGTTAAAATTATTCAATCAACATATGTAATACGAATCAATTGAAGTAATAATAAAAGTTATTTGATGGTTTCAAATAAATTCTCCCTCTGGATTTATGACTTTGTTGCCATCCGTCATCCTTCATCCGTTGTTATCAGTTATCATACATCCTAACGAAGAACCGGTCGTAAAAAATAGCTCGCCAACATTTCAAGGGGGCATATAAACTTAAACACCCCAATTTTAAATCAAATTTCTCAAATATGTTGAACAGTGTGTTTCTAAAAAAAATACCATCAAGTATTTTCAACATTTCTCTAGTGAATACTCGTCACACAATTTTAAAATTCAGCATATATTCTCCTTAATCAATATTTAAAATATCCTTTTTTTTACATATTTTTAAATTACTCCATAACTATGTGTCGTAGACAAATTAATCTTTTATGTGCTTAACGAGTGCATAAAAACGAAGTGGATGACCGATATTTTTTTTTTTAATTCAAGTCAGGTTTGTTCTTAAAATGCAAAAAATCAACAAAAATGGGGTTTCCGATATTTTGAATCATATAAACCATTTTTAACGCACGCGACAGTTACCCTTACTAACGAGTAACTTCAATTTGAATATATCATATTTTCAGTCACTAGATTTAGCGTTATATGTCCTCTTAATACGGTCAAATAGTACACCAAATAATTTTTTTGTAGTAGAAAAATAATATTAAAATCATTAGGTACGCCACTGGTTCCAAAAATGTTTATTTGATGGTTGTTCATTTTGATGCAAAGAATACATTAAAATTAAAATTATGTAGTTGTAGTTGTACAAGATCTTCTGTATATTATCTCGTGTATATCTTGTATATATTTAATGTATAAAAATCAAAATATCTTTAGACCAAGAGTCTTGCAAGACTTAATGCAATAGTTTTGCGGTCTAGTAAAATTCAATAAACTTATGAATCTTTAATTAAAAATTGAGCAATCAACTAGGAGCTATATACAGAATACTTTAAATAATTAGTGTTTTTTTGTATATAATATTTAATTGTAATTACTGAATTTTCAAAAAATAAGAACAAGTTATCTAAAAATTATATATAGGTATATTTTATAGTAATTTTTGACAATTTTTCCTACATCTCATTAGAAACGTAGTTCGAATGTTATAGAAGAACCAGGAACTCAAGGCACCTACAGGGCTTACGACCTGTCATGTCATTGTCTGGTTCACGTGATCGTTTTATGCGCTTGCGCAACATTCACCAATTATGCCTTCTTATTGAGTTTCCTTATCAATGCAATTTTTGGAAGCTCTTTATATTTTAATAATGAGATACAAGTCGTTTGAAAATAAGACATTTTTAGTATTGCCATATGAAATAACGTAGACACCTTTTTTGTAACGCCATCTATTGAGTTTTTTTTTTGTAAACAATGAAATCAACAACGTGAAGTGCAAATTTGCAAATCCGAAGATCACATTCGATTTGAAAAACCAGTTTTATTTTGATACACTACAGTTACTGCGCCAATTTCTTTCAAATTTATATGGAAAAATTCACTGAAACATTGTTTTTATGTCAAAAATGTATGAAATATAAAAATCGCTAAGCATTGTTATGTAAGTAATCGGTTTGAAAGAAGCTACAACAGGAATATTTAAACGTTGCGTTTTATATTCGTTGAAAAAAAAACTTTCTTAGTTCCTGCGCACGTGGCGAATGTATTTCCATATAGAATTTTGTTCCAACTAACCAGTGGTTCCAGCCCAGAGAAGCAATATTTACATGTTAAATCAGAGATTATCAAACTTATTTCTTTTACCGCCCCCTTTGAAAATCAATTATTTTTCAGCGCCCCCAATTTTTTATACACTCCTTCATTCATACCATAACGGCATATCCCACAATGTGGGGTAACCAGCGAAAGGTGTGTGGGTGTGCATTGCCTTATAAAGGGAGCACAACATATCTGTGTATACCCACACACCAGTCTCGTCTCACCTAAAAAGGCACTATATTCAGAATGGGTGTTATACACTCTTAAAATTTAAAAACCACAATTTCATTACTTTAATTAATTTAGTTATAGTGTGCTAAGTTAGTCGGTTCTGGTGTTTAAACTTACATTCTAAACTAGAATTTTTTACGAGTGAGAGCAATTAAAACGCTACTTTATAATATTAAGAATATAATATTTTAATCAAATTAAAAGAAACAATATAGATTGGTAATCAATTTTAGTTTGAAAACTAATATAATCAGATGGATGAATTTGATGATTTTTAACAAGTTTATTGATATCAGGTTCGATTTTACTCAAAAACATCAGTATCATACAGGGTAGAAATATAAACTAGTTATTCGATATTGAGTAGTAGGTAGGTTTTGATTTTCGTGAAATTTAAAAAATAAAGTAAGTTAAATTACAAATCAACTATCGCCCCCCTACACCACGCCAACGCCCCCCATTTTTTTCTGGGCCCCTTAACGCCCCCCTCTAGGTCTCCAACGCCCACAAGGGGGCGTTATCGCCCACTTTGAGAAAGACTGTGTTAAATGAATTAAAATACATTTCTCTACTGCTGAGGATCGATCCCAGGATGCTTACAACTGCGCCATGGCGGCCATGGTGCAACTGTGTCATTAATTAAGAAAATAACAAAAAAATAAAATATTGTCATTGCAAAAACTTGACCAATTAAAATGCACAGTAAGTTGATTAAAAAAAGTCTTTACTATTACTGTGTTGCGACATATACGACAATACCAATGTGTAGATAACTAATTTATGTAATGGAAACCAGTTCTGTTTATATTTTATTGGTTTTTGTTATTAATTGTACAAACGCATTGCTATTTGATCTGTATACATTTCTATTTAATCCAGTTTTTTTCTTTTTATGGTATCGGTCACCGGTTTTTAATCGAAGCTTCCTATTAAAGTTTGATTTTAAGAATAGTAAAATGAAATTTATTAAACCATTAGATATTTTTTTGTACTGTTTCTCTGGAAACTAACAGATACTATGTGAGTATTAAAATTAAACATTCCGGAGACTATGGATGTTAATCGTGTCACAAATCCATACCGAGAACACAACGATTATCTGTGTCATCACCGGGAATTTAGGCTCAGAAGTCAGATATTTGTACTTAACAATCCACGAAAGTCGACACAACATGGTAAGGAACTATACTCAAATAAATTTGTCTCAATATTTATATTGACAAACTTTTTAACATCTCACTAATAATGATATAAATAAATAAATAAAAATAAAATTATGCCTTCTTATTGAGTTCCCTTATCAGTGTAATTTTTGAAAGTTCTATATATTTGAATAATGTGTAACAATTCACCTGAAAATAAGACATTATTACTTTTGCCATCTATGAAGTAACGAAGAAACCTTTTTGTAACGCCACCTATTGATAAATTGGTGTATTTGTAAACAATGAAAGCAACAGTCCTTATAAATGAGGTGACGGTGCGCGGTGTCTAGCACAGATGTCACCCCTGAACTGCGCCAGAAATATTTCATTTTACAATAATTACAAAAGTACAAAGATGGTTTATTGTCATTAATCCAACCTAACCGATCTTAGCAACAAAGGGAACAGATACGACTACAATAATTACAAAAGTACAAAGACGGTTTATTGTCATTAATCCAACCTAACCAATCTACGCAAAAAGGGAACAAATACGACTACAATAATTACTCGTGGAATGATCACAGCAATACACCATATAGAGCGGAGAGAATTGGAGGACCCAGAAGAAATAACATTCAATAAATTATTAACGAATCAAGATTGTGTAATGTTTGCTTTACTGGATTGTTAAACATTTCCTTACAAATCTTTTAAGAATACCGACGTAAGTTTATAGTTTTTTATAGCGATGAATAAGAAAGATACTGCAAAAGAAAACAGAATATTATTTACACAAATTATTAGTATCTTCAATGTATTTGTTTGACGGTTACGAATGCTAACTCTGAACGGTCTTGGGATGGTCATTAAATATTTAAGGACAAACATAAATATATGATGTTTGTAAAGGTTATTGGTTTTTAAATCTTTTGTTAACTTGGATATACCTACGTACATATTTCTCAGCCATAGTATGGAAGTTTCTTAATACTTTTTACTAAAGTTGTGTGCTAAGGTAAATATTATACAGACATGGCGGCACAATGAACAGGTACACAGAAGTAGGTACCTATTTATATTTTAAAAATATCTAAGAAGACAAAACAAAAAATTAAAAACTACAATCATCTTTAAAAACATCAGATAAAATATTTTCATCACATTTAATAACATCAGATACAATTTAAACCATCTTTAAAAACATAAGATACGATATATGCCAAATCAATATTTCCAAATAAATAAAATATTTTTTATAATCTTATAAAACATCAAATAATATAACAAGGAATCTTCAAAAATATCAGATTCAATATTTTCATCATCTTCAAAAACATCAGATTCTTATAACTTAAACCATCTTTAAAATCATCAGATACAATATTTTCATCATCTTGAACAACATTTTTTAAACCATCTTTAAAAACATCAGATACTATATTTTCATAATCTTTAAAAACGTCAGATATAACTTTAACCATCTTTTAAAAACATCAGATAGAATATTTTCATCACCTTTAATAAATAACATCAGATACAATTTTCATCATCTTTACAATATCAGATATTATATCTTTAACCATCTTTTAAAAACATCAGATACCTACAATATTTTTTTCATCTTTATTTACATCAGATACAATTTAAACCATCTTTAAAAACATCAGATATAACTTTAACCATATTTTAAAACATCAGATACCTACAATATTTTCATCATCTTAAATTAATTGTCACCATCTTGAAAAACATCAGTTACAATTATTTGGACTATCTTTTCCACACGTCACAGAATTTTATCCGTTTCTTTTATAGATATTCGTATATTTTTAATATTGCCATGAATTCCAAATGGTTTTATAACATACCGTACCATAGACCATAGATAATCTACTATTAAAAATAATTCGATTCTTCGTCAATTTACACAACATTTAATTTTTATTAACACGTATTACGTTGTAAAACTTGTTTATTGTCTGTGGTGCAATTAGTTCTGGAGCCGTCTGGTTCTTCATACATCTGATCCGTCATCTTCATCTCATCTAATCCCTAATTCCGTATCGAATAACACATTTCATAGTTCAATCCTAAGACTCTTTATATTCCTTTCTGTGGCGACTGTGCTAATTAGCGTGAAAATATTTATTAGGTATCTATATGTGTATTATATTGTAGGAACCAATCTTAAAGCTCGAAGAATGTGCGATCTTCGTTAGGTGATTAAACTTGATTCGTTTCATGTAAGGGATGAGCAACGAAAGACCAGAATAACTATTTTTGATAAGTGATGATCAAAAGTTATACACCCAGTTTAAAGTCTTCATAAACTGAAAAGAGAATATCGAAAATAGACGAACAATTATAGACGTGATGTACATTCACAAAATTATTTACAACCGTGTAGACTCAAGACCCCGTTCCCACTTGTGTGTTAGGTTCGACAAAATGTCGGGTGATCTAGTGGCAATACATTTTAAATGGAGCTGTTCACACTTGTCGTTATCGTGAAAGTGTGAACAGCTCCATTTAAAATGTATTGCCACTAGATCACCCGACATTTTGTCGGACCAAACACACGACAAGTGGAAACGGGGTCTCACCTTACTTACTTTCTTAATTAATTTTTTACTGCCCATCAAGCGATTTCAGATCTCATTTTTTGTTCTATGTCGACCGACGTTTACACAAACTACTCGCAAAACAATTACACTAGACGGAGATGCTCCAACTGCGATACATACTTTAAACATTTCGATTTAATACATTAATCACAAGCAGATTTCAAAACATAGGCACATATTACAACAATTCGATCAATAGTAGGTATATATCATCTGCTGACTGGAAGAAGTCACTAACTGCCTATTTTGGCAAAATTGAGTTAACTATGCTATCATATTCACCAAAACAAACATCTGGAAAAAAAATCATCTTCATATCAGGTCCCATTGCGGAGATTTTTCGGAAAAATATTCATTATCTGCATTTTTTTCAATTATGCCGTCTGGAAAAAGTCATTATCGTTGTAATGATTAGACTGTCAAATAAACGGACAGTGTTAAAATATTTTTATAATACCGCCAATAGTAATATCTACTTAGGAACATTCATCCGTTAGTAAATCGTTAACATACTTACGAATATTTGGTCTTTCGTTTATAAGACTGGCCCGAATACTTTTTATAATACCATTATATAACATTGTATCCTGTTTGCTTTCAAAAGAAAAAAAGAAAAAAAAGTAGCAAATGAGTCTACAAAAAGGTATATAAGTCTACAAAAAGGTATGTAATTTTTCACATATTCACGAGTGAGTTTTGGTCATTGACATGTTGACCAAAAATTAATTTCTACATCACTATTGAATTAATAAACATTGATGGTTAGAGTTTTAAAAACATGATGATAATACGAAATGGCTCCAGGCGATTTATAAGTGATTATCGTTATTTTAATTAAATTAATTTGTCTCAATACAATTTTAATTAATTTACTTTTATTATCATTATCTGTTGTGCAATAAGTTTTTGACTGTCTATATTTGTTAGATTCTATTAAATTTAATAAATTATGATAAGTACCTTACATAACCTCAATCCCAAAATATTTCTCAATCACAAAACTAGGGAACATTAGACGAGAATGTATGATTGAATGAGATATCTTTTACATGTTTTGGAAAAAAAAATTCATATTATGGTATAAAGCGGTGAATGATTGACCAGTGCTATTAAAAACGAGAGGATTGTAGCCAACACTAAACTCTCCACACCATAGTACCTAAGTGTTCATTTTTTCTTCTTGAAAGGTTTACATTCTCTAAATACATTTTTATGACGTACATTTCTCTTAGATTCTTAAACAAATATAAAATTCCCAGAGGACAAAATTTTTCACAATACACCATACACACAAAAACATTGTCACGAAACTCATAGTACCTATGTACTTTGATATGGCAGACCATAGATTTTTTTCTTTAAATTTTGACAATCCTTGAATGCATTTTTGTTGAGTGTATTTTTATTGCATCAAAATTTCAAACAGTATAAAAGTATCTCGATTTTCCCGACCGTGGGAGCATTTTGAAAATTTGGACGGATGAAATCATAAAGAAGAAATTAACGGATATCTATGGAAAACTAATCAGCCTTATGTTTATGGACTTTACATACATGATATCAATATGAAGTCAATCGGACTTATATTTTGAGCTGCAGAGAGGACACAAAAGAAAACAATGTAAATAATTAATTCAAGGAGAAGAAATTAAAAGTTGTCTATGGAAAACTAATCAGCTGTAGGTCTATGCACTTTACATATATAAGCCCGCCAGTGCACTAATTATATGTACAGAAAGTAAAAAAATATATATAAATAAATAAACATTTGATGTAAATATGAAGTCGATCGAACTTATATAGTTTGGGCTGTAGAGAGGACAAACAAAGGAAGTAGCGTCTAGCCCCTGAGTTTCTTTTCTGCATTCTTAGGTTAGGTTTAAGTTTGTGTATAATAATAATAGCGACTCGCGTGAGCGAGTTGCTTTATACATTGAATTATAAATTAAAT
Organism: Molanna angustata; assembly: GCA_963576475.1. NCBI lineage: Eukaryota > Metazoa > Arthropoda > Insecta > Trichoptera > Molannidae > Molanna > Molanna angustata. Next base: position 33,404,273 of record OY754975.1, read on the forward strand.
ATATAATATTCTTTTAATTTTTCGCATTTAATATAAAATTTCACAGCTCATTTGACTTAATACTACGAGATCTCAACCAATCAGAGAGCCAACCGGAAACAGAATGCAAACGGGTAGATTCAGATTGTAGACTCTAGTCACAAAGGATAATCCGTACGGCGTACGCCATACATACAAACACATGACGACGAAACTCATATTGTGCACTCTCTACTTGATACCCATTGAGAAATTGATGTAAAAAATACGCTTAATAATTGTGAAATCATGACTATCCATTATTCCATAGTGTGGAGAGTAAAAAGTTAAGCAACATTGAAAGAATATCTCAAATAAAATGTGATTTTTTATTTTCTTCATTTATATTATTTTTTGTTAAATGTTTTGTTTTTATATCAATGCAAATATTTATGTATATTCCTTAATATTATGAGGCTTAGATTAAGATTTATATACCTACTGTTTTAGTTAGTTTGTATATATGTTGTGAAATGTGACTCACTTCAGGACACGAGAAGTTGGGATATACATAATATGTATTTATCCTTATTTAACCAATAAATATTATAATGTTGTGTTTTTCGTATTGTTTGTTAAATAAATAAAATTAAAACATATAAATATCGAAAGTAAGACGAAAATAAATACCTTTAAACAGTTTTGACACATAGTCACTGGTCATTTTGTTCGCATGGTATTTGCAATACGTTATTCTGTATCTCATAGACCTGACGATGTTCTATTCAATGTTGATGTAGGTAATACTATTCTTAATAAGAATAGAAATAAAGCATACAGTATTTGCTTATCTGATTTACTTTTATACGGCTCCTTTAGAGAGAATATAAGAATTATGGTGGCAAGAGAAAAGATCAATTTACTGCGTTTATTTGACACGATACCTGCCAAATAAATCCTCTTTTCTTCACCGGGGAAGTCATGAATTATGAGAATAGAACGTTTATTATCAGCGCCACAATCATCTGGCAGACGTAAACAAACGGAGGATGGATACAAAATAACCTGTGTGCAATCAAAGATTAAGCTGTGGTGTGTTATCAAAGATTGACCTGTGTGTAATCAAAGATTGACCTGTGTGTAATCAAAGATTGACCTCTGTGTAGTCAAAGATTGACCTGTGTGTAATCAAAGATTGACCTTTGTGTAATCAAAGATTGACCTCTGTATAATCAAAGATTGACCTGTGTGTAATCAAATATTGACCTGTGTGTAATCAAAGATTGACCAGTGTGTAATAGAATAAATCAAAGATGAACCGATGTGTGATAAGACAAATCAAAATATAATCTGTGTGTAATAGAACAGATTCAAGAAAATTTATTTATAATTTGCAATGGAGTTCTACCAAGAATTGTCCGTAGAAAAGTTAAAAAAAGAGAACTACACAGGCCAAAATTTGATTTGTTGGTACTCTCTCTCTATTATAAATTATGTTTTAATATGTTTTCTAAATTCGTAAATCAACTTTTGATAATTTCTATGAAACTCTCAACAACACCATCTCAAAACCCCTTCGTTTACAAACGTAATCGTACAACAAGTAGGTATTAGAAAACATACAATATATTAATTTTCCACAAGTCCACAGAAAAAAAAAACAATAAGAGTCGTGGACATTCAAAGCCAATATTATTAATGGCTCCGTAGCCTTGAAGATGCGGATCCATCTTAGGATGCTGAGAATTTCTTGGATATACATGATCTTTAAGTTTTATGTAGAGCAAAATTTGGTCTACAAAACAGAAAAAAATCGTAATACTTCATATTTTGGCCATGTTCTAAGTACGTGAGTCAGCTAGTCATCTAACTACCGCAAAAGGCGACTGGACCGGAATTTGAATGAGCTATTTTTTACAGTAGCGTCTAGTCCCAGCTCTTCTTTTCTGCATTCTTAGGTTAGGTTTAAGTTTGTCTAAAATAATAATAGCGACTCGCGTGAGCGAGTTGCTTTATAAATAGAATTATAAATTATTCTCTTCTTCTTCTTCCTAGCCTTCCCTCCACTGCTGGATGTAGGCCTCTTCCATTTGTCTCCATTTTCCTCTATTCTGTGCCGCTTCAATCCATTTCTTTCCGGCGATCGCAACAATATCGTCGGGCCATCTCTTCTGTGGTCGACCGACACCCCTTTTGTCTTCCCATGGCCCCCACTTTAAGACTTTGGGAGTCCATTTTGAATTTGGCTGTCTGGCCACGTGTCCTGCCCATTGCCACTTCAATTTTGCGATCCGATCCATGATATCGGCGATTTTTGTTCGGCGTCTGATTTCTATATTGGTTATTTTATCCCTCAGACTTATGCCCAGCATTTGCCGCTCTATGGATCTTTGTGCACATTTTAATTTGTGGACAGTATTTATGGTCAGGGACCATATTAATATAAATTATTATTAATTAAATTTACATTTTTTATTAATTTTTCGTATTTAATATAAAATTTCACAGCTCAATTGACTCCATACTACGAGATCTCAACCAATCATAGAATGTGGAATGGTAAATGCGGATTGTAGACGCTAGTATTTTTTACAGACCGAGAGATTTATTTCAAGTGACCTGGCAAGACACACAACGAAGAAGAAGAAAGAGAGTCGGGTAATTTTTTTAAATACTGTTAAAAAGTTTGTTTACCCCTGTTTTCCTGCAATATAATATCCTGATTTGTCTGTATAATGTGAAATATTATTATTTCATCCTCCTAACAAAATAAGGAAATCATAAACCTGTTCTATCATTCTTGTTCTCCATAACTTTGCAACTACAACTTGATATGTTGAAAATACATAAATGACAATTATTTGTATCCTTCTGCAACTTGCGGATATCTTTCCGTACTTCTTTTTTTACAATAAATAATTATTATTTAAAAAAAATGATCAAATGAAAAAAAAAAACAAGGAGGAAACACAATGTAAGAGAAGGTTATTAATTTGTTCGAGAAAAACGGCATATCACAAAATACGTCTGATAATATTACACTATAGGACTAGATTAACGAGTGGGGTAATGAAACATCTATATTAGGGATGGGAGTTGTTGCTGTCCCATCCCTAATATGATTGCTCCTAGAGCCCGATTTCTATAAACGCCAAAGGTGTTTATAGAGAATGCTCGTAAATACTATGCAAAAGATTTATTTATTAAAAGAAACACCAACAAAATCTAGGAATACACATAATATATTATATAGATCCAATCAGAATAGTAGTTCTAATGCTCCAATGACAGGTGCTTATAACATATGTATTTGAGTGAAATAAAAATCGGAAGACTCAGATGGGCCGGACACACCCAGAGAATGAGCGAAGAGAACGTCATAAGACGAATTTAAAATGGTGCACCGGGGGGACGAAGAAGAATTGAAAGGCCGAAGTTTCGATGGCTGGACGAAGTAGTGAAAGATGCAAACAACATCGGCATATCCATAACTTGCGTAATGCATCACAAGACCGACAGTGATGGAGACGGGCTCTGCAGGAGGCTGAGGCTTAACGTTAGTTATCTTGAGAAAAAAATAAAAAGTTGAGGTACCTCACTGTGAGATGATTGTAAGAAAAAATCTACCTAAGGTAGGCAACGGTATTTTAAAACACAAATAATGTAAGGTTAAATTAATTAATATCAATTATGATTTACTTTGAGAATAAAAATTAAATTACGTAACTTTAACAATCACAGTGTGGTATATTATCAAAAACATGTTCCAGAAAAACTATAATAAAAACTATAGAAAGGAAAACGTCTCACAATGATTGTTGACTTGCTTTTATCAAACGCTTGAAGGTGCTGAGGCTGTTTCAGAATATGTCAACGATCTCAATTTTTGTGTGTAAAGGACTATATGAGCGCATCATTCTACTCAGTGGACAGAAATGGCCTACATTGTTACTTTGCATTGCGAAAACATTGGCATGGATGTTTATTTTCTCTATAACAATGGATGAAAAGAGAATGATTCACACCGCGGCTGTCTCGAATGAAACGCAATCTGAAATCTTAAATAATAATCCTTTACTTGTGTTTACGAGTATAAACGAAATACCCGTTGGTATTTATAAAGAATCGAGCATCAGTTATCAGAATAACGCTAGAATAAACAACGCTTGAACAACGTCAAATAAAGCGTAACATAAATAGTGGCTCTGTGGCTCATAGAACTCTCTAGATTAGCATTGTCGTCACAATTGAGCATTAATAACAACCAGAGTGTAAATAAAAGATTCAAACTCGTGGGCTTCACGTCTTTAATTTAGGCATCAGGGAAGTGACAAAGATCTTTCAAAATAATTGAGAAGGAAACCACGACGCAGATGTGCGCAGCTTCCCCACAAGCTGCCGACTAACTGCACCATGCATGACCAACTGGATCGCTAGACACTGGCAACAAATATTTGAATGCGTTGCTGATACGATCGAAGAAGAAGATTGACTCAAAAAAAGAAAGTTGATAGTAAAGCGCCGTATCTATAACAAAATCGTTTGAATGCATTGTATTGTTGGAGATTACTAAATCTACATGAACAATGGACCTTGAAGAGACCGACGAACAGCAGCGAGGAGATAAAATCTAAAAAAGGATCCAAGTCAAAGGAATGGGTGGAAAAACTCCTAGACAATGACTTGTGTTATAAAGCTAGGTTAGGGCATTCACAAAATTGGCACTAAGAAGATTAGGTAGTATTTAAAATTACCCAATAAAATTATCAATTCAATACTAACATCAAGTTACATAGGGTTAAGCGGTCTTGATTTACCATCTAATGTGGAGACATCTTTGTATCAAAATTCTAACATATTTTTTCTTCCTACTGGAATTTAGTATGTTGGCCGTAGTGAACTCGAATTATTTCAAATTATCTTCATGTTATTATGAAACATGTGTAAAAAGTAAGTTATTTATTTACCAGAATGGATGATTACGTACAGGCGAAGGAGTTTATTTTGTGTTTTTTGCGCAGTTTAGCTACTAATAACGTACTTAGCCGCCGCTATCTACCGACGAAAAAAAAGTTAAATTCGCGTTTTATACATTTATTAATCACGCCATCTCTTAGTGGGTGGACGTAATAACTATTATCTAACGCACATTTGCTAGAGGTTATGATATTATTGTATAATATTTTCAACATATTTTGCAATTTATTAACGTCTCTTTCTTATATTAGCAGCGGAGTCATGTATATTGCACATAATATGGTTTCCATGTTCAAGATCGGTTTAAAAAAACAGACACCATACTATCTACTTTGACTAGAAATGAGAAAAAGTCTTGCGAGTATTGGTGTGAGTATTGGTGTGATTGAGGCTGCAAGCCCAGAATCAAGACCAACACCATCACGGCCTCGTTGTTGCATTTGACATTCATTTTTTTTCCCTTTTCATCGTCATTTCACTCTCTTTTCCTCAGCGACTCCGTGTAAAAGTATTGTCTTCCTCCTCGATCTAGACCAGTTCATCCACTTTGTTCTGGAGTACCGAAATTTCTGTCATAACAGCATCAATATTTGTTTTGTTCATCCACTTTGTTCTGGAGTACCGAAATTTCTGTCATAACAGCATCAATATTTGTTTTGTTCATCCACTTTGTTCTGGAGTACCGAAATTTCTGTCATAACAGCATCAATATTTGTTTTGTTCATCCACTTTGTTCTGGAGTACCGAAATTTCTGTCATAACAGCATCAATATTTGTTTTGTTCATCCACTTTGTTCTGGAGCACCGAAATTTCTGTCATAACAGCATCAATATTTGTTTTGTTCATCCACTTTGTTCTGGAGTACCGAAATTTCTGACATAACAGCATCAATATTTTTGTTTTGGTCTTCGTGAATGAATGGTAATCATGTTCAATGGTTGTTTTTACTTTACTTGGTGAAGATTGTAGGCGTTTTTCAAAATCAGCCACAAACAACGTAAATTCATTTCGCAGATATTCTAATTGATTAATTTGCGTAAGCGACATACATAGTAAGTGATATTTATTAGAGTGAATGTTTAATTATAGAAAAAAACTATTGCCGTGATGACATAGGAACCGGAAGTCCTCATCATTGGCTTTAGAATACTTCTCCAACGTCCCTGTCCTTCGCCGCTCTCCTCCAGTTTGTTATGTTGTCTTCTGTGTCATCCAGCCATCTTAGCTTGGGCCTGTCTCTACTTCTTCTGCTCTCTGGATTGGTACCTATTAAGAACCTTTTTGGGGATACCACCTCATGCATTTTTTACGAACAAATTTCTCAATAGATGGCGTTAAAAAAAGTTTCTTCGTCTCTTCATTGGTGGCGATGGTGTTTTCAGCTTATTTTCAAACGAACAGATTTTCACGATTAAAACATAATATAGAACTTTAAAAAATTGGATTGATAGAGAACTCAATAAGTGTGGATGTTACGCGAGCGCATAAAAGCGCGTAAACTAGCCGATGACAGATCGTAAGCCCTGTGGAGTGTGGGTGCCTTGAGTTGCGGGTTCTCCTATACATAATATTCCAACCTCGAAAATAAGTTCTCGCTTCATCCATTCTTGGCATATGTCCATCCAATGTAGCATCGCTATTTCAACATTGTAGACATTTAAAATAAATCAATATGTATTTATTTATTTATTTATTTATGTTAAAGTTGGACAAAAAACAGCGTTAAGACATAGTACAATACAATAGTAACATCAAGTATTAAGGCCTATTACATTTTGTCGTTATGATTGACATAAAAAAATACAAGTTTGCAAAAAATAAAATATGATCATTGGTTGGTATGTAGGTAAGAGCAACATTTCAAGTTAACAATGATTTAAAACATAATATTGAACTAAAAGGAAAAAAGAAAAAAGAGAATAAATGCCGTCAAGGTTTCCTATAATAAGTATTGAATGTATGTTATTTATTTTTAATCAAATGAAAAGTGGAGTAAAGCATTAGCTACTATTTATATGTTTTTTTTTGCATCAATACCCCGAGGGCATACGTCATATGTTGGCACGTCCTAAACACGATACACACAAAAACATTTTATAAAAACCTACGGTTAGATTGATAAATAAAATATCTGACAGTTGAGCATTATCTGTTGGTACCTAAACATAAATGGATTATTGTAAAAACATTGAAGTAGCATATAAAAAATATATTTAATACTATAACACGATAAAAAAATATTTGTAGGTAGCCAGAAATGGCCAGTATATATATTCATTAAGGGGGTATATAAACCAAAACACCCAAATTTGAAATCAAATTTCTCAAATATGTTAAACAGTGTGTTTCTAAAAAATATTTTCAACATTTCTCTAGTAAATGTTCGTCACACAATTTTAAAATTCAGCATATTCAGCATGGTACTCAATTTTTTTAAATATCAAATATTTCAAAGTGAACAAAGGTTAAAATATCAAATTGCTAAAAAGGCACATCACTTTCATAAAATGGTATCGAAGAATCATCAATTTTTCATAATACTAGTTGCATGTAAAACTTGAGATCCAAATGACGATAGCGATAGTACGTATTATAGTTGAAGAATAAGTACCAAACTATAAACCCATAAATACAAATAATTGAATATTTTAGGATATTTTGTTTTCTATACAACACATGTAGGTATGTATGTCAAGATAGGACAGTATGGAGGTCAGTCCTTTTTTCTACCTATGTATGTTTGGAGATTTAAGTATCAAACTATTAAGTCTTCTTACATATTATATTATTGTGTATAGGCGACTGCCATACAAATTGTATGAAGCAATGTCGTCACTAAATTCAATTTTTATAAAAATTGTTAAAAAAAGTTTGAGATATATTACTATCATGCATACATTTTTTATAGTAAATTAAATTCTCTAGTATGTTTTTATGTTTCGAAATTTTTAGATATTTTTAAAAGAAATGGAAATAAAGACAAAAATTTGACATATCAATTTTTTGTTTCTTAATAAAAACAGTTTGAGAAACCTTGGAACTGTTTTTCAAAATCCATTTCGAGATACTATATTTGACTATATTTGTACAAAATTTCAACGTTCTGGCTTTTATAGTTTATGAGATATGTGGACAAATGCCATAAAAATTAAAATGTTGATAACCCCTGACTGAAACAAAAATTCTAAATACTGAGTATAAAAGTTTTGTATACCTAAAATTGTATATTCTGAAATTTTAGGCTTTGTGAATCCAGCGGATCAAAAGTTATAAGGGGGGGGGACAGACACACACACACAGACACACAAAACTCACATAAAATGTTCTACTCCGAATTCTGAGTAAATCCATGTATGGAAACATACATGCTGCGAAGCCTCTAAGTTGGTGTTTTTAGCATGCAAAAAGTCCACTACGCCATACAAAATGTTCCTTCGTACACGCATCTTGGCTTAATACTGTCGATTCATTCAGAGAATTGAATTCTCATGAACGAATCGACAGTTTGAAAATATTTAAATCAAAAATAATTAAACAAACTCATTTCATTAAAATTTTGAAAATTTTCCATACAAAATTTGAATACTTTGTAAAGTTGATGAGAATCTTTCAAACACAGTTATAAAACTGTAAGAAGTCGTTAATAATAAAATAATTTTATGTGAAAAAAGGTTTATTTTGCATAAAAGACAATTTCTGTCGGTCGTTATTATGATATGTAGGTATGTAGATATTTAATATGTCGATATTTTAAGTGTAGTATCTAATGAGAGTTTAGCGTTAACAACAACCCACTAGTCCTGATTTGGCGAACTATTATTTATATTCGTTGAACAGTATGATATACGACCGTTGAATTTTTTCCTTTTGCGGCAAGTATCAAAACATTTGATTCATTTATCATATTTCTCTGATGTTACTTGATGTAATTCGCACCAAATTGGAATTCGCTCTCAGAACAATCTTCTCCAACCCACATGGTAATCCATTGCAAATCGTGACTTGTATCGATACATCTTATGCAATTTTTTAAAATGCCGTACGGCGTACATTACCTCTCTAACTCTTTATTTTTAACACAGCAGCTCGACTGTGGAGCGAATTTTCGAGTTCTGTGTTTCCACCTTCTTATAACCCGGGAAGATAGCAAACCCTCATATTTTCTTGAGAAGACAGCAAACCCTGCCCAACGCAACGTAGTGCGCTTCTTCGGAAGGGTATTATAGACCGAAATCCTAAAAGTTAACATATACTGCAAAGAATCCTCTAAGTTGGTGTTTTTTTAACTTCAAAGTTGGAAAAACCATGCAAAATCTGAAAACCTGACTACCTATACAAAATCTCGCGATTCTTGGTTTGAAACCATGTCGTATCTAAAGAGAAATAAATTATCTTGAACTTGTTGCAGCGCCTTGTGGGTTGCAACATGTATGGCCTGGGATTCTCGAATACTTCCGAAGATTAACGAAGATCAACGAACCATAGCCCACCGCTGTTGATACGAGCTGATCGATAAATCTTTATTCATGTGTTGATCGTTCAATAAAGTAGAGTCGCGTTGGCCCACCTCCGTAGACAGTTGATGTATCCGTTTTTATAGTTTGTAAATATTTTATATGTTTAAATAACCTGTAAGTAACATTTCTTTTAATTGCAAAATCCTTTCCTATCAATTAGTCATATTGCTTTTTACAAATCATTCAATAATTAGAACACGCGTATTGGGTAGGTTTTTTGTCTTTTCTGTCTACTTCAGTATATTATTTTAACACATATGTATTGGATGGATTGGGTGTGTTGGCAATCACCTCTCCAATACCTTTAAAACTTATCGACAGTTGGATAACGAATAAGGTAAACAGTGTTTCTCCGGATATTTAATTATGTAAGGAAATCTCACATAGTTCATCAATGAGGTTCACCAGCAATTCTGAATTTTTACATTTTAGATGAGACGAGACTGGTGTGTGGGTAAAAACGCATGTGACGTGCTTTATTTTATAGGGTAATGCACACTCGCAAAATTGGGTTGCTGGTTGCTCCACATTGTGGGTTGTATAAATGAATGAATTCCTTTTATCTTTCCTAACATCTACACCACATTTCACATAGAAAATTACTATGTGGTGGACTTGAAACATGTTCTCGTATTCGTTTTGATTGATTGGTACATAACGTGACACATTGTTTATTGCCACATTTACGTGATTGTGGCTTAGCGGATGGACTCAATGCTTCCTTACTGTAGACTGACGGTTCGTGTATCGTGTGCGGCCAATTATACCACCACAGAAGGATCCCTCAGCGAACGTTTTATCATCGTGTCGAGCTGTCTTGATATTATTTTACAAATTTATTAATTTATAGCGGCGCAATAAATTAAAACACAACAATGTATCCCATAGACTAACCCAGATAACGTACTTTTGCTACTGTAAATATATAACGGTTGTATTTATTTATCTTTTTTTTCATAAGTAACATGGCTGCTTTTCTCAGATATTGATCTTAAACGAGCATCGTCAGAATGTTTCTGGCTGTGAAGACCATCGTCGAAACGAATATTATTGTATTTTATATATTTCAGTAAACATATGTACACACATAACCAAAAAAATAGCCAACAAAGTTTACACTATAGGTATACAACATATAAAATGGGTCCCATAATTGATCCCTGTGGCACCCCAAACTCTAAAATATCTCTGTTTTTCCTGTTATTGAATTGTTTGGCTGAAAACGAGTACGGGTACGTGTGCATGTTTAACATCGTTTTTGTTGGAAATGAAGTATCGAAACGTAAAATTTGGTTGTATAATACGTTCTCCTTAATCACGTTTTTCCTTTATCTCTGTTGAAAGGTATAAATTCATAATTATTCATCATCTTTTTTCTTCCACGGTGTAAATCTTTATTCAATTAATCATTTGGAATCTTTGCCATACAATATATTCGTAGCGTCCATGTTGTACTAATATCAATCACGTAAAAATTAATATGCCACTATTCGGAAGAAGATATTGTTGTCCAGATACGAATTGAGACATTCAAATTAAAACATTTAGTTGATATCATTTCTTATTTGTTAAATACTTCTTCGTTATGATGTTTTTATATGAATGGTGTACGTAATAGATTTGTGTTCTCGAAACAGCCCAATAGAGCCCAATGGAGTTGAATGTTGAGACTTAAAAACAGAGATGAAAATAGCCTCTTAATATTTGAAATGAAAATACTGAAAAAAAAATTGGTCCAGTAAACGACAATGGACTTTGGAGGAGGATGCGATATAATCATTAACTACAGATATTATATGACGAACCCAACAATATACAAGTGATAAAAGTACGTAGACTGCAGTGTTTGAGACATGTCATCCGGATGAATCATGTATCCCCAAAAAGACTCTAAAGACCAATCCAGAGGGCAGAAGTAGTAAAGGCAGATCCAAGCTAAAATTGATGGATGACACAGAAGACGACATAAGGGCGATCGGAATAGCAAACTGGAGGAGAGCGGTACGGATGATGGTTATACATATACTAATAATACTCGGAAGACTCCAATTGAATTATTTGTTTCCAGAGATCTTGGTCACTTCTCTGATGTCACAAACACAGAAATATCTGAAGTCGATGACAGTCCACGAGCGTGAATCTCCTCTTCACAACCGTTGATGGTTCTTTTAACAACACGGTGTAGAGATTGCTAATTGATTGAACCTCATTGGTTAACTATGTGAGATGTTATTTTGTCTCTTGCTCTTACGGCTCTTACGGGACACCCGAAAATGATAATGATAAAAAAGAATACGAATACTATTCTAAGTCGGTGCCTCGCAACAAGCAAAAATTATAATGGTATTAATAAAATTATAATGGTATTAGTAAACCACGTAAAACTAGAAAAAGTTTCAAAATCAATATGCCGAAGAAAAATACAACTGTAGAACAGAAATTACTGCCATTTACCTAGGGGACAAATAATAATAGGAGTGTTGGAAGACCTCATAAGTATGGTCTGACGACATTGTCCAAGTGGCCATGTGGTAAACCTGGATACGGGGGGGACAAAACAGAGACGAGTGGAAGTGTATGGAAGAGACCTACATAAACAGTTGAGGGACAAGGGCTAGAGAAGAAGAAGTAAAAGACCTAGGGGAATATTACTTTTTTTGCGACCTATTCATTTGCATAAGATAATTAAAATTGCTTTAAAAGGTCACATTTTTGGCAATACACGATCCTATTAGTTGAATTATTCTTGTATGTATGAATACGTAATGCGTAAGTACGATGTGCAGTTTTTAACTCTATCGAGAGAGTTTTAATGCAATGACTAACTACCACCTCGGAACAGTCTGGTATTGGAGGTGGTGCAAACCAACCCAATTTATTTGTTATATTGCTTACTTAAAATAATGTAATTTTTGGTATTTTAAATAAATAAAAAAAATCTGTTTTTATTGCTTTAAAGTTATATTATTGCAATATTTTATGTGTAAATAACTTTATATAAATGAATAAAAAAATATATTTGCATATTCTATTTAACCATTTTTCTTAATCCGGCTCTATGCATTTTACAAACGGAATGGGCTATTGATTAAAATAAAACTATGAACAAGAGGAAAAAAATACGGAATGAGCAAAAAGCAATCATTAATTAATTTTAATCGCATCTAAAGGTAATTTTTCGACATTCATTTTTATCTATGGTTTTAAATTTAATGATCTGCGAGGATAGTTTTATTATTTATGGTGTGTGTCTCTATAGATAAATTTGCGATAAATTATTTATTATTATTTGACAAGCTCCTGTTTATTTTTCGTGTTTATACCAAGTTATATACAAATATATATTGTTTTATAATAATAATTCCGTTCTGTAGGTACTCTTGAATTCATAACTGTTTAAACAGATTTTTGTTATTTTTATTATTTTATTTTGTTTTCATTAAAATTTTACATTATAATAATTGGGATCTCGCTAGCCTACAGGCTATCAGTGAGTTTCCCATACAAAAAGATCAAGTACATATAACATTCCTTAAGTTACAGTATTTAAATTATAATATGAGATACATGTTTTTAAATAATTTTTTTTAAATAATGTTTTAACTGAGGATATTTTATCAAGTTTATCCACTTGGAAGGTTATTAAATATGTTCGGTATGTCCTTTCATCGTAATAATTTGTCCATCTGGGAATTATCAATTTATTTTGCACAACTTGTCTGGAATTATATATATTTTTTACAGGTAATTTATATTCATTAGAGAAGTAATTATTTAATATGTTAAAACCTTCGAAAAAATGTGTACTCTAAAACCTATGTTAGCGTCATAATCCTGGATCCTCTCCTCCTTATAAATTGTTTCGTCCTCCCTATCGGCATTGAGAGGTTTTTCGCAGTTCTACCACTCCACCTCATATGGAGACGTTCTAGAAGTAAGTCTTCTGTTTGACCCCAGGATGTCTGCACGTGGGACAACACATATTATTTCATACCGCTGCCATTAAGAGTTCAACGTCAACCGAGGGGGACCTGCCAGTTAAACTTGGATCAAAAGCAGCTGTGATCTACTGTTTGCTGTTTGGCTTCATCCCTTACACAAAATGAACCTTAACCACGGTTGACAGTCAGTAACTCCCTCACTATCGCACACACGTATTCAGAGACAAATCTAAGAATGAGATTGAAGGCCTCCTCAAACCTCATATTTGTCATTCATCACTCTGAAATGACATAGCACATTCTCCACCTGTAAATTTACCCACAGTTTGTGGAGAGATTGAGAACTTGGCCCGGAGTTCTCTTTTAAATGCTTCGCAACGTCGCTGGTCTTCTTCTTCCGTGGGCAGACTGACATTTTTATTTCTTCCCGGTGTGAGTACTCGAATTTCTTCTTCGTGGATTGTTCTCGATTATTGGACCACGCAATTCCTTACTGGACACGGCAGTATCAAATGTTATCTCTTTCATTTTCACTTATCCGATTCGTCGTCATGTCAGCTTTGTGATAACCCTGAACAGACTTCTGAGTATATCCTATGGAAATGCACTAACTTCTCCGTGTCAACTTTCCGACGAGAACTCTACGACGATGTCCGAGGAAATTTCTTTGGAACCATTGGACATGCGGATCTTGTAGCCACGATGAGCAACTTTAGGACTCTCAAGACTTAAATTGTCTTAAATTCGGTGCACTCTTATCTTCACTATCAGTGAACAGTGAGCCAGTTGTTTCCACATGATAAGCTCTCTTTGGCACATTAAGTGCAGTGTCTGCAAGGTTTTAGAGTTCTCCGGACTCTTCGTATGTTCTTTATGTATTCTTTCAGAGTTTTGCAAGGGGCCGTTATTAATACCCATAAGCAGAACGGGTGGTGGTGGAGAAGAACAGCACATTCTCCAACTAGTATACCTAGTGGAATGTAAACTGTTGATTTCAACCAACTCGTTTAAATTCAGTAAACCATACAATTATTCCAAAGATGACTTTTAATTGTTATTTATTACGCTGTGGGTAGTCATATTATAAACGTTATAATTTTAATAAATACCTACATACTTCATATAATGTTAATTAAAGCGTTGTTCAATCATATTCATCTACACCTTAAAATGTTAGATTTGATTAAATTATATTACCACGTGATGTACCTACTTGTACCTACACATTAAGTGTAGTCATCAAATATCTTTTAATGGACCACCGTAGATCATCTAAAACATAGTTATTATTTTAATAATGAGATGGCCAGAATCGGACATCACATATTCATAAAGGATTGTTTGAAAGTAGTTTATAAGAATTAAATGTCATTATCTACGAATCTGCGATTGAAAGAGTTTTCTCAATAAATAAAGAGATATCTCTCTCGTTGAGGATTGTTTCGAGTCTTGAGGATTGTTTGGCAAATGGAATATTTCATCGCGTATTTATACGCAGATATTGATTTTTTTATTTTGAATCGAATAGTCGTTTTTTCGAAATTTTTATTATTATTTGGTTTGGAAACAAAAGGTCGTATTACGGGAGTTACCGAGAAAAATATAATAATAAGTTGAGGTTTTGTAATCAGTATTCTCGCAGTACGGGACTTTACCCTTTTTTTTACATTTTTCTTAAATAACTCCCGTAATACGACCCAAAGAGTCTCGCCTTTTCTTCCATTCAGTTTTGTTCTGTATGACTCTTTTCAGCTCCTCGTAGATGCTGCAGCCTATATCCTCGCAAAGATCCTCCAAATACTCTTGCTGTATCTTGGAATTTGCCCCTTCTGATATGTACATATATAATGTAAAAAAGGATTTTCTCAGAAGGTCATCAGTTGCACCTTCCTCATTCGATTCTTATGAGAGAACTTCGTCATTTGTGGTGTTTATTTATTGATTTATTACTTCTCGGGCAACTAACAGGTAGGTAGGTACTATGTCAAATATTAATTTAACACACACCCAATAACAAGTTGCCACATTCTGAAGACTTACGGTATTAATCGTCTCACAGATCCAGACTGAAAACACAATTAAAAACTGTGTCTCCACCGGGAATCAAACCCGGGACCTTTGACTCAGCAGTCAGATATCTAACCAACTGAGCCACGAAGGCCGTGTTGTGGTCTCTCCAGGAGAGACAGTTGGTAAGATGTTTGACTTATGTGCATGCGTTCTGGGTCCGATACCCAGTAGAGGAGAAATTTAATAAAATTTAATTTTCTCGCATATTGATTCTCTGGGCTGGAAACATAGGTTAGTTGAAAAAAAATGTCAAATGGCAATAAACTCGCCACTTACGGAAGTGTTTATTATTTTTAATTTTATTTTGCTACGAGGTACCGGCTTAGAATAGTACTTCCACTCGGGTTTTTCGGAAGTCCCGTTGTCCCATAACAGCCGGATCAACGAAAAAATATACCTACAAGAGGCAAATAACATCACCCTTTCTGAATGCAATGCCATTTTAGGCGAAACGAGATTGGTGTATGAGTATACACGCACGTTTAATTTTTTATACAGATAAATGCACACCAGTCGCTGGCAACCCCAAATTGTGGGACGTACCGTGATGGTATGAATGAATAAATATTATTATTTTTTTTTAACAAAAAAATGAATATGTCCTTGTTAAACAAGTACATATACATCTTCCTACGTTCCCTAAAATAAGCAAATAAATGCTTGTGCTATTATTATTACTATGGGCTCTTTAACACCTTCTCAGGTTTATCACCTGGTGGGATTTGGGGTAGCACGAGCAATGCTGCCAAGTGCTATATTACTGAGTGTATAAAATGTGGTGTTTTGTGTGTTGGTGCCATATGTAGTATTTGTGTTAGTAAGGTCAGTAGTGTCTTCGATTTGGAGGAATTTCTTCAATGTGTTTAATATGGCTGATTTTTGCATGGTGACGTATGTGTATTTAGGTAAACTGATGGTTTCTAAACTGCTGAATAAGTTTAATGGAATAATTCCTGTGGTGGAAATAACTATTGGTACTATTATCACAGATTGCATGTCCCAGATTCGCTTGATTTCGTCTTGCAAGTCAGTGTATTTTCTATTTTTTTCGGTTGTAGTTGTTTCGATGTTGTGTGTATTTGGTACAGCGATGTCAATTGTCCGTCTTACTTACTATTTTCAATAAAGGTCTGTCACAGGTCTCATAAATTCATACTAAGCTCAAACTATTGGTTTTCGTCAAATCGTACCTACTTACTAAATTTGAAATGTGGCGGCTTAAGCGAGTCAACGAAATGCGTATTTTTCAAACGGCAACATCGCTTTTTAATAATATTATGTTGGTACCATCGTACAATGTCAAAGTACTTCGCGCGCATTCGCGCGTTATTCCAAATTACGCGACGTCCTACGTAGGCGATTCAAAGCGAATGCGAAGCGGCGCGGCGCAGCGCGAAAATAACAAACAGTCGGTAACTATGGTAGTGTCCTACGTTACCGACCGCGAGTTGGTTTCGATGTGGCGCGGCGCGATGCGAAGCGAACGCGATCAGTTGGTTTGATATTTTCGCGCGAATTGATAGCGGTGCCATTGTTTTTTGACATGTCAAACTGAAATTTTAATTTCTGTCCATGAACGTCCCATATTATGGGACAAAAGAATTATTATTATCGAACCGCGAATTTTAGGATTTGGCAAAAATAAATGGGACTACAAGTAAACACATTTATTTATTATTGCTTTTTTACAATAGGATGTTGTTCAAAACACACAAAGTTTTCTCTCGTTTGCACGAATGTCAAATTTTGATATGTTTCCGGAAAGATGTAAATTCAGTCTCATTTATTAATTCAAGATCACGTAATTCTTCATACAAATTGTGATATCCCCCATAAATATGCCTCTCTAAGTACACAATATTAGTTTCACTTCTCTGCCGTACATACTTCTTGAGTATTTTATATACGTACATCCATGACAGTAGCTGGCGGCAGATGGAAAGATTCGCGCACACGTAGGACAGAGCCGCCGCGTCGCACCGCATCGCATTGCATTCGCTTGTATCCGCACCGCATCGCTTCGCAATCGCGTTCGCTTTGAATCGCCTACGTAGGACGTAGCGTAACGTTGTGTTTCGTTTACTTTGCGCTGTATAAAATAATTATTAATTTTGTTTAAAATGATTACAAATAAGAAGAAACGTCCGGAAAATTGGGAGGAAGACGAAAAATTAAATTATATGCACTCATATACCTAATTGGTGATTTATCATTTGACATATTTTTTCTGTTTTCAAAAACTTTTATTTATTTATTTTTATTTATTTCTATCCAAAAACATAGAGTAGATATAAGATACAAAATAATTGAAGGTAATATAAGCTTATTCATACATAGTAGACATACAAAGTAAATATAAGTTATTTCATTGCAATAAATATAGCCTGTGCTAAGGTGAGCTAGTTTTATATTGTTGTCTATTGCGTTGTTTATTTATAGATACGTTTAATTGCGTTGTTTCTAATTTATGTACCTACATATGTAGGTATTCAATATGTATTTTGTTAAAGTTCGGAAACTAACTTATACTGTGGCGTTATTATAAATAATTTTTAATATACCTACAATACAAAATTAAATCTATATTTAATTTTAAAATCAATGTCTGTTAGCGAAAACGGATCGACGCGATTTTTATATATTTTAGCCCTTCGTGGGACACTTATTTCACCTATTATATCCATTATTTCATTATAATCTCTAACATGTTCCAGAAAATCTGTCATCCTTGTAATATTAGTAATAACAACTACTAGTTGCGTAGGTAGTTTAAAGTGACAGCTGAAATTGTGATGGCTTAATGCACGCTTGACGTCAATTTACGGAAAGTAAGTACACTTTTTTGATAAATCATGCCGAAACATGGCTTAGCGTACCCTGATCGTAAAACCGAAAATAGTAAGTAAGACGGTGTATGTTTATTTTGTTTATCTACAAGTGTAATATCTGGTCTATTGTTATGTATGGTTCTATTAGTTAGTATGGATCTGTCAAAGTATAGTTTGTGAGTGGAGTTTTCAAGAACTGGTGTAGGTGTGTATTTATAATAAGGCATTTTGTCATTTTTATTTATTATTTTGTGTGCAATAGCTAATTCTTGGTGGATGATGTTTGCGATTTGATTATGTCTGCGTGTATAGTCATTTTGTGTGAGAGTGACGCATGCCCCTGTAATGTGCTGGATGGTTTCTGACTTTTGGTGGCATTTTCTACATAGGTCAGTTTGAACTACATTGTCCTTCATGATGTATTTCCTGTAATTCCTTGTCTAATTACCTGATCATGTATAGCTAACAAGAACCCTTCCGTTTCTGGAAATAACTCTCCAGCCATTTATTTGAAGCACTAAAGTCTACATGGATTTTCTTTAAGTCACTAGCATGTCTTCCATGTAATTCCTTCCGTTCCCAATTATCACATTTATTTTTGATATGTTTTATGGTGTCTATGGGCTCTATATCCCGGCAGGTCAGGTCTAGTGGGGTGAATCTTTTGTCTATTTTATTTATTGTATCGTGAAGCTGGCTAGTATTGCTCTTCTGGTGAAAGAAAGTTAGTGAGTGAATTTGCCTGTTGTTTAAATGCGTGATATCTATTAATCCTCTACCTCCTAAATTTCTGGGCAGTGTAATTCTTTCAATTTATATTATTATCTTATTATTATTGTAAAATTTTAAAATCCACTGTAATTTAACGAAACTGGTATTGTTAAATTACAGTGGTCATACAGGTCATGTGAAACGAGATTGCTGTGTGGGCATGTGTAATTATTTTATAGGTAAATGCATACCCGCACACCTGTCGCTGGTAACCCCAAATTGTGGGATATATCGTGATGGTATGAATGAATGAATATAAATTATTATTATTGTTGTATAGTTTTAAATTCTACTGTAATTTAACGAAACTGGTATTGTTAAATTACAGGGGTCATACAGGTCATGTGAAACGAGATTGCTGTGTGGGCATGTGTAATTTTTTTTTTATAGGTAAATGCATACCCGCACACCTGTCGCTGGTAACCCCAAATTGTGGGATATATCGTGATGGTATGAATGAATGAATATAAATTATTATTATTGTTGTATAGTTTTAAATTCTACTGTAATTTAACGAAACTGGTATTGTTAAATTACAGTAGGTCATCCTCGAGTGTCTGAAGTGAAGATGTCACAATCTAAAATGCCCTATACTTATACACATAAATCAACTCGTCTTGTTATAGGTACCAAAACATTATTTTTAGTAATTTGTCTTACTTACTCAGCCTCTTCTTGAGTCCAGTATGGGACAAAGGCCTCCCGCTTGGACTTCCAGGACCTGCCACTTTTTTGATGTCATCGGACCATCTGGTCTGGGGCCTTCCCACGCTTCTGCTTCCCGTTCTTGGCGTTCCCGTCCATCACAATTTTTTCTTGATTTTCAATAAAACTAAATGAGACTCGGCTAATCGTAAACTACACAACTAATCGTTTCGTCATATTTTTTAAATATATCTAATCAAATTTTACGCATCTTCGTCAGGTGGGTGGATAACACACCACATATTATAATGGGGCGTGTATCGGAGTATCGGAGTTAATTATAAGCAAAGTGGTTACTTACTAGTACCTACCTACCACTACTGACGAATAATAAGTATGGTTGTATATAAATAATTATTTACATCTGAAATGATAGTTTATATGAAGCAATAATCAGAAGTTGCATCTATTTGAATTATGAAGAAGCAATAATCAGAAGGTTCTATAATAAACTGTATCATTATGCAATATAATTTATTTATTTAAAGAACCTATTCATACGAATGATATTTAATATTTTTTTTTATTATTTATTACAAATTTGCATATAAATTACAATTTAAAGTTTTACAAATTCCCCTCAAAACCCTCTTTAATTGAGATAAAATCTCGTGTTAAAAGAGGGGATTATCTATATTATACTATATTTTATATTCGCCAAAATATTGCACACCTACTAACAAATAAGAAGCTACAAAAAACAAGAATGAAATAAACAAAAATAAATATACCTATTATATTTTTTTTCGAGTCTAAGGTCCGAATGCAGAGTCCTACCTAAATACTAAATACTAACCATGCTTTCATTGCACAGTCGCTCACTTAAGTTAGGTGATCACGTGGCTTCCTAGCTGGAGACTGTTACGACGTTTTTCTATGAGAATTACATTGCAGAGACATATTATCTAAATACTAAGCGCATGCGCATCGGCGTAAACTAACATTTGCGAATTGTCAAAAAGTAAGGTTGATAGCGAGGAACCTTATTCATTCATTCATACCATCACGGCATATCCCACAATGTGGGGTAACCAGCGAAAGGTGTGGGGGTGTGCATTGCCTTATAAAAGGGAGCACAACACATCTGTGTATGCCCACACACCAGTCTCGTCTCACCTAAAAAGGCACTACATTCAGAATGGGTGGTGAACCTCATTGCTGAACTATGTCAGATGTTATTGTTGCCTGATGTATTTTCGATTACCCGGCTCTTACGGGACACTCGAAAACAATACGAGTAGTTTAATACTAAAATACGAGATTTTTTCGGTGGATGATGATTTTATCGGCTTCGTTGAATATGTATTTGGTAATTTTGTTAAATCAAATACCAAACAGAGTATTCAGCGATCCATACGAGATGCCGAATTTAGATATGTCTGTGCAATGCAATTCTCATAGAAAAACTATCCGTAGGTATTATATACTCTTTTAGAAAAACATCGTAGCATCCTCCAAAGGAAGCCACGTGATCTTTTAACATTAGTGAGTGACTGTGCAATGAAAACATGGTTAGTGTTTAGAATTTAGTATTTAGGTAGGACTCTGCATTCGGACCTATGACTATGAGGGAGTTCATTAAACCACTGATACTTATAGAAATGTTGTGAGGCAGTTGTACCTACGTAAAAAAGGAATGGTTAATATCTACATCTTTGTGAATTTATTCTGCTGCTTATAGAAAATGACAATTGGTTTGAATTTGTAAGAATATCTTTCTGAATTTGGAACAATTATGTTTAGATATTTGTAATATATTTATGTTACGCCTGATTAGCAGAAATCAGTATAGCCTATAGATGCAGGTGTATACGAAAACTTACCATTAAGGAGGTTCGGTTTTTTCTCCGTAGTTAGGAATCAATATATCATCATCATCATAAGCTTGACAGCCCTGGGTGGACCTTGGCTGAATCCAGGAGTATCCTCCACTCCCGCCTTCTTTCTCCAGAGCTCCGTAAGATGATTATATCCATGATATGGGTAAACATGGCTGGTTTTGATTCCGCCGGTTGACCAGACTTGCCCCCCTGATCTGTGCTTATCGATTATTTTAACTGTCAAATAATTCAAAGTGGCACGGAGAAGTAAAATAAGGAGAGCCAACCCCAAAACGAATTTGGGATAAGGTTAGGAAATCAAGAAGAATGTGGGTTGGTACTATCCTCTAAAGAGAAATGTGCTGCATGCTATTATGGAGTTTCGATAACTGTACCATATTTTGACCTAATATTCATTAAAAATAAAAAAATTAATGGTATGTTGATATTTAAAAACGAGTGGGTTTTGGTCAACGCTTAAATCTACTTTTAAGTATTCAAATTTTGTATGGAAAATATTCGGCATTCATCATGAAATGATTTTGTTAAATTATTTTTTATTTCATTATTTTATTATGAAAACTTGATAATTCTTCAATGCCATTTTAGTGATGTGCCTTTATTTTTATCCATTTAAAAATAAAAAAATATCAATTTTTAAGTTTCCTGAACAAGGGGTCACATTCAAATATTGGACAAAAAAAAATTTAAGAAGCACTATACAGATATGCTTCAAAATATAGCGTGGTATAAGCGAGTATTAGATATACAAATTTGCAAAATCTGAAAAGAATCTAATGAATCTAGTCTATAATTGATAAAGTAAAATAACGCCGTACATAGCACATAGCACACACACACACACACACACACACACACACACACACACACACACACACACACACACACACACACACACACACACACACACACACACACACACACACACACACACACACACACACACACACACACACACACACACACACACACACACACACACACACACACACACACACACACACACACACACACACACACACACACACACACACACACACACACACACACACACACACACACACACACACACACACACACACACACACACACACACACACACACACACACACACACACACACACACACACACACACACACACACACACACACACACACACACACACACACACACACACACACACACACACACACACACACACACACACACACACACACACACACACACACACACACACACACACACACACACACACACACACACACACACACACACACACACACACACACACACACACACACACACACACACACACACACACACACACACACACACACACACACACACACACACACACACACACACACACACACACACACACACACACACACACACACACACACACACACACACACACACACACACACACACACACACACACACACACACACACACACACACACACACACACACACACAATCTCAGCATGATACTAGTTGATTATCTGCAATAAAAAAAACAGCCTTAAAATTGCAAAATTAATATAACTCCCTACTATATCACCTTGGGTTAGTGAGGAGTATAAAACTATCGATGCAGTTGCTATGCCTCTTTAAGGTTTATTTTCATTTCTACTTATGTAAATTGAAATAACATGTACCTAATTAATAAAACAAAGTGTCTCTCTGTCTGACTGTTGTGCATCTGTATGTGCCTGATGTAGCGATGAAATTATGATACCTTGTTACTTAAAGGTTTGTATGAGTGACTGCCAGGTCAAACTAATGTAACCGTTATTCAGTTTTTGAAATTTTGAAATAACAATGTTTCTGTATAAATATAACTAAAATAATCATTACATTGTCAATTGTAAAAGTCTATTCAGTCTTTATTTACTAGGTTTAGTATAAAAACATAAGTGATATATTTTTTTAAATAAATAACCATAGAAATTTCTGTTTTCAAATTTTATATCGAACACAACAATAATTATAAAGATTCTTATAGAAACCTTACATACATAAGATTTATTAATTTATTAATGGTTAAAAAAAATATTTAAACAGAAAACTTAAAACAGCTATATTATACAACATCAACTTAGCACGAAAATGTACTTGAAAATGTGCATAGCACGAAACCGGTTGTAGGTTGTAGTCTTAATAAATAATGGAATTGATTCTAAACACGTATTTTATTTTTATTTATTAAAAAAAGTAATTAATTTAAATGGAATTCCATCAAGAACTGACAATCAAAAAGTTAAATCTAATATACAACATCATCTTAATAAACAAAATATACAAAAATTGTTTTCCTTTTATTAAATAGAGTAAAATGGAAAGAGAAAAAAAAGCTCGGCCGGTAGATTTTCATATTTTCTTTCGATTGAAGGAAAAATCTACTTCATAGGTCTTGTAGTTTTATTTAAATATAAAATGGTTTTATTTAAAACTAATATTACAAGAAAATTATTTAACGAGTTCAAATTTTAAAAACTTATGCAAGAGTTCATTGTTCTTTATTTATCTTTTGATGGTTTTCATCAGCATCAGCAATGGCGTTACAGCCCGGTGTGGGCCTTGGCCTCCTCAAGAAACTGCCTCGATCCCGCCCTGTCGACAGCAAGTCTCCTCCAATTTTTCTGTCCGATCGTTCTTATATCGCCCTCGATGTCGTCCAGCCATCTCATCCTAGGTCTCCCTGTGTTTCCTCTTCCTTCAGGGCAGGTGTCCAATACTTTCTTTAGGACCCGGCAATCCTCCATCCTACAAACGTGTCCGAGCCAACGTAGACGTTGTATTTTGATGTATTGGACAACGTTTGATTCGCCATACATTATTTCTAGCTCATGGTTAAACCGGATCCTCCAAGATTCTCCTTCACAGGTAGGGCTTTTGATGTTTCTGGGGAAACGAAATTTATAAATTAGAAATCTAAAGGATTCTTATACATCATGATACAAGATTGCCAACATATTTCTGATATAAAGTGCAACGCTATGAGGGTCTGTTTGTATGAAATAGTACTAAGAATGTATTGCGGCCTGTATAATATCAGTTATTTTGTTTTCAACATTTAACAAAGTGTATGGCATCTAATTACTACATATCGGTATACAAACTAAACGAACATAAATCACAACTCTATCTGACGATACCTATATGTATGTAAACCTGAGTTAAAACTATTAATACACATATTATTATTACGAATCTTACCATAGAGAGTTATAGATTGGATACTTGAATCTCTGGACTGGACTATTGAAGATGTACATATGTATATACCATAAACATGTTCGTATAGACTATAGACAGACTATTCATACTTGTTTATCTATTACTTGACGTTTCAATTGCAAAAAATATGCTTGAACATTAACGTATATATTAAAATTTTTATACGTACGTATCCAACTTGTTTTACGTATATTTTTACTTTTCAATATTTGTATGACGCTTAAGATTCTTAAGAAAGCTTGTTTTTTTATTAATTAAAAATCCTTTTTTACAAATATAATAATATCTTTTGTAGGTACAATATACATAACTAGAGAAAGTAGTAGATAAAATGCAGTATAGTACTATAATTAAGATAAATTTAAAGTTTATGTCTTCAGTGTATATACCTACATTAATTTTAATTTGTGGATTAGGCTACTCTACTAGGCTATGCCTGTCCCAGAGTAGCGTTATATAAATCAGTTTTATTATTTTTATCGTCATAGTGTTAGTTAATTGTTATAAGGTTTTATTAGGTTAATGTTAGGGTGAAGTGACAGAGAAGCAAGTATAGTATACTACGTTTTAGTGTAGAATGAAATATTGCTTGATGTAAAAATGGTAAATGCTAATATAATTTAGATTTTTTGTTAATCAATAATGTAGTAATATTAATACCCGGAATGTTGTATATTGTATAATCCCCAAAATGAAAATTGAAAAATAATGTTATTAATATAAGGTATGTGCAAATCAATCTGGCACGTCTTTCTGAGATGGTCTTGTGTTGAGTTTATTTACATGTGATTCAAAATTTGCTCCGAATTTCCATTTAGAAATTACATTTAAATTATCTTTGCGATTAAAACATACCCGCCTACCGATTTATTCTCCATTATGAACGTAGGTTCTAAGCGAAATATTCGAAATTGGGATTGATTTGAAGTCATGAGTAACGACGCTGACTTGAAATAAAAAAATCCCGAGGTTAAGTACCTACATGAGATTTAGTGGAATGTTGACATGGATTTTTTGTCTCATGAAATATTTTGTGATAATCAACATTTACTTGTGGTGAAGAGTATTGAATTGGTCACATACATATTTATGGTACCTACTTATTTATAATTCATTTGATACCATCCATCTGTGTTGCCAGGCACAGCCCAATTAAACTCGATTCCTTTTTTTTAATTTAGCAATCTGTATGACCAGCATATGTAGTTTTTATATTTAGTTTATTTCATCAGTTGCCAAACGGGTATCTTGTGTTGGTCGTCCATTAATGACATTTGAGATTAAATCGCGCCATGTCCCGATGTAGAAAAAAATACGCTCTATTTTGCCGACGATAAGGATTAATTTTTAAGCGGACTATTTGATAAATACGAAGATGGGAGTGGTTAAGAGTATAATGCGTTCTTTTGATTCAGTGGCTGTGAGTTCCAACTACAGCCATAACCTTTTCAATTCACACGTACGAAGGAATATCTTCACTACTGTAAAAAATCTACTGTGAGGTGTGGTGATATATACATACTATAAACAGGGCGCACACCACTAATTATGGCGATCGTGCGTTGGCTGTAGGTACCAAAACCAAATGCATGTAATCAGCTCCTACAAAGAATATACTTATTTTAGTGTTTTTTTTTGTACTGGTAAATCAATAATATATTACTTGTAATTTTTGTATCAATATTAATTATTATCCTATTGAATAATGCATGGAGTTTTCACTGGTCCACTAATAAAGCAATGTACATTGTCTGTTTTATAAATTGTGTAGACTGTATAACTCTCTATCAACCAATAAATAAATATTATTCTATTGAATAATGCATGGAGTTTTTACTGGTCCACTAATAAAGCAATGTACATTGTCTGTTTTATAAATTGTGTAGACTGTATAACTCTCTATCAACCAATAAATAAATATTATCCTATTGAATAATGCATGGAGTTTTCACTGGTCCACTAATAAAGCAATGTACATTGTCTGTTTTATAAATTGTGTAGACTGTATAACTCTCTATCAACCAATAAATAAATATTATTCTATTGAATAATGCATGGAGTTTTCACTGGTCCACTAATAAAGCAATGTACATTGTCTGTTTTATAAATTGTGTAGACTGTATAACTCTCTATCAACCAATAAATAAATATTATTCTATTGAATAATGCATGGAGTTTTCACTGGTCCACTAATAAAGCAATGTACATTGTCTGTTTTATAAATTGTGTAGACTGTATAACTCTCTATCAACCAATAAATAAATATTATCCTATTGAATAATGCATGGAGTTTTCACTGGTCCACTAATAAAGCAATGTACATTGTCTGTTTTATAAATTGTGTAGACTGTATAACTCTCTATCAACCAATAAATAAATATTATTCTATTGAATAATGCATGGAGTTTTCACTGGTCCACTAATAAAGCAATGTACATTGTCTGTTTTATAAATTGTGTAGACTGTATAACTCTCTATCAACCAATAAATAAATATTATTCTATTGAATAATGCATGGAGTTTTCACTGGTCCACTAATAAAGCAATGTACATTGTCTGTTTTATAAATTGTGTAGACTGTATAACTCTCTATCAACCAATAAATAAATATTATTCTATTGAATAATGCATGGTGTTTTCACTGGTCCAGTAATAAAGCAATGTACATTGTCTGTTTTATAAATTGTGTAGACTGTATAACTCTCTATCAACCAATAAATAAATATTATTCTATTGAATAATGCATGGAGTTTTCACTGGTCCACTAATAAAGCAATGTACATTGTCTGTTTTATAAATTGTGTAGACTGTATAACTCTCTATCAACCAATAAATAAATATTATTCTATTGAATAATGCATGGTGTTTTCACTGGTCCAGTAATAAAGCAATGTACATTGTCTGTTTTATAAATTGTGTAGACTGTATAACTCTCTATCAACCAATAAATAAATATTATTCTATTGAATAATGCATGGAGTTTTCACTGGTCCACTAATAAAGCAATGTACATTGTCTGTTTTATAAATTGTGTAGACTGTATAACTCTCTATCAACCAATAAATAAATATTATTCTATTGAATAATGCATGGAGTTTTCACTGGTCCACTAATAAAGCAATGTACATTGTCTGTTTTATAAATTGTGTAGACTGTATAATTCTCTATCGACCAATAAAAATAAAAATAATAAAATACTTCCTTCAGAAAAGACCTCAAAACGCAACTTTTCTTCAAACCCTGAAAATTGTCGGCCTTCGTGGCTCAGTTGGTTAGATATCTGACTGCTGAGCCAAAGGTCCCGGGTTCGATTCCCGGTGGAGACACAGTTTTTAATTGTGTTTTAAGTCTGGATCTATGAGACGATTAATATCGTAAGTCTCCAGAATGTGGCAACTTGTTATTGGGTGCATGTTAAATTAATATTTGACATAGTACCTGTTAGTTGCCCGAGAAGCAATATTAAATAAATAAACCATAAGCCAAAATGATACAAGTAATTTTTAATTTCATGACTTTTAATTAGGACTTAATTATCCTGGTCTAGAATTGACTTATTAAATTTTTCTTGGTCCGGAATGACTCATTCATTTTTTCTTGGTCCAGAATTATTTACTTATTTACTTTTTAAATTAAAATAATAAAAAAGTTATTAGTTAAAATGAGCCACACAGTAATAGCTGCAAAGTATCAAGATATTATTTACTTTTTCTTGGTCCAGAATTGACTTATTTACTTTTTCTTGGTGTAATATTGACTTATTCATTTTTTCTTTGACGTTTCAAACACGTGTCTAAACATTAATAGTCACTTTTTCTTTTCCTACTTGGCCTCATGACTGCGCAGAAAATCTTGCAGCAGATTTGACAAGTCCACTCCATCGGAACACTGGATCTTCTACCCTCCTAGCTTTCCATTACGACGAGTTTCTAAAGGATTCTCTTTGAATCCATGTTTATATAAAAAAAACAGTATTTTTATTTTTGTATAAGGCAATTCACCCTGCAATGAGTTCTTTGCGCCAATTTAATTTTAACTGAGCAAAAGAAGAAAAGCTATTTTTGGTTATATTAGATTATTTATTAATACAAATTTTGAAATTTTATTTAAGGGAAAATATAGGTACAGCAATTTGCTAATGACAAAAGACAACAATGGATGTTAAATATTTGCCAAAATAGTTCCCTCATTATCATACGTAATATAAGAGTAAAATTACTAAAATTACATATGTAAATAGAAGAGTAAGTTTATAATTAAAGATATAAGGAATTTTAATAAAATATATAAAATACAAAAAAAAAATAAAGAAGACCATAAAAGATAAGTAATTCAAAATTAAAAACATACAAATGAATAGGGATATGTAGAAATTGGGGGGAGTGGGGAGTGATAAAGGAGTTAGGTATTCTATGCCTCATATCACTGCGTCATTGCCGATATACTCCTGCGATATTGCGGATATGTATTATTGAATATAACAGTATCATTAAACTTTGTATAAAAATGACAGACAATTACTTTGAAGGGACAAATGAAGTTGAATATATTAGGTGGTGCCTGATGAGTAATCTGTATTTACTTTGGAATTATTTTTACAATTCATACGTGATTAATTGTATCATCCTACTCACCACACTGGCAAAGAGGACTTCTTAAAACTCATTCTATATAATACAGATGGGAGGCAATTGAAATGTGACCATTTCTCATCCTAGAAAAACACAATTTTATTTTTTTGAAAGCTTTCTGTTATTAAAGAGATTTTTTGCTGAATACCAGCATAGATACTAATGAACCTTTGTATTTTTTGTTGCGGACCAATTTTCATCCCACTTGATAAACATATTTGATTTAATGCATGGAAAAAGATCTGAGATTGGGATTATGAAGTCATCCTGAGATTTGACATGTTCATCAGCCTTTTTGATTCCTTCAATCGCTAGGTGACCAGGAACCCAAGATAGAATCATGTTGAATTCGTCATTTTTGAGATTATACAGAAAACTTTTAATGGAGCATGTAATTCGATCTTCTGGATGATTTATTGATAATTTACACCTTATTGATCTGCATTCAAACTGAACTCGATCCATCTAAATGATTTTCACTCCTCACTAACCCAAAGGGATACAGCGGGGAGTTATGATTTCGCAATTTTTAAGGTTATTTTTTTATTGCAAATTATCAACAAGTATCATGCTGTGATTGTATTCTGAAAGTTTCATGACAATGTAGCTGTGTGTGTGTGCTTTGTAATATGTGTTATAATAATAATAATAATAAGGACAATATGGGGGGCAAAGGTGCTGATGGCTATATAGTATTGCTTACCTTATTTGGGAGGCCTTGGAGGTATAGTTCTCGTGGAAAGACACTGAGTTTGAAGCCCTGTTCCACTTTATTCGTTTGGGCAGAATCGAACCGCCGGACGAATGAACCTTACTCACGTTTGGATTTGGGATTGAACCAATCGACGTGTACCTTTTTCACGATTTATCCACACGTGTAATATGGACAAATCGTCCCCCAATATACTATACGTTACCGGCAGTAATCGCATAGCATAGAAATGCACAATATTAAACAGATATAATGAGAGCAGTGGGTATTTCAATATAATGAAAGATGAGTACTTACAAGACAGTATATTAATATAAAAACTTATTTCAATTTACAATGGTATTTAAAGATTGATTACGATTAATTATGACTACGAAAATTCGCGAACGAAAATTGAGACGACGAGGTGCAACAGCTTCACTGGACGGGAGTCGGCAGTAGATAACCGCCCGCTGCTCGGACCGCGGTTAGCAGGGCTCGACCGTTCGGGTCGCCTGGTGGGGGAAAAGGCCAGTTGGCTTCGCCCGCCACAACAATTTATAAAGCGCCGTTTAGTGACAACCGTGGTCACCTCAAGGGCGCTTTCAGTTAAAATTAGTCCTATAGTCCTAGTATGGTGGGGTTATGTATTGCGTGTTTATTTTACTTTATCGATTATAGACTAAAGTACTCATTCGACTCTTTTCAAAATTTGCAAATTTGTACCTATATCTAATCGACTAGACACAATAAAATTTTGAAGGCTATCTGAATAGTGCTTCTCATTTTTTTAAATTGTCAAATATTTCAATGTGACCCTCAGGAAACCTAAATTTTGATATATTTTTTTTTCAAATTGCTAAAAAGGCACATCACTTTCATGAAATGGCATCGAAGAATTATCAAGTATTCAAAATAAAATATTTAAATCGAAAATAATTTAACAAACTCATTTCATGAAAATGTTAAAAATTTTCCATACAAAATTTTGAATACTTTCGAATAGTGTGGAGTGACTTGGTAATGAGGAGTATAGCGTGGGCCACAACCCACTCGTTTCTATTTCGCATTCAAATTTCAATGATAATCAATCTATTCAAATTTATCAGAGTAAAAAACAAAGTCGTGACTATTCATAACCATATTATATTACAAACCACATTATGTAAAAAATGTGCCACAAAAGTATAGCTACGACGTATAAAGATAAAAAATATTATCATTGAATACATTTTTTGAGCTTTACAAAGAATCATTTATTTCCTATTCATTAGCGGATAATGGTTTATTATAGATAATACATTGAAGTATGAAACTTATTGAAGTTATTGAAAACAAGACAATGCCGATTGAATTAGTTAAACAATTATGTGAGTAATGTGCATTCCTTTTTATACAATAAAGGCATTACTGGAACTCAATTGCAATTAATAACGACACGATGATGCGCAAAGTTTATAAGTTGCCTGCTTACTTTATAGTGATAATAATCGATTTCATATATAGCGCCGTTTAATGATTCTATCAACGACGCACAGAAAAATAATTAATTGTTGGGTTTTTTGTGCGAGGTTGCCAGGAATGGCTGGTGATTATCTGTAATAATAAAAATTAAACAGGAATACCTACATATAAAAGTTATAGGTATTATGTACCATTCTGAACAAAAGACCTGATAATATCACATTCATTGAAAACCTATGGACAGGGGCCAAAACTACACTATTTTCACTCCTCACTAGCCCAAGGGGATATAGTGGAGAGTTATGAATTCGCAATTTTTAAGGTTATTTTTTTATTGCAGGTTATCAACAAGTATCATGCTGAGATTGTATTCTGAAAGTTTCATCACAATGTATCTCTGTGTGTGAGATATGTGCTGTGTGCTAAAAAAAGTTTAAATATATCAGTTATGCATAAAGAGGAGAAATAAAATTACAGGCATCACTATAAAATTATGTGGATAATTATGCTATAGCATATATAGTTAGACAAACATACTTAACTATAATCTTTCATATAAAAACGACTTCAAATGGATGTGTGTGATCACCTCTGAAGCACACCCTTCATATTAAAAAATATATAATTAATATCGGACAATATGGTAAAGAATAACTATCGCTGAAGTGAAAATTGAAGAGTTTGATGATTTTCTCTTGGATGCCATGATCAGATCTTGACCACATTAAAATTGGACCAATCGGAAGATACTTCCTTTTTAATGAAAAAAATCTTTGGAGGTAGGCCTAGAGATGAATATTTCGAAAACCAAAATCCTGAGCCCATCCAACATAAATTTGAAAATTAATAACAACACAGTTGAAGCCGTTGAAGATTACATATACCTGGGGCACAAAATAAAATTGGGAAAGGAAAATCAATTAGCAGAGATACCCAGACGAATTGGACTAGGTTGGGCGGCCTTCGGTAAACTCGGTCACATCCTGAAAAACATAGACGTTCCGATAAATTTGAAAAGAAAGGTCTTTGAAACATGTATCCTCCCAGTGCTAACATATGGATTAGAATCAATGACACTAACTGCCAACATAATATACAAATTGAAATGTACGCAACGAGCTATGGAACGGCAAATGTTAGGAGTGAGCCTCCGGGATAAAATAAGAAATGAAGAAATCAGACGCCAAACAAAAGTCGTGGTCATAGTAGACCGTGTTGCAAAGTTGAAATGGCAGTGGGCAGGGCATGTTGCAAGACAGGGTACGGAGAGGTGGACACCCAGAATACTAAAAATGGAGACCGTGTTAAACTAAAAGACCGGTATGGCGACCACAAAAAAGATGGGTCGACGATATTATTCCGGTTGCGGGAAGGGGTTGGCTGGGGGAAGCACAGGACCGAGAGAGATGGAGTTCATTAGAGGAGGTTTACATCCAGCAGTGGAGAGATGACTGACAAAGAAGAAGCAGAATGAAAAAAGAACCATCGTAATCGGACAACGCATTAAAATGAAAAAAAAAACTTCTCGTCGAATTGATAACCCCTCCATTTTTGGAAGTCGGTTAAAAAAACAATACAAGATAATATTAAGAATGTATTAAAATAAAATAAATGGCTACAGTATGAATCATGGCTTCCCCGTTGCGTTGTATGAAATTAATTGTTATATGTATCGGTTGACCAAGCGCAATAAATAAAATATGTGTATGTAATAGTTATGTATGTAGAGAGCTAGGATACCTGGTGGGTGATAACATGATCATTGATATAATATAATAATGTTAAGTCAGCTGAGGGATCTATTGTTTGCACCTTAATGATACGCATTATTCATACATTGTTTAGGTACTATGCTTATTTACGACTATTGCTTTTTTTTATGTATCTATCAATATATACTCGTAGGTATATATACAAATTAAATATAATAAAACCTTTTGAGTATTTTTTTGTTCAACCACTGTACTGTTATTTTAATTTATTGGAGAAAAACCAACAACTTTTACTCCTCACTACCCCAAGGGGATATAGTGGGGAGTTATGATTTCGCAATATTTAAGGGTATTATTTTTTATTGCAGATTATCAACAAGTATCATACTGAGATTGTATTCTGAAAGTTTCATCACAATGTATCTGTGTGTGTGCTATGTGCTGTGTGCTATGTACGGCGTGTTCATTTAACTTTTACATTATACACTAAAGTACTCATTCGATTCTATTCAAATTTTGAAAATATGTATATCTAATAATCACTTAGACCCCATTAGATTTTGAAGGATATCTGAATAGTGCTTCTCATTTTTTTAACTGTCAAATTTTCAAAGTGACCCCAAGCTCAGGAAACTTATAATTTGAAAATTTTATTTACAAATAAGTAAAAAGACACTCACTTTCATAAAATAGCATTGAAGAAATGTTAAGTTTTCGCAATAAAATATTTAATAAATAAATAATTAATTAAACAAACTTATTTCATAGATTGCTGAAATTTTTCCATACAAAATTTGAATACTTTATGGCAATTGTTGTCTTTCGATGAAAATATAATCTAAAAAGAGACATGTATGATAAATGACATTTGACATTTAAAACGCCCGATGCTGCGTTCAGATTGAAACGCCGCTCGAAAGCGTTCAATGAGATTGGTGTGAAAAACGCCATAATCTGCAACTTCGGGTACATTCGACGTCCGACTGAATCTGAACACAGCCCAAGAATAACAGTCTGTACAAATAAATAATAACAAAGCAGAATCTCCCCGTCATAAAACAACGAAATGCAACGAATGATATTATCGATTATGCCCCTCTGGTCATATTAATGTATGTATGAAGATTACAGATGGGCTTATTAAATGCAACTATCTCCGTGCGAACTGATCAGAGATTACCACTTGGAGCGAAAAAAAGTAATTAGACGATGAAAGTTCGACGAAAGAAACGGGTCCTGTAATAAATAATAATAAACTGTAATATCAAAATATACAAACAGTCCCTCATTATATGCGTTGATGGATTTTGTAATGACAGTGAATAGTAAATTATGATTATTTACTCCTCACTAACCCAAGGGGATATAGTGGGGAGTCATGAATTCGCATTTTTTATGCTTTTAATTTGTTTATTTATTCATCTTTCTGTACATAATATAAACAAATATATTATATATCGTTAATGTTAGGAAAATAACTTTGTGACGACATTATAAATTATTTATAATATAAACTTAACGTAGTTTACACCACTTAACTATGAGTACTAACTTCTACCGGTTTCAAAAACTTTAAATGTTTTCTTCTTCAGGAAGACTTATGAACTTTTTTCGTAAGTCTTCCTGACGAAGAAAACATTTAAAGTTTTTGAAACCGGTAGAAGTTAGTACTCATAGTTAAGTGGTGTAAACTACGTTCTCTTCTTCTTTAGCCGTCTCTCCACTGCTGGATGTAGGCCTCTTCAAAATCCTTCCATTTATTTCGGTCCATGGCTCGTCTCGGCCAGTTTCTACCCGCAACAGGGACAATATCGTCCGCCCATCTTTTCATCGGTCGACCTATTCCCCGTTTATTTCCCCATGGTCTCCACCTCATAACTCTGGGTGCCCATCTCTCTGTTCCCTGTCTAGCAACGTGACCTGCCCATTGCCACTTTAATCTTGCTACATGGTCCATAATGTCGACAACCTTGGTCTGGCGTCTGATCTCTTCATTTCTTATTTTATTTCTCAGACTTATGCCTAACATTTGCCTCTCCATGGATCGCTGTGCGCATTTAAGTTTGTATGTGGTGTTGGCAGTCAATGTCATCGTTTCTAGACCATACGTCATCACAGGGAGGACACACGATTCAAAAACTCTTCGTTTCAAATTAATGGGGATTTCTTTGTTTTTTAGGACATGCTGGAGTTTGCCAAAAGCAGCCCAGCCGAGACCAATCCTTCTAGGTATTTCCGCTGTTTGGTTTTCCTTCCCTAATGTGATTTTCTGCCCAAGATAAATATACTCGTCTACAGCTTCAATCGTTTTGTTGTCGATTTTTAAGCTGTTGCTGGATGAACTCATTATTTTCGTTTTATTTATATTCATCTCCAGGCCAATCTTTAGGGAAGCTTCGTGCAGATCTTTGATCATGCCACTTAATTCTGCCAGATCTTCACTTACAAGAACTATGTCATCAGCAAATCTGAGATGGGTCAGATACATGCCATTTATTTTTATACCCTTTTTTTCCCAATTTAAAGTTTTAAAAACATTTTCCAGGGCAACAGTAAATAGTTTGGGAGAAATGGTGTCTCCCTGTCTGACGCCTCTACAGATTTTTACTTTTTCCGTTTTTGTTTCTTCGTCAATTTTTACAACCATTGTAGCATGGTCATATATAAATTTAATTAGCCTTGAGTATCTTGAGTCGATTCTTGCATCGTTTAGAGCTTGTATTACTCCCCACTGTTCTACCGAGTCAAAGGCTTTTTTATAGTCAATAAATGCCAAATGGATTGTAATATTGTATTCGGTGACTTTTTCTATAAGCAGGCGTAGCGTTTGAATATGGTCAATAGTTCCAAAACTTTTTCTGAAGCCTGCCTGCTCTATCGGTTGGTAGAAATCTAGTTTCTTAGTTAAACGGTTTGTAAGAATCTTAGTAAGTAATTTGTACAAGTGTGATAATAAGCTGATCGGTCGGTAGTTTTCTAGATTTTCGGGATCTCCTTTTTTGTGTAAAAGTATAACTTCGGCATTTTGCCAGATTTCTGGTATTATTTGTTGTTCTAGGCACTTATTGAGAAGTATTTTAACTGCTTCAATGAGCTCTTCGCCGCCTAGTTTTATCATGTCACTTGTCACTTGATCTTCGCCCGGACTTTTATTGTGTTTCATATATTTAAGTGCGTTTATTAACTCATCGTAATCAATTTCTGGCATTTCTTCCGATCCGGCGTTTAATATGGTGCCATTATTCTCTTCATCATATTGTGTCTTTGATCTGTATAAATCTGTATAAAATTCATGTACAGATTCTATTATCTTGTTTTTGTCATTGACTACATCGCCATTTTTGTTTTTAATTCTAATGATATTCGATTTGCCAGTAGTTTTGTTTGATCTAAGGATTCTCATGTTTTTGTTTGATTCTATCGTGCTCATGATAAGGCTTGTATTATATTTTCGGATATCTTTTCTTATTTCCTTCCTGATAATCTTATTAAGAGTGTTATATCTGCTTGAGTCTCTGTCAGTTTGTCGTCTTTCCTCAATAAGTTTTATTGTGTTTAATGATAGTTTTTGGTTTTTGCCTGTTTTTCTAAATGATATTGTTTTAACAGCTATATCGGTCCTAAACCAATTTGACGCGGGAAGCGACCACAGATTGGTGAGAGCTTCGTTTAGAATAAATGAAAAACTAGAAAGGCTTAACATGATCCACGAAAAACCCAGGAAAACACCCACAATCGAAACAATTACCAAACACCAAACAGAATTTCAAAAAATACTACAACAGAAATTAGAACATGAACCAGAGCTTCACAACATGGATATAAATCACCTTACAAATAAAATTACGGAAAGTATTCAGACAGCTGTTAAAAAAAAACAATATCATTTAGAAAAACTACGTTAAGTGTATATTATAAATAAATATATTGTACACTGGTGGGCTTGTTGCCTACCAGGCAATTTCTTCCGACCAACCAAAATACAAAGTATGACAAAATTGTGTATGTACAACAACAACAGAAGTAGAGCGAAAAAAAAACACTAATATACAGTTAAAACAAAAAAAATGAAAATACTTCATAACAATAAAGGATAGGGTAAGGAAAGGAAAGGAGAGGAAATCGAAATCTGGTGTTTAGGGATAAATATTTCTTCTTTAGTTTTTTATTGAAAATACAAAGTGAGTTAGTTTATTGCAGATTATCAACTAGTAAGTGAGATTGTATTCTGAAAGTTTCATCACAATGTATCTGTGTGTGTGCTGTGTAATATGTGCTATATATTATGTACGGCGTGTATATTCTACTTTAATGAACATTACTGATTCGATTCTATTAAAATTTTGCAAATTTGTGTATCTAATAGGTACTCGCTCAGACCCCCATTAGATTTTGAAGGATATCTGAATAGTACTTCTCATTTTTTTACTGTCAAATATTTCAAAGTGATATAAAATGACATTGAATAATCATCAATTATTCACAATAAAATATTTAAATAAAAAAAATATTTAACAATCTAATTTCATGAAAATGCTGAATATTTTCCATACAAAATTTGAATACTTTGTGGAGTGACTTGTTAGTGAAGAGTATATCGATGGCCACAACCCACTCGATTAAAATATTTTTATGTTTTTTATGTTAAAAAATATAAATATTGCTGCACGCTTTACAATTCATTAGAAATATAAGATAAATGTACACAGTTGTGGTTTACTTACCTATTATTTTTCTACAAGAATATATACAGAGCATTAGAAATACATTGGAAACATAGAATAATAATAAAACTATAGAATACCTACTCATTCCCATACAATACCTCGCTGAAGAAGTGAAGCTGTTTTATTGGCCGGCTCGTGTCAAATATATGTATGACTCTGCTATAATTTAGCAAGTAATTTTGCTATTTTATAACTATTACGTAAAAAATTTTGCAAGCAGTAAAAAAATTCCCTATTTGGAGAACGTATCACGCAGACGGCCAAATGAATACTGAATGCTCGTAGCAAAATGTTGACCAAATTAGTCAACATAAAGCAGTCGCGTTTACTGCAAGCAAAAGAGTATTCTATACTATTATAATTCTATGATTGGAAATTATATTCTTTCTCTTCTTTCTTCCTCAGCCGTTTTCAATCCATCGTCGGATATAGGCCTCCCCCTTGCTCCTCCACATGTCTCTATTCCGGGCACATTGCATCCAATTTACTCCCACAGTCTTTCTGATATCATCCGACCATCTAGCCTGTGGTCTTCCCACACTCCTTCTTCCCGTTCTAGGTTGCCATTCTAGGAGTTTTTTTGTCCATCGTTGGTCAGTACATCTGGCAATATGACCTGCCCAGCTCCACTTCAGGGTAGCCATCCTTTCAGCTACGTCCACAACTTTAGTTTTCTCTCGTATCCATTTGTTTGTCTTCTGATCTCTCAATGAAATGCCCAGCATTTTTCTCTCCATGCCTCTCTGCGTAACTAACAACTTTTGCACAATTCGCTTCGTTAGGACTAGCGTTTCTGTGCCATATGTGAGAACAGGCAGGATGCATGAGTCAAATATTTTTTTCTTGAGATAATTGGGGTACTTTGGGGACTTCAAAATATAAGAGAGTTTATTGAAAGCTGCCCAGGCAAGACCACGTCTTCTCTCTACTTCGGCCTCTTGATTCTCTTTCCCAAGCTTCATATTATGTCCTAGATAGACATAACTATCGACTCTTTCGACGGCCCTTCCATCTACCAAAATGGGAACGTTACGCGCCGTGCTGCTCATTATTTTGAAAATTATATTATTAGAAATTAAAAGACATATTTTTGTTCATACTATCCAAGGTTTTTTTTAATGATTCGATTAGTAGTAGGTAATATTATGAAATATCAAATTCAAAAAAATAGGTACGTTGGCAGCAGGCGCTTTCTTAAATACAAAAATAGCAATAGATCAAGTGTACTAATATTATTTACACTGAAAATATCATAAATTGTTTCTCTTACAAAAAATTGTGTATCGTTCGTTTATATTTATGTTTGGACCGCATGAAAATATCTCCTAAAAGAGTAGGTATATTCATTCCCGATGTTATATAGACGACTGATTAGATTAGCGAGTTCTTCTGTCTGTACGTTAATTGGTGTAAGAAAAAGGTGCTGTCTATCTATGTGAATCCAGTTCTCCGTGCTAATTCAGAGCATACATTATAATCTTTCGAAGAATTTTATTCGTCTTGGATTATTGTTAATTTTGCTTGTATTTTAGACAGAAAAAAACTTCATCGCGTGCATATAATATATACAGATTGGCCTCGAAGACATTATAAATAGCTATGAACAAAAATCCTTGAGGTATCTACTCGTTTCTGGCCTGTGCGGTGTTCTTTATCAGTCGGAAGCCATCTTTCAAGTTATGTAAGTGTTACCTTCATGTTATCACGAGCTAGTCTTGAGGCCCCCGCAGACATTACCCAAAATGGATATCCACTATAAATCTTTTTATTCTTACTTAATTGCTGGTTAATTTAGATCACTATAAATCTAAAGCTAAAAGCCTTCTAAAATAGTTTTTTATTAGTTCATACATAGATATTTTTTTTATTTTTACTCCTAACTAGACACAGCCTGTGCTAAGGTGAGCTAGTTTTATGTTATTGTCTATTATGTTGTTTGTACTAGTGCATTTTACATTTTATATGGTAGAATTATTTCCGTCAGGATCTATTTCATTAACCCATATTGTGGTTAGTATTTTAAATTCTTTTGCATTTCTAATACTTTTATTATTTGTTGGTAAACTAATGTAAATGTTGTTGAAAATATCGTACGCTACGTTGTCCAGAAGTCCATATATTAAAACATCTACGTTGTCCAGATGTTTTAATATATGGTATATTTAGTGTTTTTGTTGTACGTAATCTAGTGTGTTCGTATATTGTTGTGTGTAAGTATATAGGTAAGTATGCATATTCCTTAAGGGGGCATATAAACTTAAACATCATTATTTGAAATCAAATTTGTCAAATTCGTATTTCTAAAAAAACATACCATTAGTATTTTCAACATTTCTCTAGCGAATATTCGTCACACAATAATATATACATAATTCAGCATAAATTCTCATAAAAATATCCTTTTTTATAGCATTTTTATTAATTATGTGTCGTAAAGAAATGGCTCCTAAGAACAACGGAGATGAAGGTTCTAAGGTCAATCACTGGTTAAACTCTCCGAGATCGTGTTCGCAATGTTCAAATAAGGAAAACATGTGGAATAGAGGACATCGTTCGATGGAGTAGATCCAGAAGACATTGGAGGGACCACGTAGCCAGAATGGACAGGGAAAAACTTGCATATAATATAGCGGCGAATGAAATCCCTTCTGGCGGCCGCCTACCCGGAAGTCCACCCAAGAGATGGAAGGATAGCTGGACTTCGTCATCCCAGAAGGCATAGTTTCTGAAGAACAGGCCAACTAGGTCTACTAAACGAAGAAGAAAGAAATGAATATTTTATATGCTAAAAGAGTGCTTAAAATCAAAGTGAATGAATGACCAATAAGGTTTTTTTCACTTCAAGTAAGGTTTGTTCGCGAAATGCAAAAAATCAACAAATTGGGTTTCCGATAATTAAATCTCGTATAAACCGTTTTTAACGCATGTGATAGTTACCGTTACTAACACGGAACTTTAAAGTGCATTAGGTAGTTTTAATATATTATCATGTTTTAAGTCAATAGATTTAGCGTTAGGTATATGTCCTCTTAAAAAGAAAAAAAAGTTGCTGTTTAGTATCGGGCAGACACTGTGATGTTAATTTTTAGCTCATACTTCTGACCACAGATTTACTATTTTTTTAGTATTACTATTCATATGATGGTTAAAGCGTACCCCGATAGAAACGGGAAAAATCGCTAAGTAAAAAAAAAATTCATATGACGACTGTAAAAAAATACGTTACAAGAAAATTATCTCATGGTGCCCTCTAGATTAGCAAACTCGGCACCACATGTGCAAAAAGAATAATCGACGAATGTGAATGGAATATTCACACTCGTGTATGTTTGGAGATTAAGTATCAAAATATTGAGTCCCCGTAGATATTGTGTAGTGTATACTGCTTTGTCAATTTGTATGAAACGATGTCGTCTTTAACTTTCTATATATTCTGAAATTTTAGGCTCTGTGTATTGAGCAATCTAAAGTTATAAGGGACACACACACACACACACACACACACATACATACACACGCACGCACGCACGCACGCACGCACGCACGCACGCACGCACGCACGCAC
The DNA here is from genome assembly GCA_963576475.1 of Molanna angustata. Classification (NCBI taxonomy): domain Eukaryota; kingdom Metazoa; phylum Arthropoda; class Insecta; order Trichoptera; family Molannidae; genus Molanna; species Molanna angustata. The sequence goes on from OY754975.1 coordinate 33,445,915, forward strand.
GCACGCACGCACGCACGCACGCACGCACGCACGCACGCACGCACGCACGCACGCACGCACGCACGCACGCACGCACGCACGCACGCACGCACGCACGCACGCACGCACGCACGCACGCACGCACGCACACATATTGCACGCACACGAAAAATTATTCACCGTACGATACGTCGGACCGCTCTTAAAACGCTGTGTGTTAATCTGTTTTTTTCTGTGGTAAAAAGTTACAAAAACCTATACAATTATATATATTTCTACTCGCCGGAAAATTACGCATTCGATGGTGCTGAAAGTTTGTGAAAATCTGTGAGAATAAAAAGGTTTTATATGTAAAGGTGAAAAGTGAACGAAAATTTCAGGAAAAATCGAAGGTGCTACCTTAATAGTGGACACTCGAGGTTTAAATCAGTTCTGTGTTATAAATATTCTTTGCCCGCACAAAACACCTCGCGGTGCCTATATTGTGAATCTCATGTTTTCCGAGAAAAACTTAATTTTCTGTCGTGAAAATTTTTCAAATTTTTCCAATTAAAATTTTTAATTTACAATTTCATACCTCTCATAGACTGCAGTATTGGACAATTTTTAGATTATTTGATAAATACATGGTGGTGGAGATATACCGGGTTTTGTTCGGAAAAATCAGTTTTCCTTAAACGCTGAATGTAATAATATTTTTTCCGAACATTCATATATATCATCTGAAAGAGCAGAAAATACTACACAAAAAAGTTCGCGAGAGACATAGTGTACTACAAACACAAAAAGTGCTACATCCAAAAATAACATTTTTTCCATATTAATATATACTAATTTCATTATTGAGTACCCGCATATTTACCATTTCACAAACTGCGCACTAGTAATAATCAGAGTAGGTACTTAATAATTAAAAGTAGGGTAAAGGATATAGTGATCGGCCAGTGTTCATTCAACTACAGCCTACAGTCTTAAAATAGATACATACCTATTACTTTAATTTATTATGAAGTGCTGTCAGTGCTCTAATGATTTAAGTCCATCAAAATGCCTGAAGTGTTCACGCTGTTACGAAACATTCCACTTCTCTTGTATGGATACGACGGCTGGTAACTTCAAAAAAATGTCAATGATTTCTCGTGCACATTGGAAGTGTTTGAAATGTAAGACGAAGGATCCAAGATCAGCTTCAACCTCATCCACTCCTCCCGCAGAAAAATCATCTATCATCAACCCGGCTACTAGATTGAGAGCTTCATCCGTCTCATCGTTGACAGCTCAAAGTGTATCCGCTGACTCAGCTGAGGATCTCACTGTATCATACATTAACTCTAGACTCGATGCCTTTACAAAAGATCTCATGACGAAATTCGAGGAACTAGTTAAGCGAGCTATAACGGAGGAGATGGCTAGAATTCGGGAACGACTGAATGCATTGGACGAAGTGAAATCTTCTTTGGAATACATATCAAACGAATATGACAGACTCAATGAAGCTTGCGCATTGAACACTCGAACAATTTGTAACCTCACACAAGAAAACATAAAACTCAAGGAGGAGAAAAATGAGCTTAAGCAAAGAGTTAACGAAATTGAGCAGACTATGAGGAACAACAACGTGGAGATTCACATGGTCCCTGAGCACCGGGACGAGGATTTATTTACTATGGTAAACGGCATGTATCTTTCAATTGGTTTGGAGATGCATGATGATGGCATAGTATCGTGTCACAGAGTGCGACCTCTATCCGGTCAGAATAGGGACAGACCAAGGACAATAATATTAACCTTGCAAAATGGCAAGTTGAGAAATAATCTGCTCTCAAAAGTGAGAGATTTCAATAAAAAAAGCTCTGCTCCTAATGGGAAATTAAACACGGGACACATGGGCCTGGCAGGACGTCCGCAACCTATATATATGCAAGAGCATCTTTCTTCCTTTAATAGAGAAATTCACGCGGCCACCCGGAAATTCGCCAGGGAACATGGATACAAGTACTTTTGGTTGAAGCAGGGAAGAGTATTCATTAGAAAAAATGATACGTCCCCACCAATTCTTGTTTCTAGTAAAGAGACTCTTAGTAAGCTTATCCTGACTGAGCCTGGTACACAATAGCTTTTTATTTTCTCTTCTATGTCATTTCAACTTCAGACTCTATTCAATTCAACTTTATCAAAGGTTTTTAATAATAATAGTATGCATACACTTTTCTCATCAGAATCAGACTTTAACGATCTTGACTGTCGTTTGCATTCAATAGATTTTAACAACTTTATAAAAGTAATGCTCTCAATAGTCTTATGTGATCTTAAACATATTGCATTTGCAATGTATTTTCATGTTTTCAAACTTATGCATTTTTGTAATCTTGCATGTGAGTGTGTTTTGTGTTTAACAGATTTTAACAACTTTAAAAGCTTGTGCTGTTTAGTACGTTTTTCCATCATTTTTACTATTATTTATTACCAGTTAATTTCAACAATTTCAAAAATGCACTGTCTCAACATTTTTCTTGTGATTTTGAATATGTTTTATCTTATTTTATCTGCAGCGGACTTTAATAGCTTTATACAACATGTAGTTTCTGTACAAAATGTATTTGCTCCATCGTACTTGAAGAATTTAATAGGGTACATGCCGTTATCGGCTGGTTTTGATGGCTTTCACTGTATATGTACTGTCTTTTTTACGGCAGGCTTTATAAATTTAATCATATATTTTTTTCATCGAACTTTTGCGATTTTTAGCTTGGCATTGTTTTCAACAAATTTTAGGGATTTGAATGATGAGATGTTATCTTCAACAGACTTCAAATTTGTTTTGTTTGCAACACATTTTAATGAATTTATACAATATGTATTTTCTTCTTCGTACCTAAACGATTTAAAATTTGAGCAGTTGCCGGTATGTTTTAAAGATTCTGAATCTATATGCATGGTCTCTGTAATGGCAAGCTTTACTAATTTCATACAAGTACTTTTTTCTTGGAATAAATCCGATTCTTGCTCCTGCAATTCTTTACCTTCAGCAATTCTTGATTGTTTAGATTCTTGTGATTTCAAATATATTTTGTTTGTTTTATCGTTAAAATTTCGTTCATCTTTTCTTTTGACAATTTTATGCATGTATTATTTTGAACAATTTTTCTTTTTTTATGGCAATCTCGATTTACTATCAGAATGTTAGAAGTATCAAGAACAAATTGCAGGAGTTTATGTTGGAAGTTTTGAATAATTGCTATGATGTTATATGCCTCACGGAGACATGGCTGAACCAACATATTTCCGATAGCGAGCTAATTGATAAAAGGTACAATGTTTTCAGACGAGATCGCTCAATAGAAACTTCTGATAAGCGTATAGGAGGTGGAGTATTGATCGCTGTCAGAAAGGATCTTTTTGTTGTTCAGAGACGCGATTGGCAGACCTGTGTTAATGATCTTTGGATTTGTCTAAAGCTTTCTAAAGCGGACAGTACATCATTTAACCTGGGCTTGGTGTATTTGCCACCTGATGAGTCGTCTGAAAGGCTCAAGTCATTCCATGACAAGGTAAACACAATTTGCATTAATACCAATTCCAATACTTATAACATTTTAGTCGGCGACTTTAATTTACCGAGCATATCATGGACACCTCGACCAGAACTTCTATCACCGACGGGCTTTGCTAGCCTCAGGGTATCGTCTTTCCTTGATTTTATTTCCTCGTCGGGTTTATCTCAATTCAATGGTGTTTTGAACGCCAGTTCCAGAACTCTTGATTTGGTTTTGAGTGATATCAAGACAATTACCGTTAAAGCAGCCCAGCCATTGGTCACGGTCGATGATTATCACCCTCCTCTTGAAATCGAGGTTAGAGTTGGTCGGGGTAGGTGCCTGCGTACAGACCCTGACTCTTTGAAATATAATTTTAACAAAACTGACTATAACGAATGTATTAAAAAATTGTCACTCATTGACTGGAATGTACTAACGGGCATGGACATAAACCATTGTGTAGAATACTTTTATAACAATATCTGAGAGATAATTGACAAACATACACCAATATATAGACGGACATCGAGAGATTATCCCAATTGGTTCAGTGGTGCTCTGATCAGAGTTCTGAAGGAGAAGGATAAGTTTCACCATAGATTCAAGCGTTTTGGTAATCTCATAGATTATAACACCTTCTCTTTATTGAGATCCAGATCTAAAAGACTTACAAGAGAATGCTATAGATCATACATCGCTAATGTTGAGGACTCAATAAAGAGTAACATGAAAAGTTTTTGGGGGTTTATTAAATCTAAGAAAAGCTCACACGCGATTCCTCGTGTAATGCACTTAAGCAATGTATCTTCATCTAATGGTCATGAAATTGTGGAATTATTTTCAAAGTATTTTTCATCTGTTTTTGGTATTAATACGTCAACGGAGGCTGACGTAGTACTCCCTAACCAATCATACGAGATTAGTTACTCTATCTTTTCTGTTAGCTTGTCCGAGAAGGAAGTACGTGACAAGATGCTTAACCTCGATCCCAATAAGGGACCGGGACCTGATAAAATCCCACCATCATTCATAAAAAAGTGTGCCGATCATCTTGCCAGGCCTTTGCATATTATTTACGACAAATCTCTGTTAACTGGGGAATTTCCTGAACTCTGGAAGATAGCTAACATAACGCCAATTTATAAATCTGGCGATAGAGAAGATATTTCTAATTATCGCCCAATAAGTCTTCTATCAAGCTTTGGTAAGATATTTGAGTCTCTAGTATACGATCGAATACTTAATCACTTCAAACAGCTACTCAGTCCGTCCCAGCATGGTTTCATCAATGGGCGTTCAACAACGAGTAACCTGCTGGAATATGTTGATTATCTTAAGTTGACTGTTGGTGGACGCAAACAGGTAGACACAATCTACACTGATTTCCGTAAGGCGTTTGACAAGGTTGATCATGGTATACTCTATAAAAAGTTAGAAGCGACGGGAATTCACGGCAGTCTTCTAAGATGGCTGAAATCCCACATAAGTGGAAGAATCCAGACTGTATGTGTGAATGGTTTTGAGTCTTCGCCTTCCACTGTAACGTCGGGTGTCCCCCAGGGTTCCCACTTAGGCCCATTATTGTTTAATATTTTCATAAATGATCTCCCGGCCATCCTTAGTTGTGATTGTTTGTTATACGCAGACGACCTAAAGATCTTTAAGAACATTAATAACTTCAATGACTGTCTACATTTACAATCCAACCTTGATGCTATCAACACGTGGTGCGAATCCAATAAAATGGAATAAAACGTCGAAAAATGTTTAATTATAGGATTCTCCAGAAAACGCACAACAATTCATTTCGACTATAAGCTGGGCAATATACCATTAAAAAGGGTTGACTCAATACGGGATCTTGGGGTAATATTTGACTCTGGACTGACGTTCAAGTGTCATATAGACGACATTGTGGCTCGCGCAAGACGAACAGCAGGGTTCGTCTTGAGAACAGCAAAACCTTTCAAGAGAAATGAAAGTCTGATCACCCTGTTCCGTTCACTGGTGCAGAGCATACTTGAATACAACTCATGTGTTTGGAGTCCTCATTATGGAGTTGACATCGACCCGATAGAATCTGTCCAAAAATATTTTTTAAGAGTCATCACAAATAGAGCAGGGCTGTGTAATAGGTTGAGGACTTACGATGAACGATTAGACTATTTCGGAACTACTAAACTCGAGACTAGACGACAAATACATGACTTTACTACACTTCACAAAATTGTTAATGGTATCATAGATTCGAGATTTTTACAATACATACAATTTAACATTCCTAGAAGATCGTTGAGATTTGCCAATACCTTTCATGTCAGCATGCTTCGTACTAGCTTTATGTATTACAGTCCTATACCAAGAATGTGTAGACAGTATAATGAGGTGACAAGGGACGGGAGTATCCTGATCTTGACGTGTTTGCCGATTCGCTGTCTGCTTTTAAGAAAAAAGTTAAGTTACGCCTGTTGGTTTAGAATGTTTCCGTGAATTTTAAATTGAAATTAATATTTACTTGATGTTTGAATGCCATTGCATATTCTGTTAAAGATTTTTTTTTCATTTTTTACTGTTTCTTAAAATGTCTAATTATTGTTTAATGGATGTAGTATATATATATATATATATATATATATATATATATATATATATATATATATATATATATATATATATATATATATATATATATATATATATATATATATATATATATATATATATATATATATATATATATATATATATATATATATATATATATATGTGTAATTAATGCTTTAATTTAATAATAGCTCATGAAATTTAATAATGTTGTGTGCATCCATTATTGGAAGTCCAGCATACTCATAGATAAAAACAAATATTTTGACATGAAAGCTATAAGCTGGATTTCTGTTGATGCGCCTTTATAAATAAATAAAATAAATAAAATAAAAATAAAATACACACACAGAGAGACACACTACATGTTCTACTTCGAATTCTTTGGATAAGCAGCCAGATACCTAACAACTGTTTTTTTGAGTTGCTCAAATCAAAAGTAATCACGAAAAAACTGTACCTACTTCAATAATTCGACGATGTGGCATTGTAAACCTTCCGACGTGCTGCACGTTTGGCACATGCGTCGTATAATATACCAGTATCTGGCACAAACTATGTACGGCAAACGCCTCCACTTCTAACAGTCATTGTTTGCCTTAATAAAACAATTTAAATTGTTAAAAATGGGCCCACGCGTGCAAAATTCTATACAATATAACCAATACATATGTACCTACCCACAAACCGATTACATCATTTTTTCAAATATAAATTTACGAGCGAATATGTAAGTTGATCAGAAATATTCAGGGTCAAATCGAGGACATTATTTATTTTATTTATTTAACTTCATGTACAAAAATGTTTTCAATGGCGGGTGTATTGCCATAAGACAAATTCTTTCAACCAACCAAAGCAACGTGAGGTCATAAAAAGTGCAGTGGTAGGGTACATTAAATTTATAACAAACGGAAAGAAACAGAAAAATAAACACGTAACATTTTTAAATGTACAATCTCAGTAGCAACAAACAAAGGAGGGAGATAGAGGTTGTGGGATGTGAGAGGGGATGGGAAGGGGTGTAAATTAAGAGTTATTAGACAGATATAACACCTTTTGTCTTTTATTTTAAGTTAAATCGATTGACGTCGTAATATCATCACTTGCCATCGCAGGTGTTCCATAGTATTGCTGATTGTACTTCAAAAGAGGAACAGAGAAATTCAGTAGAATGAATGGGAATAGCTAGTTTGGTACGATCAGCAGATCTACTTTGAAAAGAAAATATCAATTATCTTAAGATATTGTGGTGAGTGTGTTAATATTTATTTTATATAGTAATGAAAGTAAATGAACAACGTTGACTATCTTACTTAGATTAAGTATCAAACTATTGAGAGTCTCCGTAGATATACAAATTATATTAAAGGATGTCGTCACATAATTAAATTTTTACAAAAATTGTATAAAAATGTTTAAGTTGTACTACTATGATGTTTGTACTTTTTATAGAAAATTAAATTATCGGCCCCCTAGACAACGTGTCATTTAGCTATAGAAAAGAAAACAAGAAAAGATAACTCAATATATGTGAATGACAGGTGTCATGTGACAGACAACTGTCACTTCCATACATTTAGTTATCATTTCTCGAACTAAATGACATGTTGCCGGATATGGGGGCTGGTTGGGTTGTTTCGGCGTTTTTCGATATTTAAAAAAAATGGAAATATACCCAGTTAAACTAGTGTATTTTTCCTAAATAAATATATTTCCTGAATCAATAAATTTTGATAAAACCTGAAACATTTTCATAAAAAGAGATTTTGTATATTTGTATAAATTTTCAGCGTTTTAACTTTTATGGTTTTTGAGATATATGGATAAATGAAATACAAATTGAAATGTTGATAATCCCTGACTGGAATAAAAATTCAAAATTTTTAGTATAAAAGATTAGTTTTTTGAGATTTTGGGCTCTGTGCATTAAGCTGATCAAAAGTTATTATTCTGAGTTAATCCATATCTGCATATAAAATATATGCTGCAAAACCTCTAAGTTGTTGTATAACGATAAGCTGACTACAGGGTGTAGGATAGGTTATGGCAGTTAATAAAAAAATATGAAAAAATCAGTTTGCAATATTTTTTTAATCGTGAACTGAGATTCAAAATTATGAAATAAATAACCTAACTGAGAGACAAAAACTAAAATGGAAATGGAAGAGTATTTAATTTAATATTTTATTATATTGTATTTTTCTAAACTGCTTATTTAGGAGGTTGCTGTAAGACCGGCTTCTATGTAGCACCAGGCACCTATTATTCCAGTTAGCCAAGGTTCGAAGACAACTAACAAACAACTTAGCCATGGTTTTTGTCAATCCAAGAAATATTCCAAGATTATTGAACTGTGAAACGGTTGGCACAAAGAGAACTCACAAAATAATGCAATTTTCAAATGATTGTCTATTTTTCTCTTCATTTCGTATCCGGTTGGCTTTAAAAAATATTTATAAAAACTTTACCATTTCAATTGAAAAAGATCAACAGCCGAAGCAAAGTGATAAATTCGACCTTTGTTAGCTATGTAGACATCCGACTCCACCAAAGCCAAATTATGCTACGATCTTATCTTGTCTTAATCCTAAAAGTGTTTATGCAGATACTCGATCAAAATTTTAATCTACATTCAAACATATTTGTATATTTCTATATACGGAGTTGTATATTTTCGATTGTAAAATGTTTATTTTTTTGTTCATCTGTTTTGTTCATTTTAATTTACATAACACTGCTTCTACTGCTATTTTTTTGTATTCATAAACTTTTTTATTTAATGTTTTGGTTTATTTTTAGTCCATATGTATATATTTTTTATGTTTGCTTACAGCTATTATTTTTTTTTATTCTAAAATTTATTGTTTAACTCTATTTTTTTTGCCAAGTGTAGTATACCTAATTGTTTTTTTTTCTTATTCTATATATTTTTATCATCAATATGTGTTTTTATGTAGATATGTATGTGAAAGTCAATTTATACCGTTTATAAACAAATCAATAAACCAATAAATAAACAAATAATTAAATTTAAAAAAAATACATACATAAAAAATAAATAAATAAATAAATAAATAAATAAATAAATAAATAAATAAATAAATAAATAAATAAATAAATAAATAAATAAATAAATAAATAAATAAATAAATAAATAAATAAATAAATAAATAAATAAATAAATAAATAAATAAATAAATAAATAAATAAATATATGAATAAATAAATAAATAAATAAATAAATAAATAAATAAATTAATAAATTAATTAATAACCGTTATTTCGTAAAAAATAAGGTTAGAATGAAATTGTCATTATTTTTTGTAAAGTATTAATTTATTTCCATAATACGTCAAATTAATACTAGGCAAAGCCTGTTCTGAGGTAATACTAACAAAAATTACGCAATAAATTTTTGCATTTATAAAAATGTAAAAAATACAAAAATATAAAGGACTAAACTCATAAAAAACCCAAGTGTATTTTAGAGGGTGAGGGTTTGTTTGCACGTGTAAAAGGATGATGTTGGGATATGTGTAATAAAGGATGTATCAGGGTGTAACAAAAGATGTCTTCTTGAGTGGAAATATTATCTTAGAATAAACGTCAATTCTCTCTCTGACTCTTCTCTCCCTCTCCGAATCAACCAATCACCAGCCAGCTTTCCATAATTATGTCAACTCGGCTGGACTCAGTCCAAGATATCAGATACAAATCTATTGTTTATTTTGGGTGCAAAAAGTGTGTAGTGTCTCTGGGTAAAGAAGTTTGTGTATGTGTCGGTTGCAGCAAATGTCTATTTCGTGTATTGAAAGTCAGGATATATTACGGTATATATTTTGTTGAGTATAAATAATTGAATAATTAATTTTAATCTAAGAGATTTCTTTAGTATGAATGTTCTTCTTCTCCGTTGCAAACTTAGGATTGGTCTGTATATATCTGAGCTATGGCTGCCTCTCTTCTACTCCACTCTGCACTGCCCTCTGTCAGCCTCTTCATCTCCACGTAGCTTTTACAGCACATCATGTCGTCGATCACCTGGTCCATGTATGTAGCTGTTTCTTGGTCGGCCTCTATGGTTGCTACCCTCCACCAATCCCTTCGCGATGGTTATGAGCAGACAGTGGCGTGCAAGCCATACATGCCTCTATGCCTGGCATGACTATCAAAATCCAAAAATTAAAAAAAAACATATTGTACGATTTTTTTTAAATAAATCAACGAGTTGTAGGATGTATAACGAATCATAAAACTTTTTTTAGTAACGGAGATATGGATTTCTTAAAATTTGAATAATTATTGTCCTTTGTAGGCTCAATTTGTCTGTAATTATTTTCATCTAAAAATATGCAACATTGCTTCCAAGGAAGAAACATTGACAGCTTTGATAACAGTAGCTATCTTCACGATTTGTTTCCCCAAAAACTATAAATCTCTTTTTACATTTGTCGTTAATATTCATTGCAGTATGCCCTATATATTTGAACATACAATATACATCACTAAAGGAACAAAGTTTTTTTGTATGTGTTAGTGTATCTGTGTATTTTTTAAGGTAAAATTAAACAGTTTGTATGTATGGGTGTAAGAATATTCGGATGGTTTGTTTTGCTTTTGGTTCAACGAGGTACATTTATTTCAAAAACGACCGTTAGATTATATTACTGTCATGTCTGTTATAAGTGCCAAGATTTTGGCGCTAATAATGTAGTGCCTATTTATGTTAGTTGAAACTGGTGTGTCGTTGTACACGCAAGTGTCGTGCTTCCTTTTATGAAACAATGCACACCCACACAGCTGTCGCTGGTTACCTCACATTGTGGGATATGCCCTGATGGCACGAATGAATAATTATTTAATGAGCCGTTTAATACTTTTTTATTAAATTAAGAGGTTTAATACTTTTTTAAACGGTTTGTCCATGTTACCTGTATTGAATATTTGACCTACCTACATTCATTGATATTATATTAATGAATATGTAGGTAGGTACGTATCTGTTTTATAAACTATCCACGGAAGTCTGAATAAACAGCTGTACGTGACTATACTATAATAATTAATTATTCACTAACTTGACTAATATCAATTTGACTATCGTTTATGTTTGGTTCCGTCTCGTTATATAGTAAGTGTACATTTATAATTAAAAAAAGATATTTATATTAAGCGTATTGACCTGTGAAATAGACCTCTATAAACCTAACTGTTTATGTAGCCATAATTAATAATTAAATTTATTAAAGACACGTTTATTGAAAAAATAGAGGCGCCGTTTACTGATAATATATTGCATTGATTCAAGTCGCACCCAATAACAAGTAGCCACATTCTGGAGACTTGTGATATTTATCGTCACGCAGATCCAAACTGAATAGAGTTGCTACCTCCACCACCACCCGCTCTGCATATGGGGACTGTAAACGGCCCCTTCACGGAACGCTAAGTGAGCGACAAAAAAACTGCGTAGTACGAAAAGTAGCTCATGGAGCCCTCTAGATTGGCACTCTCAGCGTCATAGTGCAATGAGAACAGTCGACGAATGTGAATGGAAGATTCACACACTTTAATGGGAATCTACCAACGAAAAAGGCACCATCACTAAGACAAGAGGCTTTGGGCTGGCTGCGGGTTTTGAATTTAAGGCTCTAACGAGCTCCATAGACGCAGCCTTTTCTGGGCGCAGAAGAGCCTAGCCATTTGAAAAGTAAGTAAAGTAAGTACTAAGACAAAACTTAAAAGCTTTAAAATTGTTCTTCGAGATCACAAAATCCGCATGTCCAATGGGACCTTGAAGAGGCCCACGGACAGTAACGAGGAGCTCCGATCCAAACTGAATACTTAATAAAAAGTTGTGTCTTCACTGGTAACCGAATCCGGGACCTTTAATTCTGAAATCATATATCTAGCCAACTAAGCATAAAGGCCGAAAACTCTTTTTTTTATGTTTAAGAAAAATAGTAGTCTTAAGTAGTTTAATTAAAACATCTTAGCATATGAGCTGGCCATGTAGTGTGCGCAGCAGACGATCGATGGACTTAACGTACCATGGAGTGGCGAACGTGATCTGGCCGCAGAAACCCTGGCAGACTACAAACAAGATGGTCTGACTATGCATGAAGGTCGTGAGGGGGAGGCCTTTTTTTAACACTGGACGAATGATGGATGATTATGTGGCGGAAAATCCCTATGATGTCCCCACATCTCTACTGTCATGTCATTGGTACCAACACAAGCGGAGGTTATAAATAGTTATCCCCACCTTTGCAATTCATTCGGAATATCTCCAGTCGCCGTGGCCTGACGTATTGCGGATTCTCCTCTACATTCTTATTACGTGTGAATCGAATATAATAATTATTAAAAACTACAATGTAAAACCGTAAGTTAAATAAATACAATTATTGCCAGAGTAAGTACTATCTTTTATTATATTATCATTTGTCCCAATATCTAAAATAGAAAGACGAGTTTTTAAAAATACCTTTTGAACACGCTAATACTATGATTGAATAACCATCTCCCTGTAATGATTATAACCAATGCTCTGAGCTAGCATCAATTATTCCACTTTAAAGGCTCTATTCTATTTTTAATTCGATCATTGTGAGTCTGGAAAGGTACCTATGATCCAAATGATATCTATGTAAACACACAGTTCTTCAATATAGTGTAGCTAAATCTTAGAGAGCTTTGAAAAAAGAGGATAATTGACATTCTACCCATTTTAAACACTTATGCAGTCCGTTTAGTAAAGGTAAGTACGATATGACATATTTTTAACACTTCAACCATAGCTGTCCTCTTAGGAAAGGTGGGTATGATGTGACATATCTTATCAACTCCATAGATCAGCCTCGTAGTTGTATTAAACACTGGTCGCCATCTATTAATCTGTCACTTGGTCAAACCAGCATATTATATAGCAGTAATCCAATCTTGACACAACAAATGCATTTATCAGTGTTTGTTTATGTTCAAATGATATTTATTTATTAATATTGATGCAAGGATGATAGAGTTTCTTATTAGCCATTTAGAGAACTGATTTATTTTTCACAATAAAGTTTATTTAGTAGCTGCTATACCTATATGGAAAACTTGTCACCTTTAAATACGTAGGTGTATGTACTTTACACGTATAGTATCAATATGAAGTCAATCTAACTTATAACTAGTTATGAGTTTTATAGATAACATAAAATTTAATAGTTCGCTATACATCAGATACCATGGCTCACGGAAAAAAACTTATATTACCTATGCACTATCCAGATAATAACCGTTGGAAAAATGACGTAAAAATATGAGGTCGAAATATGCTAAAAAAACAACTTTGCAATATAGTAAAAGAGTAACCTAACATACTTTCAATAATCAATAAACTTTTTTAAACTGTATCAACTACAACAAATTAAAATTCGAACAAATATAAATGTCATAGATAAACAATCTGTCAAATGAAAACGAATAAAATATAGGTACATAGATTTATAATAACATAGATTTTCATATTATATACTAGATGTAGTACTCCGTGCAAAAAGTGAGTCATGGAATATCGCACGTTGGACGTTTTGGTTGGCAAAATATTGCAGTTTTCCTTACATCATCCTAGATAACTGATGTCTAAATCTTTATAAACAAAGTGTTTTTTTTCGACAAATAAATCCGAAAACAATTCAAATTAGTCGTTATTTTCTATAGAAAAACGATGTGGTCTACCAACCAAAACGTCAAAAATCTGCTAAATACGACATCTAATATATTATAATAAAAATCTATGGTACTAACCTATCTATCTTGTCTATGACTAAGGCAACTACTTATTGATTCCAATTAGTTTTTGATTGAATTAGGAAGTAAAATAATAATATGATATTTATATTCTCCGTGCGGTATCCATACACTGCTGTGAACTTTGACTGCTAATAAAGTAGGCAGCTTACACGACTTTGCCGTCGTACCAGTTATAACGATACCATGTAGGTACCTACCCGCTGACTTTGAACGAAAGCAAAGCCTTCCAGTTTGAATACAGAACCCGATGTAGACGGTTGCGCATGCCTCGTCGCACGGCGGGAAAATGTTTCGCGCGTATCCGAATTCGATGTTTGAAATTTTTATCTGACAACGAATCATAGATAGATACCTAATCAAAATATTATTAGGAGTGTTGCAACTATGAATAATTAACAGACAATTAAAATATACAATCCCGCGTATTTTGATGTTCATATGAAAACAATTAAAAAATATGACATTTTAGTTCCATGTAAAATTCGACTAAATCGAATTTTAATTGAAATCATTATATGTGTTTACTAAACAAATTGAGAGATTTGGGGTTCGATTCCTTGCGAATTTATAAGTGTTGCATACAATCAAAAATATACTTATTTAAGTTATTAAAATCGAATGAAAATGTTCAGTTTTTTGTCAGCTTTCCAAAGAAATTTAGAAAGTGAAGAAAGTGTTATCAAATAAAAAACATTCAAAACATATTTCTCAGAATAAACATAATTTGAAAATGGTTTAAGTTCAGACATATTCATGACATTAAAATTTATTTGTGTATGTATATTTATAATAAATGTAAAATATGGATTTGAATGGATCCCACCGAAAATGGCCGACGTCGGGTCGGAGATGTCCGAATATTGAAGGCATATTTTTATTATTCGCTTCGATGAGTGTGTTCAGTATAATGATGTTGATTAATGTCGACGTTTATAAGGGAGGAAGCGCCATATTGTGGGCGGGGGATTTGAATTTGGAACAGACATCTCGAAGCCCCGTCATCCGGCAGATGGCGATGCCCGCGATGAAAACGATAGTGGCCTATTCTCCCGAAAAACAAGCGGAAGTGGATAGAAAATATCCGATATTCTGCGATGTCCCACCTCGGGCGCTGCACACAAAAATTCAGGTGAGACCAGAAATACACTAAATATACACTAGGTATACTTTTTTGTACTTGAAATATTGTTGGTTGGAAGAAGTCATAGATTTTTATTATAATATACTACATGTAGTACCTACTTCGTGCAAAAAGTGAGTCATGGAATATCGCGCGTTTGACGTTTTGGTTGGCAACATATTTCAGTTTTCCTTACATTTCAGCACATCCTAGATAAATTTTCTCTAAACAAAGTGTTTTTTCGACAAATAAATCCGAAAAAATCGCATTAGTTGTTATTCTCTATATAAAAACGATGTGATCTATCAACCAAAACTTCAAAATTCCCCCGGAAAAATGCCTCACTTCGATTTATACAAAATTTGCTAACTATGACATCTAGTATATTATAATAAAAATCTATGGAAGAAATTACCATATTGCAATAAGTCCGCTAGTGTACTATCTACAAAAATATAAATATATAGAATAAATGAAGTTTTGCTTCTTGGGAACTAATAGATGGGGTCCCATGTCCAATATTAATTTAACACGCAACAAGTTGCCACATTCTGGAGACTTGTGCTATTTATCCTCTGGCAGATCCGTACTGAAACCGTGTCTCCACCGGGAATCGAATCCATGATCTTTGGCTCAGGAGTTGGATACATAACCAACTGAGAAATTTAATTAATTATCAAAGCATAAAAAACTCAAAATTAAAGCTATAGTAAAATTGATTTTAAAATATTGACGGTTTAGTTGTGTTTAACTCTAAACTCTCCTTAATAAAAGATAGTGTACACTTTTATCTCTTCTTCAAGTAAGAACAATCTGAAAGATTTTTCATATAGCCTTTTTTATTACGCTCTTTCATTTAAATTAACTTCTCTGTACTGGATTAATAAAAAAAATATTTTAATTCAATTGATTTCAACTGACCTTATTCTTATTTAATAAACTACATGAGTAACCCTGCTAAACTTGGATTGTGTGTGCTATTTATTTATAAACGGCATAAATTGTCTTTTAAATACATACATAAAAACACATATTAATGATAAAAATATATAGAATAAGAAAAAAAAAACAATTAGGTATACCTAAACAGTTAAACAATAAATTCAAGAATAAAAAAAAACATAATATGGACTAAAAATAAACCAAAACATTAAATAAAAAGTATGATGAATACAAAAAATATCAATAGAAGCAGTGCCATGTAAATTATAAGTTATAAGTACAAACGATTTACAAAAAAACAAACATTTTACAATCGAAAATATACAAATCCGCACTGAAAATATCACAAGTTATAAAAAAATAAATAAAACAATAATGTATATAGTCCGTTTATATTTACATATGTTTAGACAGCATTAAAATTTCACCTAAATGTTGCATAATATTCAGGCTTTGTTTATATCTTAATTAGATTAATTATGAAACTATGAAAAGGATGCTTTTAATTGTTGTTTTATATATAGGTTCTTAATTAAATAGATACTTAATTTCGACAGTTATATCACAGAGAATAAAAGAATGAATGTGAATGAAAAACTAGTATATAAATTTCACACTAATGATTTTAATACGAAATTGATAGAACGAATAGTCATAAAATAGCTGTACAATAGTCATAAAATAGCTGTACAATAGTCATAAAATAGCTGTACAATAGTCATAAAATTTCATAGTATCTCATGCACACATAACCACAATTCCTGTGAAGAAATTAATGTTAAAATAAACAAAAACTTGAAAATTGTGGAATCATGAATCTTCATTACTCTATAATGGTGGAAAGCAAAAAATACTAATTATTAAGGTTTATTTGGCCATATGTAGGCGGCTTCTTGTTTTCGTCAATAAGAGATGATTTAACTTTTTGACATTTGCCATTACTTTATCTCCAGATTACTTGTAATATGTCGCTCTGTATTTTTTGCTAATCTTTTTAGAAACACGTACCTACATAATGACTTTTGATATCCATTAATGATTATAGCTCGTTTGGTATGAGTCCAACAATATCACATATGGATAAAAAGTTTTAATGTTATACTTGATACGTCCATGATGTAGGTACAATGAAAGTGTAAGCAGGTAATCAATCAAACATATAATCATTTGCAGACATTGAAGTATACCTCTCTTTAGCGGCCGGCTTTATAATATACGCATGTATATAATTATAATTTAAAAGTTTCATCTGCGAATTTCATCATGATTTCATTGCAAATATCAAAAACTAACTGATTCGCGAACTTTATACCTTTTTACTTTGAACTTTGTGCCAATGAATGCCGTGATAGCTTTAAGACTAACTTAATTTAGGATTTTATTGACGAATAAAATATATTATGTCCAATTCTGATTCGTCTAAATTTATTCGTCTGAATTTTAGTACATGAGAAATGTAAAAAAGGTGCATGCATTTATACGGGACTCATTACGTCACACCGCGCGAACAAAATCCTTTTATCCATGGTCGCCCGTTAGTTACAGACGTTTTCGTACTCTGAAACGAATCAGAATCGGACATATTATGTTAAATAGTTTATCAGGATATAATAATAATAATATTAAGCAATTAAAAATTTAATTACATTTTCACGCTCACATTGCAATGTGTTTTGATTTATAATGATAAAATTTCCTTAAAAAAAAATTTACGTGAAATTTTCTGACATTTATTTTTCCATAACATACTCGTTAAGTGTATTATGTGCATATCTTTGTTTTTTTATCTATCTTTTTAAATTTTCTTTTGTAACCAATTACTGTATAATCGTTAATATGTTATAAAAAAAAATATAAAAATACTTGGTTATAGTTCTATTGTTTTTATTAGATTATTGACGGGTTTCGTGCAAACTGTATAATCATTAATTCAAATAGCAGCTGTAGCTTTCTGAGAGAAAATACATAAATTAATATTTTTTTGTTATTTTATACTTATAGCTTCTCGTTAAACTAACAGGTACTATGTCAAATATAAACGTAACACGCACCTAAACTGTGTAAAACTGTGTCTCCACTGGAATCGAACCCGGGACCTCTGGCTCATGATATCTAACTGTGAAATTTGTGATAGTGTTAGTGCGAACGAGACAGCGTGAGTGACTGATGTTATATATTGAAAGTGTGTTGTGTGCCCGGCGTCTTTCGCTTATCGCTGTTTTCAAGTTCACTACATAGTAATTGTATATAGCCGTCGTATCATTGTATTACAATATATTATGTATTAATAATAAACTGCATTTATCATCATCTCAACTCCACCCCTAACCAAGGATATTATACTAACCAACTGAGCTTCGAAGGCATGATGAAGTATAAATACTTTTTGGAAAAAAAAACAAGACGTTAGTGCAGAGAACATTATGTACATGCACCACTCAGATGCCTACGAAATAATTTACTCTTCCTCCCCTCAACACAAACACAAATGCAGGATTTAGGAAACCAACTAACAGAATGTGCAATGAATACAACAAAACCTTCCCAGATACACACATCTTCTCCAAATCATACGCACCATTCAAACAAACATGAAATACGACACATTCAAAAATCATCACCATAACACGCGATGACATAATATACATACACCACTTGTACTATTGAATTATGGCTTCTTAATTTTAATTTACATTTTTAACTATTCTTATGTTTTTGTATAATTATTTTTTTATTATTACTATTTTTGCCCCCTGATGTTTTTGTATAATGTTATTTTGTTCTTAATTTTTTTACTTTTTTTATCATTTATGGACTTTTATTTTTATTGTGTTACTTTGCAAACTTTCACTTACCTATATACATTGTGAATACTGTAAGGTTACAGATAAACGATGACTTAATATATTGCTATTAGTTATACACACATTTAGATTCTGTAACTGCTTGTATTCCTTAATGAATGAATAAATAAATAAGACGCACTAGTTTGGTCATTTTTGCAATTTATCAATAGTCCAACGTCATGTAGGTAACTTGTTAATTTTGTCGACGGATAATTCGTGGTGAAACTCCATTATACTAGGTATAAATGAAAACACTAATTAGTTTTAGTTTCACTATTTAATTATAACACTGGCACTGACCGGTATCGATCTGAAGATCATCGTCAGAGTGCACTCTGACGATGATCTTCAGATCGATACCGGTCAGTGCCAGTGTTATAATTAAATAGTGAAACTAAAACTAATTAGTGTTTTCATTTATACCTAGTCATGTAGGTATGTATCAGTATAGTATTAAGTTCTGGCCGCCTGTTACATCTTTGAATTCAAATTAATCCAATTTATGTATGCCATTCATCATATTATCTAACGAATCATTAAAATTAAAACCTGTACATGTTTCTAACGCCCAATCATTATCATATTCTCATATTTATTGTACATAATATACATACTATATACTTATATGTATACTTGCCTAACAGCCATTTACGTGTGAGCTTTTGGTTATAATTGTCTCAATTTTTATTTATCTTTAATTTATAGTCGCAGTCGGACGGCTGACATTTGTATATTTAGAAATATCGGAGATTAATAATGAACCAGTATTTTTTCAAACAGAAACATAGAATCTCTAATTCGTTACAGATATATTTATAACCAACAAAACCCGGCAGACGTTATCCTGCCTATTATTTATAACGATTGTTATCTAGAATCTATAATTATATTCCGTTCCTTCAGTCCTTTCTATCACAATCCTTTCCGTCCCTTCAGTCCTTTTCGTCCTTCAGTCTCCTCCTTCTAACATAGATTTTGCTGTAAAAACAAAAGCTCCCACTTTAGGCCAGGGGATCGGTACACAAAATGAGGTGTAATGGGGGTCTACCGAACACATCCAATATTGATATATAAATCGGTTATTAATAACACATTCATATAACTGTACGTCTGATTGACGACCTATCATTTATTTATTTATTTCTTTTTACAAAAATACATAAATTAAAACAATATAATATATGTATACAAAACATAATATTATACAACATCGCCTCAGCTGACAAAGCTTGTGTAGGGGAGACTGTGTGTAGCTATCATAAACTGATTATTGACTGATGGACTGCAATCACTAGACCACAGTCGCAAGGTCGGTATTCTAAGTTTATTCTATAGATACTACCACGGGAGATGCTCAGAAGAGCTTGCATTCCTGGTCCCTCTTAAACCTATTCACAATAGTCACTCTTTTTGCCCAATCACAACACCAGTTCACAGTAAACCTTCAATTTACATGAACCAGTCGCTTTTTGAGCAGCCCGGCTGTGGAACGATCTTCCGAATTCTGTGTTTCCATCTTCTTACAACCCGGGTCTTTTTAAACCCGAATCAATATTTTCCTGAGCAGATTGCAAAACCTCCCCAACGCTGCGTAGCATGCGCTTCTTCCGAAGAGTATAATGAACCCAAATCCTAATAGCTGGTGTCCCCTACGTAGTAATGTTTTGCATTTCGAAATTAAAATTCCTTAGTTGACAACATGTACTTTTTGATATTTGTATTGAGTACTATAACAATTTTAATTCTAAACCATTCCGAAAACATTCAAATACGTTATAGTGTGCACCATTTTTTTTATTGCTTATGTCATGTCTATCGATTATCGGTTTGTGGGCCCAAGTAATTTATGCTGAGCAGTGGTGTAATCAATTTGCACTTTTATAAATTTATTATTACAGCTAGTTTTGAATAATTTTCACCAATAATTTTTCATTTACATAGGCACAGTAATAAATCCGTCGGAAAACTCGTTTTTATACAATAAATGTCATTGTAAATCAACTTAATTACTTTAATGTGGACACACTTAAATTAATTTCGTGTTGTCATTAAAATAAATAGCTATAACTAATGCGTTATTTATTGCTAGTAAATCATAATTACATATATGCCACCTTTGATTAGAGACAAAAATGTCACTAATCTTTTAACGGATTTATCAGATGTTTATTGACACAAATTTTAAACAGATTTTTTTGGGCAAATAATATTTTTTGATAACAACAAATGAAAATATTGAATATTTGTGTAAATTATATAAGTACCTACCTAAGCTATATTTTTTTCTAAGCTTATAATATACCAAATAGAGTAAGACTCAGCTACTGCCAGACTTACGTAATTTTGTATAGGTTCAGACTAACGTCATACAGAGCATGCAGAAATTATGATTCTTTCTTCCATGACATTGAACTCATCTCATGGAAGATTTAAAGTATTCATTTTGGCAACGTTACCTCATCACTCTGAGTGATCTCACGCACGCTTCAGCAATTTTTTTATTTTTTTTTTATTTTTACTGACAAACTTTTAATGTCTCAATAGGGACGAAATTGGGATATTATAGAAGAACCAGGAACTCAACGCACCTACAGGGCTTACAACCTGTCATCGGCTGGTTTACGTCATCACTTTATGCGCTTGCGCAACGTTCACCAAGTATGTCTTCTTATTGAGTTCCCTTATCAATTTAATTTTTGAAAGTTTTATATATTTGAATAATGTGTAACGATTAACTTGAAAATAATGAATACATATACATTAACATATGATATAAGTACATATACATTAACATATGATATAAGTAGATATACATTTTCATAAGGCGTGGTGGCCACTATAGCGAGTCACCACTATAGCGGGTGTGCGCTTATTACCAATTTGCCAGGTGACCAGTGTAGGTCAAATAAATTAGTTAATAGTAACCAGAGGGGTTTACTATATAAAGATAGATACCTCAGTTAGGTTCTATGTTTTAAGACTCCAGAAGGGAATTTTATCCTGAATGAACTCCTTGTTGCGACGTGTTGGAAGTTGGAAGAGAGGTCACCAGAACAGAATACTGTTCACTAAATAGAGTGTGAAGTCTATTTAGTAATATTAAAAGTTCCAACAAGTCACAATCAAGTGGAGAGCGTATTTCACGGAGGGCGAAAATATCTACAGTTGCTCTAAAAGTAATTTAGACAGGGACAGGGAAGAGATAAGAAATAACAAACTGAAATGACAACTTACAAATTTGTATATTAGCACAAACACAGAGTTTTTATTAATTAATAATAAAAACAATTTCACACGCGAGGAGTACTTTAGCAGGTCGATGTCGACTAAGAAGTTTGACAGGTAAAGAGATAATGTGTCATCTGTTGTTTTGTTTATATATCCTATTGTTTTGGTAAATAGGGGTCGTTGTACTGTCGCCTGGTAAACAGCCTTTAGGGGTATGTCAGTATGAAGACTTCGTTATTGTTGCATACCAAAGTGAAAGTGTCACCTTTGAAGTCTAATTGTTTTGACTGATTTTTACTTGTGACAGAAATACCACATATATTTGATGTAGGTATTCTGCCACATGATATACGTAAATACATACCATCACGCCAAGTCCTTCACGGGGTAGGCAGAAGATAACCGCACGCCACTTACTTCTATCTTGACATACATTCATCGCCTCGTCAACATTCATTCATCGTCTTATACATGTTCGTCTGTTGTTCACGCTTCTAACATTTCCGTCTTTCAAAATACCGTTCACATGGACGTGCCATCCCTTCCTTGGGCGACCCCGACCTCTCATTCTATTCCTGTCCGCAAGTTATATTTTCTTCGTCAGGCGTTCCTCATTCATTCTCCCCATGTGGTCAAACCATCTCAATGTGTTCACTTTCATTGTATTAATAACATCTTTCTTTATCCTTCATTCTTTCCTTATGTCCTCATTTCTGACCCTGTCATACATAGTTCTATTACAGATTCTTCTTAGCGATCTCATTTCAACTGCATTTATTCTACTTTTGTGCGACTTCTGCCATGTCCAGGTTTCACTTGCATACGTCATGGTTGGCACTAAGATAGCGTTATGAATGGCAACTTTAGCATCCTTTGATATGTTGAAGTCATTCATAACTGGTTTAAGTGCTTCATTCACTCCGTTTCCTGCCATAACTCTCCTCTCGATCTCCTTATCAATTCATCCATTCCGTTGAAACATGTCTCCAGATAGACATATTCGTCGACTTGCTCGAGCCATTCGTTCTCTACTTTTATTTGGCACGCTGTTCTGGTTTCACTCTTTTCAAACACCATAACCTTTGATTTGCTGGTATTCATCCTCAGTCCATGATATAAGTACATATACATTTACATATAATATAAGTCTTCTTTTAAATTAATAAGTTAATTTTAATCAATTAAAAAGTAAAATGATGAGGCGAGGCGCCACCTAGTGTCTAAATAAAATTCAAAAGATTCGCCGCGATTACTTTGACATAGCGCAGCGGTCGTCAACATATTTTCGTGTAGGTACTTGTATACATAGGTAATGTATCATATTGTACGGCGAGCGTGCACTAAGAGACATGTTTATTTTCCCAAACAACTTTATAATAGTGTAATTAGTAAAGTTAATGACGTTTTAAGCTGTTGATGTTTTGACTCACTTCAATTATTACGCACTGTAAAAAGTATATTATATATAATAATAATATAATAATGTCTGGACATTGCATGTTTGTAACGGAACATCAACATATTATTATACCCCTTTATTGTGAAAATTGTGAGAACGAACGAGAAGTAATTTTTGTACCTTATAGATGGCGTGTCTGTTAGGGACGCTATTTTAATATGAATAAGTATTGAACCCTTTCAAGTGTGTGATATATGAGTTTGTTTATCATTTAAACAAATGCAAACTATTCAAACAAGTGAAAACATTCTTACTATCTCCATCTCACAATAGTGACGTTGCCATTATATATGTCGCAGATCATGAAGGTCAGATACCATTTGATGTAGATGTAGCTGTTCACCCAAGGAATATTGAAGGCATTCTATGCATAAATAACGAAACATCTAAATCCCATGGTTTTCCCATTGTCATTTCCTTCAGGTGAGTATGGATAGACAACCGGTATTCAAAACCATCCAAATTTTCAAACAAACCATCGTCAATCTGTAACAACTATGCAATTTTATTCAAGTAAAATAGCAGTACCTACCTGGGGAGGTCTTCAATCTAATACATTGTGCTGGCGATCTTTTTCAACAATATATAATTCATGCATACATAGTTTGTGAATCACTTTGAATCACTTTACATAAGATAATCTATAAAACTGAACGATATGAAAATCTATAAAACTGTTATAGACATTACTGACTATGAGGACTTACAACTTGACCTTGATAGACTAACTTCTTATTGTGTATCTAATAAGCTGTTACTAAATGTAAAAAGTGTCACTCTATTACAAAAGATTACAATTAAATACACATACACAATCAATAGGGAGACGATTGATAAGAAATCGGACTGCAGAGACTATTATTTGACAAACACAATTACATCGAAAGCTTATAAAATGTTGGGATTCATGGTGAGAGTATGAAAACCATTTACACAAGTGAAAACATTTAGTTTACATAACACAATTGTTAGTACTCAATTGGAGCATGCGTCAATCATCTGGAATCCACAATATAATATTTTTATTAACAGTATAGAACCAATTCAACACATATTTTTGAGACACATGAAGTAGAAATTTGGTAATAACTACAAACATGAATTGGAGACTTTACAGACCTCAGACTTAATTTACCTTTATGACATAATAAACTCCCAATATTGACTGTACATCAGACCTTCTGAAAATTATTAACTACATCATTAACGCCGCTCAAATATCGTCATTGTACCGATGACTTACCACATATATTATAAAAAAATTGGAAAGGACATTAGACAGGTATAATTGATTGTTTTGTTACCAGCAGTGAGTACATGTAACATGAAATCAATGGTGGGCTGATTAAGTTACAATTACTAAAATAATTAATAAATTAATTAATTAATAATATTGGCAATTACTATTGCCAATGTTCACACTATGGATGTCAGGATTTTAGACTTCCAAAAACTAGATTAACAAGTAGGTACACAAAATTGTTTATACCATAGAGGTCTCCAAATATATAATAGTTTGCTATCAAACATAAAAGAAACCACAAGTCTTGCCACCTTTCGTAGGTTAGGTGCTGAACATATAGTTTAAAAATATTAATGTTCTCCATACTTATACATGTTTTAATAATTAAGTGACATACTCTGTACCATTATTTATTAATTGTATAAAAAAATATATATACTTTATGTTTACACTATATGTATTAATTTTGTATTTTTTGCGTCTAAATTTCAAGTTACTATTATTATTATTATTACTTATGTTTATTCTTATTTATTATACCTAATGTTAAATTTTTATTTTAGTATGTTGCCCATTTTTTTAAATAATTATATAAAAATAAAAAAATCAATAATTGCCTTGAGCCGGCCCATTGTCCAAATATGTCATCAGTTCATGTCGGTGCCAGACAAAGATATTATGTCCAAATCTGTCAGAAAATAACCGACGATAGAATTAAAAATAATGCCCGAGGTAATTATGCGCCTAAAACACACATTACACTTAAATATTTTTAATCTATATATAATTGCAGAAGTCAGACTATACCTAATATAATTCTGTGTGAACACGGCATGTCACGAAATGTTATTATTAAAAAATAAATTAAAAAATACGTGTGCTTGTCTTCTACTGCCTCGTTTGAGTGGAAAGTATAATCCACCGTGGCTTATTGGTTAGTCGTTTGACTTATATGGCGGCGTCCTGGGTGAAGATAAATTTATTAATATAATAATTTCCTTCGTATTTATTGCTGAAAGCACTGGATTGTAGGAAGACATTGCCATTCCGCTATCAACTCGCCACTTGTACATGGAGCAAATAATTTTTCATTATAATTAAATATTCTCTTATCCCGCTCTTGATCATTTTTTAATGTCTACCTACTATTGTGGAATTCCAGAATGTTATACAATCATTCATACTATCAATACAATAATAATAAATTAGAGTATGTGTCTGTGTATCCCCTTATAACTTTTGAACCGCTTGATTCACGGAGCCAATAATTCCAAAAAATATAGAAAACTTTAGGCCTATAAAACTTTTTTACTCATAATTTCCTATTTTTGTTTCATTCAGGGGTTTAACATTTTGTATTTTATACTTTATTTTTCCATATATTTCAGAAACCATAAAAGCTAGAACGCTGAGAATTTGTATAAGTATACAATTTGTCCTATTCTGATTCGTCTAAATTTATTCGTATGAAATGTCAAAAAGTTGACTTCTTTTATACAGGACTCATTACGTCACACGGGGTGGATAAAATCCTTTTATCCACAGTCACCCGTTGGTTATAGATATTTTCCTACTCTGAAACGAATCAGAATAGGACATAATATAATATCCCTTTTTTTTAAGTTCCAGTTTTTTTCAAACTTTTTTTATGTCAAATTGAGTGTGACTGCGGTGCGGAGAGGCAGACTGTGAGCCATGTGGTGTCTGAGTGTGCTTTAAGAGCCTTTGGGGGGGACCCCTCGGAATTTATGGTCCTGAGTGAAGCAGCGGTCAATTATTTAGAAACTTTAGATCTTAATTTTTAACTTTTGACGGGCACTACAGTGCGACATATTGTTGTGATATACTAACTTTGTGACCATAAGATAAATAAATAAATATGTCAAATTTATGTATTTAACTGCAAAATTTCCAAAAATATGCAAAACGCCGAAAAACCCCAAATAGGATATTTAATTTTCTTTAAAAAGTACACACATTATAGTAGCACATGCAAATTTGTAAAAATTGCATTTAGTGACGACATCGTTTCATACAATTTGTATGGATGTATACACTACACTGTTGGGCTGTTTAAATATTCGGGGTAGAAAAATAGAACTGACCTCCTCACTATCCTATCTTGACATACATGTTTTGTATAGATAGGTAACATAACATCTTAAAATATTAAATAATTTGGATTTAAAGGTTTATGTTTAATATGTATTCTTCAACTATACTATCGACAGTTGGATCTCATGTGATACATGCAACTAGTTAAAAAGTAAATAAAAATAGAACACTACATTTTTCCACAGATTCGATTTATTACGACCAAATGTTTGGCATAATTGTTAAACGTTGCACAAGCGCATAAAGTAACGACCTGTCATTGGCGTAAACCAGCCAATGAAAGGTCGTAAAATCTGTAGGTGCCTTGATTTCCCGGTTCTCCCTTAATATTTCAACTTCGCCTCTATTTAGATATAAAAAAATTGTCAGTTTGTTATTTTTAAAATGGATATCTACTTTGTTAACCCAAAAACTTAAGAACTATAAGGTGAAATCATACTGACGAAATAAAAAAAAATATTGTATTCATTTAAATCA
The DNA here is from genome assembly GCA_963576475.1 of Molanna angustata. Taxonomy (NCBI): domain Eukaryota; kingdom Metazoa; phylum Arthropoda; class Insecta; order Trichoptera; family Molannidae; genus Molanna; species Molanna angustata. Next base: position 33,473,273 of record OY754975.1, read on the forward strand.
CTTACAGTATTTTTATATTGAGAAAGCTAATACGAATCTGGCTCCCTAGACAACGTATCATTTAGCTCAAGAAAAGAAAACTCAATGTATGAAAGAAACAGTTGTCACGTGACTCACAATTGTCACTTACATACATTGATTTATCTTTTCTTTTTTCTATTCTTGAGCTAAATGACACGTCTAGGGAGACAGTTCAGTGAATTTCAAGTACCTAAGTAAATATGAATTTAATTTACATAAATGAAACTATGACTTAACAAATTCTACTTTTTAATCTTAAATGAACCTACTTACAACTTATATGGTTTAATAGACCATTCAGTAATACACACATACTTAGTATAAAAAACTATTAAAAGTGGATAATACTGTATAATTAGTGAGTAATGAGCCGATACAATAAAAAACGAACATACTATACCTGACTAAGAGAATACTTTGTTCGATCGCAAATACAAAAAATGCCATTAATTAAAAACGTTACGGTAAATCAATTAATGACGACTCGTTCAAGAGTCCTTCGATCGTCCGGACCCCTTAGAAAAACTCTTGGTCTTATTTCTTCGCTAGATTATCTTGACTGTTATCTATTCTGAGAAGTAGGATTTTTTGTTGTTGTATATTTTCCGGTCATAATTTCTCATTTTTTCTCATAGCGCATAGTAAAAATAATATTTCTACTAAATGCACCTACTGCCTCAGAACAGACTCGTCCAGTGAGGCAGTAAATTTATAAAAAGGAACAATTGTGCATAGTATGTTTATTAGATGTATTTTTTTTAATATCTAGAACTTTTAGCCGAGAAGGGGGACGATTTGCACGTAAACCAACGAAGCGAAAAGATACAAATTTGCGCACTGCGCAACCGGAAGATCGTTAAAGATGTTTGTCGAAAATTATACATTTTTGTAATTGTAATATGTATGTATGTATATTTTATTTAGATGTAAAAAATAAATGCATTTTCTTACATCTAGTATAACCAATACTAAAGCATATTAACAAGTTGAAAAAATAAAAAGTTTTCACAGTATGAAAAATATAAAAACAACAAAAAACAAGAAAATATTCAAATTTACACAAAAATACAAAAGGAAGTACAAAATATCTTAAAAGAACTTTTCCTTTATGTATTCAACGCTTAGGCGACGAAAAGCGGCAAGACCAGATGCTTTCTTCAAACATTCTGGAAAATCATTAAACAGTTGAAAACCTTTGTATGTAATTTATTTATTTATTTATTTATTTATTCATTGATTAACAATTAAGTCACATAACACATTAACATTAAACCGTCCCCCCATTAAGTGTCCCCCGTTAGGTAATACACATTAAACCTTTGTAATTATCTTTTTTGAACTTTTCTACGGACAATTCTTGGTAGAACTCCATTTCAAATAATAAATAAATTTGGAATGGTAAAATAAAACCAAAGTTTTCAGTTCTACTAATTTAATGACACTGACTAGTTTCGGTCATCCAGTGACCATTTTCAAAGTGACCACTTTGTAATAATTATTTTTTGTTTCATAATATATTTTTTTCACCCAATAACAAGTTGTCACATTCTGGAGACTCATGACATATTTCGTCTCACAGATCCAGATTGAAAACAAAAATTAAAACTGTGTCTACACCGGTAATGGAACCCGGGACCTTAGGCTCAGGTGTCAGGTATATAACCAACTGAGCCACGAAGGCTAACAATATAGAGGTATTTAAAATATACAATCATAAGATACAAAATCGTTACACAATGAAAAAGTATATAGATATTGCCCTTTACCAGAATGTAATCACTCGTGTATAAAGGAGACTTATTGTTATTGAATATGAAGATAAGAGTCTATTTCATTTTTTATTTTTATGTTGAAATTGTCTTTCTCAAATTTAAAATATGTAATAATAAAGGTTTTCGTCTATTTTTATTTAAAACAAAACACATATTTTCCTCAAAAACGATTAGTGGAAATTTATCAAAAATAACTTTAACAATAGAAATCACAATTGTGGGGCATATCACTTTATGAATGTTACCTTTTTAGTTAAGACGCACGCATATCTGTCGCTGGGGACTACATTGTGGGATATGCTGTGATGTTACGAATGAATGAATGCAAACATACCAACATAAGCAAGATTAGCACTTTTGAATGTAACCAAAGATATTAATGTATATATACCTAGATGGAGTACTTGTCGGAAAAAGTGTGTCGAAATTCGCGGGAGTTTTTGCGCGCTGGTAGGCAGAAGACTGATTTTTGTTGCGTTTTTTGGTACATTTTGTTGATAGCTCCTCGTGTTTTGTGAAAAATTCATCGTTATACCTCATTTTATTAATTTTAATGGATGTATTTATTATACCAAGGACTTATTTAGTGTTTTGCGTTAATTAGAAACCCGATTTGTTTTTTATTTTAAGTTTGGTGTGATCTTTAATTTTTTTTGACATTTGATGGTTATATTGAGTTATTTCTTAGTTAAAAACAGTTTTTTATGATATTTTTAGTGTTAACATTAGTGGTTAAGTTTATTTACACAGTAATTGTGATAGTTAAAAGGACTTTTTAATTATATTTTACCTTAAAACGTTTTATGTGATCAGAGACTCAATACTTTCAAATTTGTGAGACCTAAGTTGCTAGTTTTATGTACCTACCTATACCAAAATTGAAATAAATAAAGTTGTTTTTTTTTCAATAAATTTTTGTTTAATATTCTACAAACCCCTTGAATTAATATTGTTTTCTAAATCTTTGAAAACAAAAGATAAAATGTCCAAGAGTAGTACATTTTTGAAACGTTGCTGATGAAAGAAGGGGAATCCATTCTTATTTAGCTGTGGTAAAAAATATGAACTCATTTTTCACATTGAGATGATATCGACTACCATGGCACAGTAGTAGGCCTCTTCTTCTTCGCTGGCGTACCAGTAGAGGAGAAATTTATTTCTCACGCAAATCACTGGTAGGTTGGAAGAAATTGCCATTTGGCGATAAACTCGCCACTTAAATAGGGTGTAAGGAAGTGTTTAAATAAATAAAGAAAAATTATGAATTTTTATTCCTAAGGTTTTATTTCATTACTTCGAGTTGGTACATCAACAATGTATGAACCACCACACAAACAGGTAAAAAAGACATAAATAAAATCAATGTTGGTATTTTTACATCACAATACACACTAGTTACTTCCTTAATTGCTTTCTATTATTTTTTTTAACTGTTAACTCTATTTTCGTTTAATAAATACGAAAATATCACGCCATACTCAACAATCTTCATAAAAACCGCGTTTTTCTTGCCTATCAACTGTGCGAAAGAGACAACATTTTTTGCCTCACTTCACCGCTATGAAAAGTTGACAAGTACTCCATCTAGGTATATATATTAATATCTTTGAATGTAACTAATAATTAGGTGTGCAATTAGAAAAACGATCGATAGATGTCGATAATGACAATCGCCTACTGTATGGTGTAGATTTATAAATATAATCAGATGTGATGCGATATCCGTATCCGGTTATTATCCGCTTTATTTGATTAACATAACAGTCATGGTGCCTTTGGAGAATGACGTAATATGCTCTTTATAATTCATCTTGGATCGATAGTTTCAAAACATTTTGTCATACCAAACTTATAGTCGTTCGAATATTTTTTTTCAATTGTTCGAATATTCTTTTTTAATTGCATATACGCGAACATTGGATTTTTTTCCCTTTCGGGAGTCAAAAAGATATATTTATTGACAAACATTTTTTTTTCAACATCTCAATACAGACGAAAACAAAATTAATTTCTCAATTTCTCAATAGATGGCGTTACAAAAAGGTTTCTCCGTTACTCCATAGATGGCAATAGTAATAATGCATTATTTTCAGGTAAAATGTTACACACTATTCAAATATATAGAACTTTCAAAAATTATATCGATAAGGGAACTCAATATGAAGGCATAATTGGTGAACGTTGCGCAAGCGCATAAAGTGATCACGTAAACCAGCCGATGACAGGTCGTAAGCCCTGTAGGTGTCTCGAGTTCCTGGTTCTTCTACAATATCCCAGCTTCGTCTCTATTGAGATGTTGAAAAAAATGTTTGTCAATAAAAATATTATAGTCGTTCATTTCTAATTAGTTTGATCATTGACTGACTAGTAGAAAGAAAGGTTAGAGGTATATTTTTTTGGTCATACTATGAAAATTCACAAGTAGACCAAGTAAATTAAAATATCATAAAGGATGGGCAAAAAAAATTATTTAGTTACTACTATGATATAAATAAATTATGATATAAAACTGTGTCGACCACCGTGGCACAGTTGGTTAGCCGTTTATTAGCGTTGGTTAGCGGTTTATGTGCGGGCGTCCTGAGTTCGATCCCCAGCTGAGGAGAAATTTATTTAAATTAATTTCTCACGCTAATATTGCTTTTCAGGGCTGGAAACACAGGTTAATTGGAAGAATTTGCCACTTGCGCAGGGTGCAAAGAAGTCTTTATTATTATTTTTCAGTCTTTTCGCGGAGTAACCGGTAAAAATAAACCAAACAACGGAGGAATTCTCAAGTTGTTTAGTAATTATGTATGTAATTTATTTATGATGATAATAAAAATAAAATTAATGTAATTGTTTAAACTGGTACCTATAAGAATTTCCTGATAATTGTACATGTGTTGTTTATTACAGTTTTTTGTATGTTGCTGATGACGTATGGGGGTAGCTTTAGTATGTCTATATTTTTTAGTGTTTTTGGTATGGTGCCTGTAGATGATTATATTATCGGGATTATTGTTACTTTTTCTTGTTTCCATTTTATTTGTTCTGCTGACGGTATGTATTTGTCGATTTTTTTTCCAGATTCGTTTTTTTGTAGATTTGATGTATTTGGTATTAATATTTCTATAAGATATGTGTGTCTATGTATTTTGTCTCTAATACTGTCTCTATTCCAGTATAATTTGTAGATGTCGTTTTCTGTCACTGCTAGTAGTGTGTATTGATACCATTTTTGGTGTGTTTCAATGAGTTATTATTATAATAAATAATAGAAATACACAAGTTAATAGGATAAAAACAAAAAAAAATAGGTACGCGAATTAAAAATATTAAAAATACACAAGTTTACGCAATGTAGCAGTTATTACTAGCAGTTAATACAATGTGATGTTATAAAAATTGTTTATAGGGAAAAATTAATTATTTGGGAATTTAAGTTTTCACGCGAACACACTTTATTGATTTTTACATACATACATACCATCACGCCATGTCCCTTGCGGGGTAGGCAGAGAGAACCGAACGCCACATTTTTCTATCCTGGCACGCATCCCTCGCCTCGTCCACATTCATGCATCGTCTCATACATGTTCGTCTATTGCTCACACTTCTAACATTTCCGTCTTTCAAAATTTCGTTCACATGGTCGTGCCATCCCTTTCTTGGGCGTCCCCGACCTCTCATTCCATTCCTTTCCACTCTGTATATTTTCTTTGTCAGGCGCTCCTCATTCATTCTCCCCATGTGACCAAACCATCTCAATATGTTCACTTTCATTCTAGTAATGACATCTTTCTTCATCTTACATTCTTTCCTTATATCCTCGTTTCTTACCCGGACATACATCGTTCTATTACAAATCCTTCTTAACGATCTCATTTCAACTGCATTTATTCTACTTTCATGCGTCTTCTGCCATGTCCAGGTTTCACTTGCATACGTCAGGGTTGGCACTACGATGGCATTATGAATGGCAACTTTGGCATCCTTTGATATGTTGCGATCATTCATAATTGGTCTTAGTGCTCCATTCACTCTTTGATTTTTAACGTGTGGCAATATATTGTTTGGTTAGTCAGATTGTTTTATGTCAAACTTTTTCTTTCTTTGTGCGAAGCCTTGGAGCACGTCACGAGAGGCACAATGTCTTCCGACATTACCTAGTTTTATTCAGAATTTGGGATGCTGAAAAACTGTCAGTCATTCCAAATTCAATTCCACCTTTATATTTCCCCATTCACTCTGACAATAAAAGTAATTCAATTTTTCATCTACTCAACATGAAATAATGCATATTGTATTTCAACAATATTAGCGATGTATTTCAACAATATTATTCCTACCTGACATAAAATTTTCAACATGTAATATTGAAGGAGTTATGGATCATTAATTGTCATTGATAATCTTCAACGTAATTTAAAACGAGGACACAATTCAATTTTCTTCACTTGGATTCATTTACATGCAAAAGTTAAAAGCCCAATACACGATGAGAATTTCGAAGTTAAAAATGTATTTTCTACACCCGGAATTATCTAGAAGATGTTGATCATCGACGAGGATTTTCATTCATCTGCGAGTCAATATTGAGATGTATAATGTTTACTCCATAGTTGTATGAGAGTTTTATTTTTGATTTAATGTCTGTTTCCGTATGATTGAATTTCCATTGCGTTTGAGCGTTGAATATTTTACAGTCATGATATTAATTGCTGTATTAAATGGATCTTTTGGTTTGATCGTGATGTCGTTTCATGTAAAATGTGAATTTTGATTCTAAACAATTTCTTTTGTCACATCAAATAATTAAATTTTTACTTTCACATCCAATATTAGTTTTTCCATTTAAATTATTGTCTCCTATTCAATTAAATTTTTGTCATAATGGAATCATTATTTGTAACTTTTTAATTTTAAAATAAATTGTATTTATCTCAAAGTGCGTTGTCTCTCTGATTTCCACAATACAGTAAATCAAATCTCTCATGTTCATCTTTTATTTTATTTAATTTAATCTTATTTATTTAATTTGCTTCGTCTTCATACATGTTCATGATTTGGGTATGACCCTGAGGTCAAATTTTCATGAGTCTCATTGTCTCTATTGCTGACTGTCGGTGAAGGGAGGTGTTGGAGCAGGTATTGCGACCTGGATAAATGTATTTAACCATTTATTCAGGTCGTGATCATTTTAAATGCTCTCCCACTTGTAAACCCTCTCTCAACACTATTTTTCTTGTATTTGTAAAAAAGGATGGGAAAATGATCAAATTTGTACTATACATAATATAAAATGAAACAAAATAAATCAAATACGTAGATACACAAATTAGTTTAAATAAATAAGTTTACGCTATGCATCTATGAAGAGGGTTTGTGTTGCATTCATTATTACTACTTAGAAGTTATTATTACCTATGCGAACCTCAATTTGGCAGCAGCTTCTTTTAAGTCATCGCATAACGGCGGTTTAATATTGATAATATGTAATTAGGTTGACTTGCAAAAAAATATTGACTTGTGTCCATATTGATGATGGACAAGACAGCAAAATGAACCGAAAACCTAATATACTCGATTACCATACCATACCTACATAGCATTTGTACACCTACCTACATATATACAATATTGTTGTATTATTAGTGACGGTAATGTAATTTGCATGACGGTTATAAAATTATTTTATGCAGAGGTTACCTTTCAACTCATCACAAGTTCTTCATACGGGATTAATATTTAATTTAGAATTAAAAATGAATTTTCGTTAACACTATGGCAGTTCATTTTTATTGTCTTTTTATAAACCATAGTCTTAAAATAGCTATCGGCGACACATAATATTTTAATTCATTTCACTTTATTTTTTATTTTTTTTATATTTATTTCCTTTACCATTACTTCTCGGGCAACTAACAGGTACTATGTCAAATATTAATTTAATATGCACCCAATAACAAGTTGTCACATTCTGGAGACTTACGATATTAATCATCTCACAGATTCAGACTGAAAACACAATAAAAAAACTGTGTCTCCATCGGGAATCGGACCCAGGACCTTTGGATCAGCAGTCAGATACCTAACCAACTGAGCAACGAAGGCCGACTATATATTAAATTAATTTTCTCCCTCTCTATATCCCAACTCTTTGTCTGTGTCGACTGTTCGGGTCAGCTGTCCTCGTCCTTAAATTATAGGTCCTTCTGTCCTGTATTATGTCACCTAGGCCATGTCTCTGCAGTTGGTTTCGTCTTTGCACGATCCAGGAATTATTTGCTATTCTTTATGTCTGCGTTCACAATGAACGCCGAGTGCACTTATTGACGCTCTAAGCCGTTCATAATGACCGGAAACAGAAGCTCGAAAGACACTCTGTGGCGTTCAGATTGAAGGTCGAGTGTACGCACCAAACGCTCGGTAAAATTGTCGGGTGAAAAACGCTCTGACAGTGATAGTATCTGTCGACTTCTATTTTATCTGTGGAATGATGACCAATGATGACTTCTATTTGTTTCTGTGGTATCAATTATGTCAGTTGAAATTATTTATGATGACAATATGCATTCACAAAGAGGTTAATTTATAAAAATATCATTCAAAAATTTCCAATAAAGGGTCAGAGAGCATTATTTACTCCACTGCCCAATTGTTGTCTTTCGATGAAAATATAACCTAAAAATAGACGTGTATGATAAACGACGTTTGACATTTAAAACGCCCGATATTGCGTTCAGATTGAAACGCCGCTTGAAAGCGTTCAGTGAGATTAGTGTGAGCAACGCCATAATCTGCAACTTCGGGTACATCCGACGCCCGACGTCGAGCGTTAGAGCGTTAGAGGGAGCGAATAAAAAATATATAAATAAAGACAGGCAGACAGACACTGCAACAGAACGTTAAATATTGATTCTAGCCATCAGCGTTATACTTTCAACATGAAAAGTGACTAGGTAATTTTTTGCATTGTTTATATCTGATTTTTTTCTTCTAAGAAAAAAATAAATATTAGGTACCTATATGTATTATATTAAGGCTGTAATGTATTTTATAATATACTTCTATACGTACATACATTGTGAACTTAAACAACCAACATGTTTTGTATGAGAGGTCAAACAACATTAACGTACACGTACTTTGTATAGGTTAGTGAAATTTTAATGGTGCAAAAATATTTGAATACCAAACTTAAGATGAAGCTAATGTACATACATTACAAATAGGGATGAACAGAGACCTATTTGGTCATTTTAGTAAAATAAAGTCTTCTTCTTCGTCCATCTTGTGATAGATAAAATCTTCTTCGTCGTCCATCTTGTGATAGATAAAATCTTCTTCGTCTTCCATCTTGTGATAGATTTGTGTTTTATTTTTATTTAAGTATTGCTTCTCGGGCAAGTCTGTGTACGTGCGTTCGTGTGAGTATAATCGAACAGCATGTTTGTGATAGTTTTTATCATTTTGGGTGAGGTTTGTTCCGAAAATGCAAAAAAAAACAAATTTTGGATTTCCGATCATTTGAATCAGGTAACTCTTTTCATGAGCATTCTATAGTGACCCTTAATAAAACGGGACATCAAAGTGCATTTGGCGGTTTAAATATGGGTATCACGTTTTCTGACATCTAGTCATTTTAGATTTACTAATACTCTTAATATTTGTAGAATACTTTGTAGAAAAAGACCGGTTGTTTTTCTTTTCTGAAATTAAATACAGAAAAATATAAAATTTTATTTGAACTTTTGACTTTGGTTGACTACGGTTACGTATGTTACGTATCAAATGAATATGGTCAAAAATTTAAATGGATTCTATTTTTTTTTGTGGATTTGGATATCAAGAGTAAAATGCAATTATTTATACTTTAGACCAAAACCATGACCTTTATATAATAACCATGAACTTGCACTCCACAATGATTAGATACAATGTTTATATTTTTTACTGTTAACGAGTAGTTAATATTTAAGTTAATTAGCAGATGTGCATATATCTGGTATGTTAATAATTGTAACTGTACTCGACGGTTTTAACCTCACTTAATTATATAAAAACAGCGCGTGACCTTGAGTAACAAGCGTTATTATATGACCATTCTATAAGAAACGGCGTTTTTATACGTAATACAAGTAACAAAAAATACAAGTCAGCTAATAGGTAATGTATATTTCCATTCATTCTACAGAATTTCTCAGTTCCTCTTTTCAAGTATAATCAGCAAGAACATGGAACACCTTCAATCGATTCAACTTAATAAAACTATACTTGTCTAATAACTCTTATCTGACCCTTCTTCTATCACTTCTATCACCCTCCTTTTTGTTGCTGTGATTTTACTTTTAATAATGTTACGCGTTTATTTATATATTTGTTTTTTTGTGATAAATTTAATGTACCTACATTTATGGCTTTGCGTTGCTTTGGTCGCTTGGAATAAATTGCTTTATGGCAACAAATAAATGCTTGTGCTATAGGTGAACGAAATCGGTCTAGGCAGGATTCACTGGATTACTAGCCCAGCGCGCTAACCGCTCTGCCATCGACCCATCTTAAATGATCTTAAACATAGATCTTAAAAGATCTACAAAAAAGTTTATTTATTTATTTGTTGCCAATGGTCAAAACTTAAGTCTGCACCATTCAGGTAGATACCCTTTTTTCTTTTTTATTGACAATCCATGAGATTAATATCTCCAGAATGTGGCAACTTGTTATTGGGTGCGTGTTAAATATTTTTTTGACATAATATCTGCTAGTTACCCGTAAAGTAATACATCAATGAACAATAATATAGATACATTTGGAGATGGTTTGGCCACATGGGGAGAATGAACGCCTGACGAAGAAAATATACATTGCGGACTGGAATGTAATGAGAGGTCGGGGCCGCCCAAGGAAGGGATGGCACGTCCATGTGAACGGTATTTTTAAAGACGGAAATGTTAGAAGTGTGAACAACAGACGAACATGTATAAGACGATGTATGAATGTTGACGATGCGATGAATGTATGTCAAGATAGAAGTAAATGGCGTTCGGTCCTACCCCGTGAGAGACATGGCGTGATGGTATATATGAATGTACATTTTTTTAACAAAAATTACAAAAAGCTCCCAACTATCCTGTACCATTTTAACCTTAACTAGACCTTAGCCCATTAGAATGAAACTTTTGTTAAAATATACAAAAAATATGTTTGATTTGAATCGAGTTAATTTCTGCACACATTGTTTTAGCAGGAAGGTCTGTCATTGATTAAATCATTTCAAATTATACTTATAAAACATTTCACAGGAAGTAATTAAATACGGTTTATCTTAATGCGTCGTCTTTAAGATGCTAATTTTTAACTGCCATCGGTTGGGCCATCGAAATACTGTTAAATAATAATTTACTTAACGGCAAATTATTATAACACCAGGTATATACTAAGTATATGTCAATATTAATAACAAGCATAAAAATTACAAGTAACTGGTTTGACAAAAAATACTGTCGATTCACTTATTAGTATGAGGTTAGCAAGTTTTTACGGCGCCAGCCAACTTACTAACTAATGATATTAATAACAATTAAATGCTAGAAATAAAAACAATTATTATTATTACACTTATTATTACAATTATTACACTTCCTCAAATAAATTTGCAGACCATTACGTAAATTGTAAAATATTTCAAATATTAAAATGAAATGCAATAAAGCCACCGATCAAACTTTCAATTGGAAATAATTAATCCATCCAGGGAATATTTAATCCATCCAGGTCTAGTTAATCCATCCATCCAGAAATTAATTAATTCATCTATCCAGGGAATAATTAATCCATCAAGGTCTGATTAATCCATCCATCCAGGGAATAGTTAGTCCATCTAGCTCTAATTAATCCATTCATCCAGGAAATAATTAATTCATCCACCCAGGAGATCCTTATACGGCCTCTACTATCCATCCTGATTATAACGTTTAATATTTTATCCAGGGAATAGTTAGTACATCAAGGTCTAATTAATCCATCCATTCATGGAATAGTTAATCCATCCAGGTCTAATTAATCCAGAGAATTGTTTATCAATCCAGGAAATAATCCATCTAGGTCTAATTAATCCATCCATACAGGGAATAGTTGATTCATCCAGGTCTAATTAATTCATTCATCCAAGGAATAATTAATTCATCCACCCAGGAGATCCTTATACGGCCTCTACTATCCATCCTGATTATAACGTTTAATATTTTATCCAGGGAATAGTTAGTACATCAAGGTCTTATTAATCCATCCATTCATGGAATAGTTAATCCATCCAGGTCTAATTAATCCATCCATCCAGAGAATTGTTAATCCATCCAGGAAATAGTTAATCCATCTAGGTCTAATTAATCCATCCATACTGGGAATAATTAATTCATCCACCCAGGAGATCCTTATACGGCCTCTACTTACTGTCCATCCTGATTATTAACGTTTAATATTTTTTAATGATTCCACATGTATTAATCATTACCGATTTGTACATTTCATTATGAACACTTCTGGTAATAAACATTTTTTTTTATTATTTCATTATAAATATTACGACTCAAGGTATTGAGTCATTTATTCAAGAATTAAATGTACTTCATCAATTATAAATATGACGCCTCAAAATACTGAGTCATTTATTCAAGAAGTAAATGTACTTCATCGATTATAAATATGACGTCTCAAAGTATTGAGTCATTTACTCAAGAAGTAGATGTACTTCTTGAATAGGCATGATGACTAATTTTGAAAAACTATCTCACGATGTTTTTACGCATTCACTGTTTTCAAATATATATACATTTCTACATAAAATAAAGGTTTAGTAGCAAAAATCGCCATTTTAAAATCAAATTTGACATTTACGCCAAAAAAAGCTTGTAGTATCATGGCGGCTGCCGACCCTGACGGTGACGTCATGGTATCGTAAACTGCATATCACTACTATATGTAATATATGTGTTCTAAGACGATTTGTGTATTTATAATCAATTCAAAAGTGCATAAGTGTTGTGCGGTCCCTAAATGTACAAACACGACGAAAAAAACACCTACTGAGGTATTTGTTTTCGTCCCACGCGAAAAAAAAGAGAAATAAGTGATTAAATTTCGCACGGCGAGACACAAGTGAATTTTATTAAGTACGCGTTTACAATGAAGTACAGTATTTGTTCCCCCACTTTTAGCTCTCAATAATATAATATTTACCATTATTTAGGCAATAAGCATATAAAGAACTTCATTAATGTCCAAACGTCAAAATAGGCCATCATAAGTTTCCCGCGTATGTTTTTAGCTTATGAACACATAATGTAGAGAGAAGAAGGAGCATATTTTATCGATTTTCGAGATGTAAGTTGTATTTAAATTACAGATAAATAAAGTACTTATATGTACTTATTATTAAGTTTTTACGTTTCGAAATTCTGATGAACAAAAGTCTTTGTTCGACGCAAAGAAATATCCGACCATCAAAAGTTCCATTCTAGTTAAGAGTAGTTGACAGGCAGAAAAATAACTACTATGGCTGCTATTGCTAAAAATAACGATAGCAGATAAATATAGCTTGTTATGAACACAATACAAATAACGAGCGCTATGTAATAATTCGTATGCTGCTAAAATTGTAACGATGTTTTAAAACGCATGCTTCGCGTAATCGCCGTCGTTTCGCAAATCGCTTCATTGCATGAAAAAAATATAGCTTGCTAGTTTAGTTTGGCAGTGACCAGCATCATAACATGTCGAACGTTCGTCAGCTCACCATCGCATGACAAAATTGTAGAATACTAAAACTAAATTAGTTTACCATACGTTGCGAGCGTTCATTATTTATTTATTTATTCAATAAAAACTAAGTCACATACAAAATACAATTAACATAGGCCCGATATTACAGTCGGCCCTCAACTCATTGAGTTTGCCAAACTCAAGATTAATGTTAAGGGGAGATTGAATCCATTTCCGTATTACAGTGCAATATGACATGTCAGTTACTAAATCTTCAATTATAGACATATTTCACTTTTTCTGTGGTTATTATCTGTCAAATTTAAATAACCTCAAATAATACGAAATACAAAACGGGACGCTACGACTTTAAATACCATTGTTTTATTATCCAACATGGTAAATTAAATTTTTTTCACCAAAATAATGCTTTTAAATGCCCGTGTTCGTTTCAATACGGCTGTCAGTTTGTTTTGTTGTGTGGCGCCACCTTCGATACAACACTGAAACTACACACGTTGCCTAACGCCTCTAGTGATAGAAACTGAAACTACACGAGTTGCCTAGCAAATGACAGTTGACTCACAGTTAAGTACTTAATCTGCCAGAAACGTTGAGTTAAATATTTGTCGTTTTAGTGACGTATTTGAGGGAAGATTAGGTCTAAACGGACACTGTAATACGCTATATTTTTGTAAAACTTGAGTTTAGCTCTTAAACTGACACTGTAATACCGGCCCATAGTGTCCCCTGATAGGTAGGCGAGTATCTAGGTAAATTGAAACTATTTGCTTTGATGAATACTTGTTCCATTTATATTTAATTTGTTTTAGTTTTAAGTATCTAATTAAAATATTAATATATCGATAACACCAAAATAAACATAGTCCAGACCGACAATTAATGCGTATATTGTATTGAAGACTATCAGAAGAATTGACGCGACCATACTATGACGTCGTGCGCTCTGATTGTTTTTTCTCATAAAATGGCGGACTAACACATTTTGTATTTTTATATTTATAATATTATTATTATTCACTCCTATAAATTAAAAAAAAACATTTTTTAAATCTTTATAACCTATTTTATTTTTTAAAATCATAATTTCAATGATTTTTTTCTTACAGTCATCACACCTATTACATATGTATATTAGATTCATCATAATACATTGTGTATTTCCATTATCATAACAGTTATCCCATATGTATATTAGATTCATCATAATACATTGTGTATTTCCATTTCAACCTCATGTAACACTGTACAACTCCCACAAACAATATAATTACATCATTTTATTTTATAATCAAGCAATGAAAGCCACCAAGTTATTTATTTCTGAAACGTTAAATATTCTCCACCACGTTACAATACTCGGTGCGTGTTATAACAGATGCGTCAACGATTCAATAGAGCGGATAGCGATATTATTTGGTTTATTGTCCCAAATAAACCAAATAAATCAATAAATAAAAATAGCATGTTAAAAATAAGCAGCATATTCCATATAGCTTGTTATGAAAAAAATAGCCATTTCGAACAACACAACAGTTGACAGTAACAAACACAATTGACAGTGACAATATGGTGACGTCATGCGCTCTGATTGGTGTTTCACATAAAATGGCGGACTAACATATTTTGTATTTTTATTTTAATAATATTAATATTATTCGCTCTTTTAAAATGAAAATAAATATATTTTTTCAAATCTTTATAACATATTTTATCTAATAAAATCATAATTTCAATGATTTTTTCTTACTGTCATCACGCCTATTATAAATATGACGACTCAAAGTTCAAAGTATTGAGTCGTTTATTAACGTAGTAAATATACTTCTTGAATTTTACGTATGACGACTCAAAGTTCAAAGTATTGAGTCGTTTATTCAAGAAGTAAATGTACTTCTTGAATTATAAATATATCTAGTCAAGGTTCAAATTATCGAGTCGTTTATTCAAAAAGTTAATGTTCTTCTTGAATTTTAAGTATGACGACTCAAAGTTCAAAGTATTGTGTCGTTTATTCAAGAAGTAATGGTAGGTACTTCTTGAATTATAAAAAGTGTTGAGTAGTTTATTCAAGAAGTAAATGTACTTTTTGAATTATAAATATGACAAGTGTTAAATAAATAAGTATATGTTGTGAGCGCTCAAGTGAATGTTATATCATTCATCGGGGACTGTTTATGGCTCCTAGGGCAATAATAATTATGTTTGCTGTAATGATACAAATTTGACACGCAATTAACCACCATATACAATTTTTGATCTCGGCCAAAGCGTATAACAACAGTGGGTTATCGGTCATTATCGATAATGGATGCTGGATGATGTTATTTCAATTGTCAGTAATGAGAGGAAGATGCCATACCTATCAGACATGGCGCTTGGGGCAGTATCAGGACCGGATTTGCATTGTTGGGGCTTAGTAAAAAATCGACCTATATTGACCCCCTTTCGTCAAATCATCCAACACCTAGGCACAGGATTTCCTAGTGAGGTGATCATTATTTATAATTGGTTTTATAAAACTGCTTATCAATAGCATTTACATCCATATGCATATAAATATTTGATATATTAATACACATAATGGTGGACCATGGGCTACACAATCATACTATACTATTGCTTATATTGTTTTAAGCTGGTTTGTTTCAACAAAAGTATCGGTAATAGTATAGTTAAAATACTTTGATTTCAAAAAATTGTTCTAAATTTGACGGCATTAAATTTCAATGAATCAATCGAAAGTATTAGACAATTTTATGAAATAAAAGTATTTTAACTATATTTTACTTTAATCTTTGTTTGAGAAACACAGCCTTAGGGTCGTATTACGAGAATTATTTAAGAATAATGAAAGAAAAAGTTGAGGTCCCGTAAGCAGTATTCTCGCAATATGGAACCTTACCTTTTTCTTACATTTTTTCAAATAACTCTTGAAATATGACCCTTAGTAATAAACATGTAACTAATCTACCACCTCGGAACAGGCCTGGTCTAGTGAAGTGGTACAAACCTACTTCGTTTTTTGTTAAATTGATTATTAATATGTTAATTTTTGGTATCTGCATATAAATAAAGTAGATCTGGTCAGTTTGTTGTTCTGGATTTGCACATGTTTGTGGACAACTTTTTTCATAGCAGTTGAGTTAAGATTGTCTGTCGTCGCATTAGGTTTAAAACCGCCTATGTCGATATCGGCAATTTTACTGTAGAGCTAAAAACTTATAATAATACATTTGAAACAATATAAAAAAACTAAGTCGCGTGATCTGACATGTTTTTTTTATTATTTTCAAAAGAAAGTACCTATATTTGAATGTAATATAATAAGAATTTTAGAAAGTTTTCTTGCTCTATTCGCCGAGTCGTCTATTTTGACAAATGGGGTGTTACACCTGAAATGAAATGAAGAACCCTCAGGGATCGCATCAGACATGAAATGATCAGGTCTTTATTTTATTTAATTTAATTTCATTTTATTTCATTTCATTTTCATTTCATTTCATTTTATTTTATTTCATTTCATTTCATTTCATTTCATTTCATTTCATTTCATTTCATTTCATTTTATTTCATTTCATTTCATTTTATTTCATTTCATTTTATTTCATTTCATTTCATTTTATTTCATTTCATTTCATCTTATTTCATTTCATTTCATTTAATTTTATTTCATTTTATTTCATTTCATTTCATTTCATTTCATTTTATTTCATTTCATTACATTTCATTTCATGTCATTTCATTTTATTTCATTTCATTTTCATTTTATTTCATTTCATTTCATTTCATTTCATTTCATTTCATTTCATTTCATTTCATTTCATTTCATTTCATTTTATTTTATTTTATTATATGTAGCTTCTCGGGCAACTAACCAAAGCTATGTCAAAATTGTTAAGACAGTAATAAACAACAACATAAGACTACTCGGAAGAACTGTGAAGAGTTGGAAAGACAGTTGGACCTCCTCCTCACTGGATAGTCCACCCTCACAAATAGGTCAAATGACCTAATACACGACGAAGAAGAAGAAGACGGGGTGTAACACCCAATGTAACGATGTTTAAATCTAAATGATAACGGTTACTTCATTCCCACCGTAACTACAATAGTTTGTATTGTAAAAAATATTCCGTAACTTAGCTGATAGTTAACAGTGTCTCCGCCAGAGAATCTAACCTAAACCTGTGAGTCAGATATCTAACAAACTGAGCAACTAAGGACGAGATATTATCTGAAATCATCCTTAATTCTCATACAATTTATATACCTACATATTCGCATAGTAATATGATATTTATTATAATAATTCAAATACAAGTAATAATGACGGACTATAATATTTTCAATAAATAACATTGTAGCAATTTAAAACTACGGTCTATAATAAAACAATCAGGTGTAATAAAATAAAGCACAGGTATTTTATAGTATGTAGATTAATTATTATTAAGAATTTGGTGTTGTAAAATGTAAAATAAATTGGTACTTAAATGTTGAAATATGATATTCTAAAACGTCTTCATTACATACAAAGTGTATAATGTATAAAATATAAAACATAGTTATGTTTTCATAATAGGGTTTGTAGTAATGTAACCATTAATTTATTGAAATAAGTGTGATGGGTAGGTTCCGATTCGCATCATATTAAACCATCTTCAACCATTCTTCAACCATCTCTCCACAGCTGGATACAGGCCTCTTCAAACTTCTTCCATTTGTCTCGTTCCAAGGCCCGTCTTGGTCAACTTCTCCGGGAACAATGTATATATCATGGACTCTTTTTCATGACTTTGGGTCTCATTTGTCTGGTCCCTGCCAGTATTCGTCAATATAAGTATTAATATTTTCATACACATCACACAGATATCTTCGTGCATTTAAGTGAACTTATATTTCACATAAATTACATAGATACTGTCATTCGTTAATATAAGTAAATTTATTATACATAAACATTACAGAGATGCTGTTGTTATTCGTCACTTTTAAGTTAATTTATTTTAAACACAAAACACATATGTCGGCGTTCGTCCATTTAAGTGAATTTATTTTTCATACACTTTGCAGATATGCCTTTATTCATATTTTCAACTACATTATTTTTCATACGCAATACAATATCGGTATTCTAAGTTTATTCTATAGATACTACCACGGGAGATGTTCAGAAGAACTTGCATTCCTGGTTCCTTTTCCACCCATTCACAATAGAGTCACTCGTTTTACTCAATCACAACATCAGTTCATAGTAAACCTTCAATATCCACAAACCAGTCACTTATCGAACTATTTTATTGACACAGGAGCCCGGCTGTGGAACGATCTTCCGAATTCTGTGTTTCCACATTCTTACAATCCGGGACTTTTTCAAACCCATATTAATATTTACTGAGAAGATTGTAAACCCTCCGCAACGCTACGTACTGCGCTTCTTTGGAAGAGTATAATGGACCCAAATCCTAATAACTAGTGTCCCAAAAATGCAGAGATATCGGAGTTAATCCATTTAAGTAGATTAAAGGTCCATAAACATCACAGTGATAAGTTTTATAAGAATAATTTTATTGATCCCGATAAACTTTTTACAATGAGGATAACGACGAATAGGGTGTGATATATCGGAGATATATGTCCTCATTGCATAAATTAAATTTAAAAATGTTCTCATTGTATAAATTACATCGGGACGTTTTTGATAACGACGTCCTGAATAATTCTCTGGTTATAACGAGTACCATGAGATTTCCGAGCATGGTCACACCAACAATTTTTCACACGTCTCCTCTCTTCATCGAATAATTTATCGTTAAGCCATTGTTAACCATTTTAACCACAAAATAAACTTGAAGTACAGTTTCTCAGGGATGCGTGATTTTTTGTTTAACAAATATTTTAACAGATAAATCTGGTGTTAAAGTTATACCGTGAGACAAATCTAAACCGGACACATCTGATAACCATCTGAGTTTAACTAATTTATTCATACTGATGATCATTTAAGGTCAAACATATAAAACAAAGAATATTATTGATATTTAATGAAAAAAAAAAAACTTTTAAAGACGCCCGTCATATATGAGTATCCGCCCGAAAAATAAAATAACCTAACTAATACCGATGGCAAACGATAATAATCTGACTAAACTTTTGTAATTATTAGATATAGTTAAGTGTACAATTTTGATTTATGCGTAAATCAGTATTTTAGAAAAAAAAAATAAACTATGAAAATATGAATTTTATTTTAGTTACCTACTATTGCCAGGAAATTTTGTTAGGTACATTAACAAACAAATAAAAATCATTGATCTGAGAAAGAAACGGTTACTACGAAATCTGCTGTATCAAATAACTCATTCGCAGTTAAAATCAAATGTATTATGATATTTAAATTAACATTCATGACCAAAAATCACCCTGACAACCAATCAATATGCTGATATTATAAAAAAAAACAATATTAGGTAATTTTGAAAAATGCCAACTGCCGTGGCACAGTTGCTAAACCGTTCGGTTTCCGTGCGGGTGTCCTGATTTCGATTCCCAGCTGAGGAAAAATTTATTTCTCACGCAAATATTGCTTCTCTGGGCTGGAAACACTGGTTAGTTGGAAGAAATTGCCATACGGCAATAAACTCGCCACTTGCGCAACGTGCAAGGAACTGTTCATTATTATTATTGTTATTTAAAAATCCATATGACGTCATCCGGCATTTATCGT
Source organism: Molanna angustata (assembly GCA_963576475.1). Taxonomy (NCBI): domain Eukaryota; kingdom Metazoa; phylum Arthropoda; class Insecta; order Trichoptera; family Molannidae; genus Molanna; species Molanna angustata. Next base: position 33,493,562 of record OY754975.1, read on the forward strand.
TTCTACTAAATATTTATTTTTATTAATTATTATAAATGATTGACAACCCTGTGTCTCTTATATGTATATGTTTGCATCGTAAATTAATGTCGATATAATAGGTGGTTGCATAACAACTAGCACCATGATACCTATTCTTATCTGGTTCCATCAAGACCAGTAGCAATTAAATGCGTTATTCCTTTTTCGTATATCTATACAATAATAATCTAACAACATCACACATGATTTATATTACTTCTGGGATATTCTGGTATAATCCTTAGGCCATAAAATATTCCAGAAGTGGCATGTAATATTATGTGGCTGCAGCTGTTTCAAAGTATGATATATGATATTTTGATAATATGTATTGAATTAGTTACCCATACAGTGTAACTAGAGATGTGTCAGATATTCGTATCCGCGAATATCCCAAGGGGGAAAAAATAGATCTGTAATCCTATCCGTATCTTTTACGGTCAAATACCTCCAAATATATAGTCGTCCACTTGGACAACTTACGTTGCGCTTGCAAATCTTAAAAGCTCTTGTTTCTTTCATCTGAGGCAATTTATTTATTTTTATTTTATTTATTTATTTATCATCATCAGCTCCACATCCCAAGGTGGGACCTGGCTTCCAAAAAAAGTCTTCGCCATTCCAATCTGTCAGCGGCTCCTTGTCTCCAATTGACCACGCCCAAAGAGTCCAGATCCCCCTGGACGCAGTCCATCCATCTCAACTTGGGTCTCCCCCTACGCCTCACACCCTCTGGTCTATGGTGAAGGACTCTTCTGACGGGCAGCTGCTCACTTATCCTCTCCACATGTCCAAGCCATCTGAGTCTCCCAATCCTTATTTATTTATCACACCATTTACATAATCTTCTTTAAAAATATAGCAGTGTAGTGTGTACATATTATTATAATAATTCACAGGCGACATATAGGTTGTATCTTTATAAATTTTCTAAAAAGTATCTAAATAAAATTGAAAAGTATCCGCGGGAGCTTACCCAACAAAGAAGCTAAAACGCTTTTAAATGCATTAGTTGTGTAATGGCTGGATTACTGTAACTCTATTTATGCTGGTTTGTACAAGTATCAGCTTGATAGAAGACAAATAATATTCAACGCAGCTGCGAGGTTGATATATAAAGCAAAATATGTCACATAACACTTCTTTTTAACGAACTGCACTGATTGAAATGCCCAGAACGAGTTGACTATAAGGTAAAGCCGAGGGTGTTTAAGGCTCTGAACGACTTGTCTCCACACTTCATTCAAGAACTGTGTCAAAAGAATGTTCCATCAGGAAGAGAGTTTACGTTGAGATTATCTATATCATAGAGTGCCAACTCTTTAAAAGAATTGGACAGAGTGAATGAGAAGGCTTAATATGATCGCGGTAGCGCTCTTGGAGTAATCTTGTATCACTAAACGGCGCTTTAAAAATTCTTATTATTGTTATCTTTTATCTTCATTTAATGAATTACTATTATGACATTTGAATCTTTGCTGTCCTGTGTCACATAAACAATGTAGGTACTACGACAGTTGAGGTTCGTATCCGTACCCTGTATCCGTATTTTTGTGGTTCAAGACATTAATACCCTGTATCCGTATTTTTGTGGTTCAAGACATTAATAACCTGTACTCGTATTCGAATCCGTGGATATGGATTTTTAACGATCTGGAACATCACCATTAAACCTTTGATTTGAGCGATGAGACAGCGCAGCATTTAGATCATGGAAAACTGAATAGAATGGAAACGCCCCCAATCAAAAATATGCTGACGAGGACATTGTGTATTTTATTATTCCTATGAAATTCCGAAATTCAGCGCTTCCGAAACATGTCGCGAAGTGACTCAAAAAACAAGTGGTTTATAGCGAATTTATGATTCAAATATGGTTAGTATTAACTACCACAAAATATCCGCCGAATCATTAAATAACTTCATGACCGTTTATGAAAAATAACTAAATATTTTCTACTTGATATTTTTAATAAAATGAACATATTTCCTTCGCAATAATTAAAAATAACACAATACAATAAAAAATAGAAGCTCAGATGAGAATTATCTAAAAGTTTTAAAATTAATACAAGATTTTTTAGTTATGTAATAAGAATCAGTTCTAAGCATGAGGGCATTAAAAGTTCGAAGCAATTTATTACTACTATTGTATCAGTTTACACAAATATAACATCTTCATCAAGGAAACCCAAAATTCAAATAAAACTTCTGCAGCTAAACTCAAAAATACTGATTTCACACTGGCTTCTTACTAAAGAGCGCAAAGACTGCAATATTATGTGTCCGTAGTACTACAATAGTTAACTTATTAAATACAAAAATTAAATATAAAACTATTTTTATTCCAAACTAAATCAAACACCTTAAAAAATTAGTCAAAATCTATTTATAATTACATAGTAACTAGTTGCATGTAACACATGAGATCCAACTGTCGATAGCGATTCTATGTATAGTTGAAAAATAAGTAACAAAATATAAGCTCATAAATACAAATTTATTTTATACAACACATAGAAAATAAGAAATTAGTCACAAATATAAAAAGTACCTTATTCTTCTTCTTCTTCATCCTATTTCATTCCACTCCTGAACGAAGGCCTCCTCCATTTGAATCCACGTTGTCCTGTCCTGTGCAATCTGCATCCAGGACGCGCAAGCATGTAATTGTACATTATTTATCCACTTCAGCTTCGTAACAAAAAAATACCTACATAATTGAATTAGAATTGTAGATGACACAGCTCTTGTTCATCATTTTTACTCTCCATTATTTATTCCTACCATCACGACAATTGTGCGGGTATGCATAACATTATAAAAAGAAGAATGACCTATATGCGCTTATAATCTATAATCTCACCTAAAAAGAGCACTTATTCTGAATGGGTGATGAACCTCATTGCTGAATTATGTGAGATGTTGTTTCGGAATGTTTATTGCCTAGTGGCAATTGATTTTAACGAGTGTTTTTAGTCCAGAGAAGCAAGTTTTGCGTGAGATATGAGAAAATTTTTCCTCTGCTGAGAATCGAACACAGAACTCTGATGCCGAAGCCAAACGGCTTTACTACTGTGATACGCCAATCGAGATTATTATTTTACTAACATATTTAGTTCTTAATGATACCATAGTGAAATCTTTACCATAGTCAAATTTCTCCATTCTTAGGTTATCATTGCTTCATTAAATTTTATTGTATTACAATATTGAATTCCGACATTTTCTGTTTCGGTTCAAGGTTTTTTTTAACCTTATCATAATTATATAATATGCACCATTATCTTAAAGACCCAAAACGTGTTAATTAAGAATCCGATTATTTAAAATGCATTCAAATATTTTTAAGTGTAGGTATTCAAAATGTTTGACTTTTAGTATTATTATTAAACATAAAGCTCATTCCTCTATTTCCTATCAATTAATTTAGTAAATTACATGAACCACACTGAAAAAAATATTATGACATCCGAACTGGCTACCTGCGTTTTAGCCAAACCTTTGTTATCTATTTATGACTGAACTGCACAAAACATTTGGTTGCATACAACCAAATGTTTTGTAGTCACTATAGTTCGGTTAATATTGTAACATTAAATTTTAATACAATTCAGTGCATGCGTAATTGATGTACGTTGTGATGAATGCCATCCAATGATTGTAGTATTTAAGAATGCAACCCAAATATTGAATAAATTCTGAAAAGTCACCCAGCCATATACCAACACCAGACCACACATAACATTTCATCATCCTCTATCTTATACCTATATTGAGCTTTTCGTTTCAGAAGAAGGATCTCATTTTATTAAAGGCAGCTCTGACTACCTCAAGTCTGCACCTGATCTCCACATCCGGGTCAAGGGTCTCCGAATGAATACTGCTAAGACACTATTAATGAATGAATGAATATATTTCCAACAGAATAAATATTGCAATCAATCAATCATACCATCACGGCATATCCCACAATGTGGGGTAACCAGCGAAAGGTGTGCGGGTGTGCATTGCCTCATAAAAGGGAGCACAACATATCTGTGTATACCCACACACCAGTCTCGTCTCACCTAAAAAGGCACTATATTCAGAATGGGTAGTGAACCTCATTGCTGAACTATGTGAGATGTTATTGTTGCCTGTTTTATTTTCGATTACCCGGCTCTTACGGGACACTTGAAAACAATAATAGAAAAGAGTGGAAGCACTATTCTAAGCCGGTGCCTCACAGCTATCAAATATTGCAAAGGAACAAAATACAATTTAATTTATTCCTTACTACAATGGTAATTTTTTTTTCCACACATTTTTAAATTTTATAATATTCTTTTTTTTTATTTTATAGACATGGTCTGTTCTGAGGCAGTACTAGTTTATAATTGCTATGGCTACTCTGCGATCATATGATTTGTTTTCTTTTTTCTTCATATATTCCATTCACTTAGACAATCGACAACCAGGATGAAAAACACTAAAACCTCTATCTCAAGAAATCTAAGAGTACCGAGGCAGATCCTTCACTTCTAATCTGCTTCAGCCAACGAGTAATGTAATTGAATATTTTGATTTTTCAGGAAGGAGTATGGAAGGAGGTGCCGGATACCGGAATATCACTCTACGCCGGATACTACGACGATAGGATACCACAGAAGCCTTACACGCGGATATTAGCGGTCACAAATGGTAAGAGCATTTTTATAACTTAATTACATGTTATAATTGTAACTATAGCAATACTAAAAAATATGATATTTAAGCTATTATAACCGTTCGCTTTGGCTGTGTGCACAAAACATTTGGTTAGAGTAACTTGGTTAGAATTGTATTTGGTTAGAATTTAGTTATCAATATAAATAATATTAAGGTTATTTTCTCAATTTTTAAGGTTACAGACTAATTAAGTACCTACTGATTCGATTCTTTTCGAATTTTACGAATTTGTATATCTAATACTCGCCTAGACCCTACTAGATTTTGAAAGATTATCAGTGATTCTCAATGTTTTTAACTGTCAAATATTTCAAAGTGACCACAAGTTCAGAAAACTTAAAGTTTGATATTTTTATTTTCAAATTCATTAAAAGGCACATCAATTTCATAAAATGACAATTAAGAATTATCAAGTTTTTATATTTCTGCTTCTCCTTCCTCCCTTTTTAGACCTGTTGGTCTGTTTATTACCTGCGTTAGCTTCCCTCCTGTGACGTGAACTGCAAGTAGTCTTTCCATCTCTTGAGAGTAAGAATTCATTTCATGAAAATGTTGAAAATTTTCCAAACATAATTTTTATACTCTGTGGAGTGATTTGGTAGTGAGGAACTCTTCGCTGCTGTCCGTGGGCCTTTTCAAGATGTACAAGCGATAATCTCGAAGAACGATTACAAAGCTTTCAATCAATTATATCATACCTAATTATCAGAGTATTTTCACTAGTTTATTTTAATACAGAGACTTTGGTCACTTCTCTGATTCCCTTTATACATGTCAGTCCGCGAGTGCGGATTTCGAATTACACTTATCGATTGTTCTTTTTGCACCATGGTACTGCTAATCTAGAAAGATCCACTTACAACTCTTTGTGTCATGCATTATACTTTGTTGTTCATTCCAAAGTTCTGCGAAGGGGACGTTACAGTTCCCGTATTTAGGTGATGATTGGAGTAGCGAATACCAAAAACTTATTGATTTCATATTTAGTAGTTAATCTAAAGGAACTTTGCGTAAATCCTAATTGATGGTGTAAATACCTTCACTCATTCCATTACACAGGCTTTTAATCGGAACATGTAGCTTTTTTCTCAGCAGTTCGAAGCCGCCTCCATCAACTGTATCTTTAAAAAACGGACATAGTCAAATGTTTCTTTGAAGTGTTCATATATTTTCCGCATTCATTAATCTTATTTCTTGACATTTAAGATAGTCCATTTGTGCGAGACGTTTTTAACAGTGTGACTTTAAAGGCAACACCTACCTGTCATTTTATGCTATTAAATGGTTTATTATTTCCATAACGCACAACTGAATAGGCTATAATTTTAGTATCCATTAAACTTTGGTAACTAAATTATCGATCACGTTGTTAGTAGATCGTTTGATTATTATGCTAGGATCCTGGATTTGATTCTCAACAAAGGATTATTTACTAAATATTTTTATAGCGTTTTATTCGCCACATTGTTAAGCAATCGGTTTCGAAAATAACCATTCTCTCATCAGGATTATTAACAACTTATAATTACTATCAATTCACATAATTGAAAAATACAAACCCGTAATTACAATCTCTAATTGCAATGTATAAAATAAGCTGTCAATGTATAAAATAGCTTTAAGAAACAGCTAAAATTATTATTAACCGCGATATAGTGAGTGATAAAAAGTGAGTACCTACACATTTTTGAAAAATCCATGCCAAAAACTGGTATATCTATATAGCGCTTATAAAATTGTAAATAACATAACCGATTCTTCGTACTTACTCGCACTAAAAACTCATAATTGCCCCACGCGTCACACTCGCTTAAACGATTTTTTGTTAATTTCCCACCAATCAATTTCATAAAAAAAACACATCCGTGAATCGCTCAACAACTAACTGCAATAAATTAAATAGTTTGCATACACAAAGACATTTTTCATGATGACATCGGTAAATTTAGGTCCCGGGTGAAGCTGTTGTTGGTGTAATTGATTTAGGCGTAAATATCCTCTCCCTTTCTGTTCAATAGAGATTTGTACGTTGTAAGCCTAGCTACTTATTGGATTGTATAAAAGCATAACTGAACTATACTAGCCTGTTTCCAGAATAAAATAAAATACATTTAAGCCACGAATAGTCAGTAAGACAGAAGATGTATCTATACAAACTATATGAAATTACCTGTAGATATCAATGTTTTATAGTTTCCGTGATTCATTTCAGTAGATATATAATTGAGATGTTCATCTTTTCAAGCGCAAGATTTGTTACGGATACTACATATTTCAAAGCAAAAACATTAAGCAGGGATGGATAGGCATACGCGTAAAACCATTTCAATCGCCATATTTTAAAGCAAACAGACTTCAGACCATATAATGTACAAGGATGAATCGCGCAGTCCATATTTATCTGGTTTTGTTATGATACGTGTGTTTCTCTTCGTGGAACTCTGATAAATAAGTAAACAGGTTGTTTGGAAAGTCAATTCGTGCAACCCAAACATATGAATAAATTGTATTTATTCACAGCCAACTTCACATTATCCAACTGTCGAATCGTTCATGAGAATTCAATTCTCTTAATGAATCGACATTATTAAGCCAAGATGCGTGTACGAAGGAAAATTTTGTATGGTGTAGTGGACTTTTAGCATGCTAATAACACGAACTAGAGGCCTCGCAGCATATATGTTCCCATACATGGATTCACTCAGAATTTGGAGTAGAACATTTTATGTGAGTTTTGTGTATGTGTGTGTGTGTGTGTGTGTGTGTGTGTGTGTGTGTGTGTGGTGTGTGTGTGTGTGTGTGTGTGTGTGTGTGTGTGTGTGTGTGTGTGTGTGTGTGTGTGTGTGTCTTATAACTTTTGATCCGCTCAATTTACAGAGCCCAAATTTTCAGAATATATAAACAGTTATAGGACTACAAAACTTTTATACTCAGAAGTGTGAATTTTTGTTTTAGTCAGGGGTTATCAACTTTTGAAATTTTGGTTTATTTTTCCATATATCTCAGAAACCATAAAAGATAGAACGCTGAAATTTGTTATAAACATAGAGAAATACAAAATCTCAAATTAGTTTTTAAAAAAAAAATCCAGGGTTTCTCAAACATTTTTTATTAAGAAAAATATTTTTTTTATGATAAATTTATGAGTTTAACTGCCTATATTTCCAGATTTTTTAAAAATATCAAAAAAAAAGCCGAAACACCCCAACTAGACAATTTAATTTTATATAAAAAATATTAACATTGTATTAGCACATCTCAAATTTTTTTTAATAAATTTTATAAAAATTGAATTTAGTGACGACATTGCTTCATACAATTTGTATGGCAATCGCCTACACACAATATCTAAGAAGACTTAATTGTTTGATACTAATCTCCAAACATACATACATACCATCATTCTGTTTGCATATTCTGGGTAAGATCAAAGGACTGACCTCCATTCTATCCTATCTTGACATACATACATATGTATGTACATGTGTTATATAGAAAATCAAATATCTTAAAATATTAAATAATTTGTATTTATGGGATTATAGTTTGGTACTTATTCTTCAACTATACATACTATCGCTATCGACAGTTGGATCTCATGTGTTACATGCAACTAGTTTAAAATAAGCATTGTCATTGACACCAGGTACTCAAAACAGATCAATTATATTCACGATCAAACCTTAAGCCTTGGTCTCCGTTAACTTTCGCCTCCATCCCATCCTCTCCATCTCATCTCTTCTTTCCTCTTACCCAACGTTCACCAATCCCTGCAATTCAATCAATTTTTAGTTCTTTATCTATCCAATTTATGAAAATTCTATATGTTATGTTAATCGTGAAAATCATATCGTTTGAAAATAAACTGAACACCATCACCATCTATGAAGTGACGAAGAAACGTTTTTGTAACGCCATCTATTGAGAAATTAATTTTTAAACAATGAAAGCAACAGTCCTTATACATGAGGTGACAATGGTTTCACACATATGTCACCCCTGAACCGCGCCAGAATTGCGTAAAAGCGTTCACGTAAACCAGCCGATGACAGATCATAAGCCCTGTAGGTGCCTTGAGTTTTTATTTTATTTTATTTTATTTTATTTGGGACACTTACTGACATTGACAATCGCATACAAGAAAGTATATCATAATAATTTTACATAATGTCAATATCCAATTGGAAGTGAACACAACATGCGAAGTTCATAAATTATTTACACAAACATATTAAAATATCCAAGATAAAAGTAGTAATAAAAAAACTTTAAAAATAAGACATAATTATACAAAACCTATAAAAGCATAAAGAAGCAACAATAAAAAGTACAAAGTAAATATAGAGAAGTATGTATATATAAAACAATGAAAAGTAATGAAAATTGTGCATATAACAAAAAAAAGGGATGAAAACATCAACAGAAATTCTCCTCTCCACTCAGAATCAATAGCATTCTTTTTTTAAATACTTCTCTTGTGTTGCAGAAGATATCAACTATGTTGGAGTTGCTATGACTATTGTAAATACGGCACATGCGATACAATGGTTTATAAAATGATATGTTAGATATACAGAACCGTATGTGAAAAATATTTGGCTTTCTTAGTGATTTAATATTGACGTAATATTTTAAGTCATTGACCAGCTGTGTGTCCATCACATTATTTATTATATTAAATAAACATGCCACGTCCGCCACTTTTCGTCGAGTACTCAGCTTAGAAATATTAAAAAAAATCAATCTCTGATTATAAGTTAACATGTAACGACCTATACCGGCTCTATAAGACAGAATTTTTACAAACTTCCTTTGGACAGATTCTAACATTTCAGTGTATACATTATAATGTGGACACCATACAGGTGACCCGTATTCCAGAACACTTCTTACTAATGATTGATAAAGATATTTTAAGCTTTGAGTATTTGAGAAGTTTACAGTGAGTCGAGTTATGAACCCTAGCATCTTCAGTGATTTTTGAACAGTATTTTCAATGTGTGGGCGAAAAGTGAGTTGGGAGTCAAAAGTCACTCCAAGATCTTTAATTACATTTACACGTTTGAGAGGTTTATCAGAGAGTGAATATACATTTTCAATTTTCTTATGATTTCTAGTAAATGTGATTACGTGACATTTATCAATGTGAGTTCCTGGTTCTTCTACAATATTCCTACTTCGTCTATATTAAAATGTTAAAAATTAGTCATAAAATATTATTGACTCCCGACAGGGAAAAAATATAAAGTTTACGAATATGCAACTAAAATTTTTCGACAAAATAAACACTTCCTTGCACCCTGCACAAGTTGTGAGCTTATTAAAGTGTTACAAGCCTAGAGAACCTATAAGTCGCTGTCACAAAGTCAATAATCAACAGTAAAAAAAAACTAAAATCATCGATGGAATGCATTAATGAAAACAAAGTCTTTTATGTTTTTTATTTATTTAAAAAATTGGGAAACTAGGGACATTAATATTTTTTCAAACAATATAATACTTACATAAGAATAACAACATAAGTAATTGTAACTTAATCAGCCCACCTTTGATTTCATGTTATATTTACACACTGCTGGTAACAAAACAATTAATTATTCCTGTCTAATGTGACTCCTGAAAATGGTTCTGGACATACATAATATGTCAACGGACCTGATCTTTCCAAATTGTTATATGTGGTAAGGCATCGGTACAATGGCGAATTCTGAGAGGCGTTAGTGTTTTTTTTGTTGTCTAAAAAGAACGTCTTAAAAATGAAATAGTAATCCATGCTAATTAAAATTGAAATTATTTAGCATCTATCAATTGTTTTTCGTCTTTTATGCTAAAAGAAACGTAATGTTTTTCCGATGAACCTAACGGTATGTTTTCCCTTCTTAGAAGTCTGATATAGAAGTCGTAATAACAGACCCTCCATTTTTCATTCAACATACAAGGATCATACAAAATATTATGTTATTATAATGTAAGAGATACAGAACAAAGAGCCATTCGGACGAAAATGGAATAACGAAAGACTATTTACGTCTGTTTAGTTTTAAAGCCGCCATCTTGTTTATGTTGTTTCAAGTAGAGCTTTTAAAATATTTCTATCCAATTTGTTTTTTTATGATCTACCTCAGTCTGCAAATAGATGGGCCGATGGAAAGCTGGCTACTAAACCAACGATGGAGTGTTCGAACCCCACCTTTCGAATAATATTTATTGTTTATTGTATTTTATCCCCCCTAGGTTCTTTACAGAACACTTGGGTTCATCATTACATGGTTCACAATTTACAATATTATGGTCACAATAATTGATATAATTCATTAAACATCATGATTTAACATAGTACAGATATAGTATATTAAAGAGTAAATAAAAAAAAAGAATATAGAGAAATAAAAAATAAAATATATGTATACAAAATAAGCAATTCGGGAAAAAAAAGAAAAATTCAGAAAATAAAAATTGAGTGCTAGAAGGATGTAAAGGGTTCCACTAGCACCATGACCAATAAACAGTTATTTAAGATAAAAGTAAGCAGAAAGAATACAAGAACAAAGTCAAGGACAACAAACCAAACAAATACACATATAAAATAGTTAATTAATTAGTATGTTAGTGTTCACAAATATCACAGATTAGTTGGATTGATGTTTAGTATCTCGTCAGTAGAGTAAAAAGCATTGTTAACAAGATACTTTTTAGCCTCTCTCTTGAAACCCAAAGCATCCAGTGATTTCATATTTGCTGGAAGATTGTTGTAAAGTCGTACGCTCATACAAATAAAACTCTTTGACACCTTGCTTAATCTGTGCCCAGGTGGACGAATCATTTCTTTTTTCCTTGTATTGTATTCATGATAATTTGAGTTCAAAGGTGTTTTATACAAGTTTCTATGTGCGTACAGCAAACATTCGAGGGCAAATGCACAGGGCATAGTTAAAATACCCTGTTCTCTAAAAACTGTTCTGCACGAGTCTCTAGGACTCTTATCAAGCAATGCCAAAAACATCAAACGTCTCAAAAACCCAAGCCTGTCTAATTTCTGCGAAGAGAAACCCCAATGAATTGCAAGTGTCTTTCAACGGAAGCACCCTACCTAACAGCAGCTCTATGGACCTGCTTGGAGTATCTATAACGAACCAATTACACTACAAGGGCTCCATCGAAGCTAAGGTGAAACTCGCCTCCAAAAAATTGAGCGTACTATATAGAGCGCGCAGATATTTTACTAAGACCCAGATCTGTATACTCTACAAAGCGCAAATACGTCCAATTATTGAATATGGCAGTCACCTCTGGGGTGGCGCCCCCCAATACCTACTGAATACCCTCGACGCTGTCCAAAGGCGTGCTATACGTCTGATTGATGATCCATCACTGACTGATGGATTGCAATCACTAGAACACAGACGCAGAGTCGGTATTTTAAGTTTATTCTATAGATTCTACCACGGGAATTGCTCAGAAGAACTTGCATCTTTGGTCCCTCCTCCACCCACTCGCAACAGAGTCACTCGCTTCACTCAATCGCAGCATCCATTCACAGTGGACCTTCAACATATACGAACAAGTCGCTTCTCGAACTCCTTTATTAATACAGCAGCCCGACTGTGGAACGATCTTCCGAATTCTGTGTTTCCATCTTCGTACAACCCGGGTCTTTTTAAAATCCGAATTAATAAACTCTTTTCTAGATTGCAAACCCCTCCCGATGCTACGTAGTGCGCTTCTTCGGAAGAGTAAAATGGACCCAAATCCTAATAGCTGGCGTCCCCTACGTAGACATGTTAAAAAAAAAAGTGCTCTAAGTGCTCGCTTCTGCAGGACAAACACTCTACTTGATACCGAACCCATTCCCCAAAGTAAAATACCATACGACATGATGGAATGAAAGTATGCGTGGTATACCAACTTGGCCGTATCTTTCACTTTTTTAATAGCATATATTGCTGAGTTTAGTCTCTTACATAAGTGGTCAATGTGATTATTCCATTGTAATATCTTATCGAGTGTTACTCCCAAGAACTTAGTTTCATCAACCATTACCACTCCTCTTTCAGGCAGAATAGCAGTAAATGGATCTAAAGCATCTGGCCTTCCAATGATTTCGATCGCCTGTGGCACAAGCATTTATGCATTGAATTAAATCCCAAAAAAATATGATCGTCTTTTGACATGTAGAAATGTACTTCGTTGGCCTTCTGTCATTACTTTATGATTATTTATAACCTCTATTCATTCACAACAATGCTTTAAAAAAATAACGTCGTTTTCCTGTCAAATCAGAACCTACCCCTTCGATCCGCTGAATCTGCCACACTAGATTATACCCTTACACATTACAGAAGTACAATCAGCTAGACTATGGAATGGCTATAAAAATATTTAAAGATAAACTAAAAAAACTTATCTGTCAAACAGTTCCTGAATATTCCTTCTAAAATATCCTTCCGTAACCTCCTTCATTTCCTTGTTGCTATGTGAGGTGTTATTATTTTAATTTCTTTCTCTCTCTTCTTTTTCTCTCTTGGTATTTTTTTTCTTCTCACTTTATACCTAGGTACCTACTATTGCACCAATTTTATTTATTTATTTTTAATTATTAAACTTCATGTACAATACTGTGTACAATGGCGGGTTTATTGCCACAAGACAATTTCGCCATAGATAGTATAGTAGTAGGTACATTAAATTTAGAACAAACGGAAAGAAACATGTGACATTATGTCAAAGTAAATTGATAGCAACAAAGGAAGAAAGGAAATAGAGGTTGAGGGAGGGGAGGGAGGATGAATATGGCCCGAGATATCAGTTGGCCCTTAAATCGTTCGATTTAGTAATCCAAGTTAAAAGTTTAGGGAAGATTAAATTTCATTCGCGTATTTCAGTGCAAAATGAAACGTCAGTTACGTAATCTTCAACTATAGATATATTTTACGTTTTCTATGGTTATTGTCTATAACGCATCTGTCAAATTCAAGTCAAATTGTAATAACCTTAAATGATACGTGACGCGAAGCTGTGACTAATATTATTTTATTGTTATAACAACACATTATTTTATTTGTTTCATTACACAGCATGTTACTTTTTCAATTTATTATACAGATCGATGTTTTTTTTAATTAAAATCAAACATTGTAGTGAAAAAATGTGATTGAAGAATATGTACTACGTACGTAGTACTTCAATGCAAAATGTATGTACATTTTACAGATGGATATGGAACTAAGTGATAATGGTAAAATAGTGTCTTATGTAGAAAATTTAAGAATACACATTATATATATAGAAACAGGATGGATCAATTTAAAAAGTGGGATGAAAAAACATCGCAAAAATAAAGTTGCGTGCCTGACGTTTCATTATGGCTGACAGTTTATTTCGTTTGTTGTCAGGCAATACAATATAATTATGTAAAAAAGAAAATAAATATTAAATACATAAACCACTTCTATATCAAGTCTTTTATTTTAACATCAAAAATAAATCATGATTATAATTATTATGCATAGTTATTTGTAGTATAAAATGAAATAAAACATTAAAGCGTGCGGCGATTAGTACGCCACCTGGCGAAAAAGACTAGAAACAATACTTAACTCAAGATTAAGACACGCAATCCGCCAGAAACGTTGAGTTAAATATTTGTGGTTTAGTGACGTATTTGAGGGAAGATTTGGTACTGAAATACGCAATATTTTTGTTAAACTTGAGTTAAACTCCTAAGGGCCGACTGAAATACTGGGCCTATGGGGTGTCAGTTAAGGATTATTAGACAGATAAAACAGCTTTAGTTAATTTTACTTAAGACACTTTACATTGTAATTGTTCCAACCATTTTACTTATCAAATCCTCAGTCGATTAAATTATCGAATTCCAATATATATTTCCAACTGATCGACGAAACATTGGTCCTTCGAACAGTAGGTATACCTACCTTGAACCTGTGCCTACATAATATATATTATCAGCCTTACATTTTCTTAAAAATAAATCGAAAATATTCATCAATTTTCATATTATTGACAAAATCATATTAGCTGTGAGGCACCGGCTTAGAATAGTGCTTCCACTCTTTTCTATTATTGTTTTCGAGTGTCCCGTAAGAGCCGGGTAATCGAAAAAAAAACAGGCAACAATAACATCTCACATAGTTCAGCAATGAGGTTGACCACCCATTCTGAATATAGTGCCTTTTTAGGTGTGACGAGACTGGTGTGTGGGTATACACAGATATGTTGTGCTCCCGTTTATAAGGCAATGCACACCCGCACACCATTCGCTGGTTACCCCACATTGTGGGATATGTCGTGATGGTATGTATGAATGAATGAACACTATACATTGCTCGGATTACCCCTCATTGTGAGATATGCCGTGATGGTATGGATGAATGATTTATTTCGCAGATAAAATGCTTAACTAATGTGAAACTAAATAAATAAATGTATATTGCATGGAAAGTATTTACCAATATAAAAAATTCAAGGATTTACTTAATGGGTTTGATATTTTAATTGCTTCCTATGTCTAATTATAAAGTTGTATATTTCAAAACTTGCATTTTCATAAAACTTTCTCAGACATCAAAACTCAAATCATTTCTTATAAAGGTGTTTTGATGTTTAATTAATTATCTGTATCAATAGCTAATTTAGTTTATTGTTGGTTTATTGTTGAATTATTGTAATCCTTCACACTGAATGGTACATAGTAATTATATTTCACATAAAAAGATCATTTTATAAATTCAGTCTGAAAATAAAATTGTCTTGTAAACAATTTACTAGTTTTTCGTACACATGTTAAATATTTTAATTCATCGCATATTTGATTTGGGAGATGTTTGAAAAACAAATAGGAGATGCACGTACAAAACATTAAATATTGAAATCCACTCAAAAAATTGTTCTACAAAAGTATTGACATGTAAAAATAACGATTGTCTATGTATAACAAATAAAAATGAAATTAAATATTTAGGAGTAATAATTGACAGTAACCTTAAATGGAAAACTCAAATAAATAATACTATAAACAGATTAAGAAAGCTTATTTACATATTTATCAACCTTAGAAACATTCTCAATTTAAAATTACTTAAAAATGTGTATTACGCTTTCGCCCATTCAATAATGCAATATGGCATTGTTGCATGGGGGGGGGCGTATAAAACATCCATTTTGCCTCTAGAAATTACGCAAAGGTTGATAATAAAAATTATAAATAAAAAACCATCTGACTACCCAACTTTGCAACTATTTCGTGATTTTCAAGTGCCATCTTTTAAAAATATCTATAAAAAAAATGTGCTATTTCAAATACATAAGGACATTGGAAGGTCGCACCATGCCTTTGTACGTGTGGCGAGTGATAGACATAATATAGGCCCGAGATATCAGTTGGCCCTTAAATCGTTGGATTTGGTAATCCAAGTTAAAAGTTTAGGGAAGATTAAATTTCATTCGCGTATTTCAGTGCAAAATGAAACGTCAGTTACGTAATCTTCAACTATTGATATATTTTACGTTTTTCTATGGTTCTTGTCTATAACGCATCTGTCAAATTGTAATAACCTAAATGATACGTGACGCGAAGCTGTGACTAAATATTATTTTATTATTATAACAACACATTATTTTATTTGTTTCATTACACAGCATGTTACTTTTTACATTTTTTATACCGATCGATGTTTTTTTAATTAAAATCAAACATTGTAGTGAAAAAAATATCATTGAATATGTACTACGTACGTAGTACTTCAATGCAAAATGTATGTACATTTTACAGATGGATATGGAACTAAGTGATAATGGTAAAATAGTGTTTTATGTAGAAAATTTAAGAATACACATTATATATATATAGAAACAGGATGGATCAATTTAAAAAGTGGGATGAAAAACATCGTAAAAATAAAGTTGCGTGCCTGACATTTCACTATGGCTGACAGTTTATTTCGTTTGTTGTCAGACAATGCATTATAATTTTGTAAAAAAAAAAATATTAAATACATGAACCACTTCTATATCAAGTCTTTTATTTTAACAACAAAAATAAATCATGATTATAATTATTATGCATAGTTATTTGTAGTATAAAAAGAAATAAAACATTAAAGCGTGCGGCGATTAGTACGCCACCTGGCGAAAAAGACTAGAAACAATACTTAACTCAAGATTAAGACACGCAATCCGCCAGAAACGTTGAGTTAAATATTTTTCGTTTAGTGACGTATTTAAGGGAAGATTAGGTACTGAAATACGCAATATTTTTGTTAAACTTGAGTTAAACTCCTAAGGGCCGACTGAAATACTGGGCCATAGTGGGTCAACTGTGTACCCCATTAACACATACATACACAACACAGCACTACTACACGTACAATGGGGTGGTGTGGTTCAACCAACTTGAAACAGATTTGAGACTGGCAATTGAACATAATGATTTAAAAAAAAAATAAAGAATAAATCAAACTTATTATTTGACTGATATGTAAATTATATTAACTTCTTTTTGTATAGATAATAATTATGTATGTATAATATTTTGTGTATTCTGTATTAAATTGTCTCCTTTACACACGAGTGCTTGCACTCTAGTAAAGGCTTATGTTTTGTCTTACTGTGAATCTTTTCTATATATTTTTGATTGTTTTATATTTTGTATATGTTATTGTAAACTTAATAAAATAATAAAAAAAAAATGACATATACGGCAAAACGACATATGCGGCTTATTTCGAATTTCGAATATTGAGGTTATATTAAATTAATTGAAAATAAGTAAAAATAAAACACAAATTTTTAACTTTCTTCCACTAATTTAAAAATATTGATCACTGACGCGTTTCGCTTAAAGAGCATCTACTGAATGGTACTTGTGAATTAGTGGACCTTTTATTTATATACATAAATTCATTGCTAACAATCCTTTTTACAAAATATGAAAATATGAGAAAATATATAACAAAATAAATAATTGTCAGTACAAATATAAAAAAAATGAAATAGAGCATATATTTAAATACAAATTATTACAGAAAATACAATTATAAATACAATTTATACATTATTATTATAAAGGTCTAAGTATTATATATATAAATATTTTAAATATTTATTATGTACTAAGTATTATATTGAAATGAATATAACAAAGGGTTTTATATTACAAAAGGTATGTAGGTATTTTCATAATTAACTAAATTGGAAAAATCTAAATTATCAGTAATAAATCATATTATATTATTTAATGGTTTAAATAGAGGAGAAGGATTAAAGTCTAGTTGCATGTTAATAATATCAGATTTTTAGACTAGAGTTTTTTAGAGACTTTACACTAGAGATAATAAGTTTGAGAATTCGAAAACCAATTGATTTGAAAAACGTTCGAAAACCTTGGTTCGAATACTAAATAGATTAATAATTATATTACATTTTTGAAGTTTGAGAATTCGAATACCATATATTCTAATTGATTTGAAAGACATTCGAAAACCATGTTAATGAGTCGTTATTCGAGATGTTTGGATACTAAATATATTAATTAATTAATTCGAAAACCAAATATTATAATTAATTTAAAAGACGTTCGAAAACCTTGTTAATGAATAGTTATGCGAGATGTTCGAAAACTGGATTGTATAAGTAATGAGTGTAGAAGTATTCAATATCACTTCTTCCACTGTATATCTTTTCAACTGGATATCTTTTGTAGTTTACCTACATTATAAAGGATTTTCCCTTTTATGTCTTGTAACGAAGACATCAGTCATTTCAATGGCGAGTAGGTACCTACATATATAAAACAATGGCGCATGCCGTCCATACATACACATATAACCTTTAGTTTGTTACACCTTATATGGAATACAGACTGCGTGACAATTGATTTAGTTCAACATATAACATCGTATTCATTTTAAATCATTATAACTAAGGGGGAGTTTCTAGAAGAGCGATCGTCGCACGCGATAAAAGTATTCAAAAATTAAAATAAAGTTTCTTCTCTGAATCGAACCCGGAATGATCACACAGAAGCCAAATGTCTTACTCAATGCGACTGCATATGATTTCAAAGTTACTTGAAGGGAACTTTTTTATTACTTTTTTATTTTTACATGAAATTTTGTTACTATTAGCAAAAAAAATTGTTCAGTGTTAGCGTCTGTCTTGTTCTTCCACAGGTGAGAATTCAAGGAAAATTGTTTTACATACCATACCATCGCGCTCTTTCCCTATTTGGGGTAGGCAGAGAGAACCGAAAGCCAGACTCCTCTCTCTTGATATACATTTCTCGCTTCGTTCACGTCCATGCATCTTTTCATCTTTTCATCATTTCTCACAAATTGTTTTACAACACGAAATAATATTATGTAGGTATATGGAATGGATTGCCTTAGGTTTCTTAAGGAATCTTCTGTGATACCAGCCTTTAAATATAATGCGTTTGAACACAACTGAAAATATACTGAAGTCCTTTTTGGTATTGAAATGTATCCATTATTTGATCCGAGACAAGCTCCTTGTTAAATGATATACAATGTGTTCTCGATAATGAAGTAACCAAACAGAATAATGGGCCTAGTCTGATCTTTAGACGTTTGTGTGTGTTAACTCAAAACAGTATAATATATAGCTGTCACAATAAACCAACATGGAAGATCGCTTCCATAGACGATTTTACATCTAAGGTATGGATGGCCTTTAACTTATTGTTATTGTTTATGTACGTTGCATTATATTTTACTCACCCCAACATATTTATGTACTCACGAACAGTTTTCAAGCGTTTTCTAAGAATGTACGTAATTTAGAATATTATGGAATTTTATCAGCACTCTGATCGAAATAAATAGCATATTTTCTTATGTAGTCTTTTATAGTTCAAATAATAGTCCATGTCCAGATAATATTTTATTTTTTATTTTGGATATCCAACAGTACAGTAGAATATAATAATAAAGTATGAGGTTAAGAACAATGGAATTAACAGTAAATGACAGGCTTACAATACATGATAATAGGACATCATATAAAGTGATTGTTAAAGTTTTACATACATTTTTAACAAATGAGAAAAACAAAATTAAAGGATCATACCTGGAACATAATATAACAAACAGTACAAAGAAGATTATATTATAGGATCATAACATGGGATTCTAACGTACTTGGCTTAGCAAAAATATTGTGACGTCAATCTCATTCTGTGTATTCTAATTTCTAGAGCCAGAATATGTTTGGGTTTTTTAAAACAAATCAACTGATGTTCCACGAGGATTTGTTTTCTTTTCATACGGTAATCGTTTTGGCTGTCAAAGCCAGTCTCAAGGTTTTTTCACATATCTCATAACCTTCAAATTTTGCATTGGCTCAAAGTCCCCTAAAGGATTCAATACAAGCTTTGTCTCCCAGTCCTTAAAACAGTTCATGGGGTGGCTCCCACTTAGCACTCTGAGCTTTGCATTCCATTTTAAGAGGACATAAAATGATAATAAATCTAGTAACTGAAAACATGATATATTAAAACCGCCTAATGCACTGTGCAGTTACGTGTTAGTAAGGGTAACTATGGCTTGCGTTCACTTTTTTGTATTTTAAGAACAAACCAGACTTGGAATGAAAAAAGTTTATCGGTCATTCACTTTGATTTTATGTACTCTTTAAGTTTATAAAAGATTTATTTCTCCACGACACATAGTTATGGAGTAATTAAAAAAAAATGCTGTTTAAAAGGATATTTGTAATATTTTTTAGGGGAATTTAGGCTGAATTTAAAAATTGTTTGACGAACATTCACTAGAGAAATGTTGAAAACACTTATGGTATTTTTTCTAGAAACACATTGTTTAACATATTTGAGGAAATTGATTTGAAATTGGGATGTTTAGGTTTATAATATGCTCCTTAAACAAATGAAAGACCAAATTGTCGGAAAACTATTAGAAATAAACAGCGAATACACAAGTAATTTTGGAGATCGTGCGTTTACTGTACCAGAACCAAATTCATTAATTAAGACACATTGATTTGCTTAGCAGTCCACGGTATTGGCAGCATTCTCCTCCAAATTACACCTTGAAGGCATCAATCCTATTTCTCTCTAACTCAATTGACTAAATTTAAACAGTAAATTTTAAATCAGATACTCCATCTTTCTTTTTCTTCGCCTATCTGCTTTTTCTACAACTAGTAAATTAATTGTCTTATTTCCAATTAACAAGTTCATTTCTTTTTCTTCTTCTGTTTCAATTTTGGGGATCGGTTGGCAGCAGAGCAATGCATCTCTTCCTCCACTCCGCTCGAACTTCAGCAATCTTCTTCACTTCTGTATGGAAGATAAAATTTATATCGTGGCACACCTGTTCCAGATACTCCCGCCGAGGACGCTCTCTGCGAGTCGATCCCTCCATAATGATAACTAGAAGATTCTCGTGTCGCAACACGTGGTCATATCAAAGAAATTGGAATTCATTCAGAAGTTATACATAGTCCATGTTGGAATGTTTATGAACGAATCAAACCTAAACGGAGTATGAAAACGATTGTTTATCTAACTGAACGTGCTTAAATTACAACTCGTTCAATTGCATTCTTGTTTACAACCATATTTGCACTATTTAATTAGTAGTCTGCAACTTACAACTACATAGGTATGCTATTCACAAATTGGACTTAAAACCGAGTTATATTTAGGTACATTATTACGTGGTTGCTATTTCATTTCATGAAAACATGTTCAGAGCTAGGCTATCTCTCGATCGAAATACATAGTCTGCTTTTAGTCACTTTACTAAGTTGATTTACATTTAACATATATAGTTACGTAATAGAATATTCTTAGATAGAGGCGTTGATATTGCGGAAATTCATGTAAAAAAAATATTTAAATAACAGAATAACTTTTCCATTAGTATATTTTTATTCCACAACTAGTTTCAAGAACTACAGTTCTCTTTTCCTCTTGGGGTGATTTTAAATTAAAAAACTGAAATGTTGACTTTCAGTTAACATGTTTTGACCTATCTGTGGCTTTGATCAAGTGGATATATGTATGTACCTATTGGTGTAAAGTAGGTAAAATTCACACGTAACACGAAGTCGTCAAAATTTTGACCTATCGGAGGCTTTGATCAAGTGGATATATGTATTGGTGTAAAGTAGGTAAAATTCACACGTAACATGAAGTCGTCAAAATTTCTGTTAACATTTTTGACCTATCTGAGGCTTGGATCAAGTGGAGTAAAGTAGGTAAAATTCACACGTAACATGAAGTCGTCAAAATTTCTGTTAACATGTTTCGACCTATCTGAGGCTTTGATCAAGTGGAGTAAAGTAGGTAAAATTCACACGTAACATGAAGTCGTCAAAATTTCTGTTAACATTTTTGACCTATCTGAGGCTTGGATCAAGTGGAGTAAAGTAGGTAAAATTCACACGTAACATGAAGTCGTCAAAATTTCTGTTAACATTTTTGACCTATCTGAGGCTTGGATCAAGTGGAGTAAAGTAGGTAAAATTCACACGTAACATGAAGTCGTCAAAATTTCTGTTAACATGTTTCGACCTATCTGAGGCTTTGATCAAGTGGAAGTGTGTTGGTGTAAAGTACATATGTACATTACTTCTCCGCAAATTCTCCTCCATATATTTTTCCATAGTCCTTTGTGACGCCTTTTGGGTATTTTGCCGGACACTCGATAGTCCAGTGCAGTGTTATATGTTATTCTGGCGGTTTTCTTTGGATATGTCCGAACTACCTGAGCTTTTTTTTCATCAGCTTATCGGAGACATCGCGTACACCCAGGCGTTACAAATTCTCACTTGTGACGCAGCACATCCACCTTAGAATCTCCATCTCGGTTGTTTAAACTGACTCATCATCATCATCAAGTCATCTTCGTGTGACTGTCCAGGTCTCTCTACCATATATCAGCACCGGTCTCTATCAACTACAAGGATGAACTACCTACTAATCCACGTAATGCTATTATAAATAATTTCTAAATCAACATAACATACTACTTCGTCTGTCAATGGTTGATTTTGTATTGCAATACTTACGAGTGTCAATCCTTGATATATTCTATAGTATAAATTGACAATCAATCTCATAAATCTATCAACGTCATGATCCTTAATGGTACATTGGCAACACGAGTTGACAAATTGTATATCAATCATAAAATGTAATATAATCTGTCCATCGAATGATAATTTTTATTTAAACAATTGATCCAGAGCAACTTTTTATGCACAAGTATATTAATGTACATTGAATTTTATAGACCTGACTCATGCAGGGCTACTCATGAAATTTATTAAGATTAGATTCAGACATCACAAACCTTTTAATAAATCACAATTAGATTAATTCATACGAAATAATGATAATTTGAATGAAATAAAATGAAATTACGTCTTATGCGTTATTATTTACATATATGTATTTACACTCACAAGAGCGTAGAAGGACAGGACTATCACAAAAAAACACGAAGGCTAGACTCATCAGGGCTCTGATATTCTCGATGTTCCTGTATGGTGTGGAAACATGGACACTTAGGGAGTCAGAGCGAAAGAGGATCGATGCTTTCGAAATGTCGTGCTGGAGGCGTATGTTGCGTATCCCATGAACAACCAGAAGAACGAATGTGTCAATCCTAGACGAGCTGAAAATCGAAGATCGTCTGTCGACGATATGTTACAGACGTATCCTTCAATTTTTTGGACACATTGCCAGAAGGGAACCAGACTGCCTCGAGAAGCTTGTTGTGATGGGCAGCGTGGAAGGACGGAGATCTCGTGGTCGCTCACCGACCAGATGGAGCGATTTGGTTAAGTCCACAATGGGAACTTCGGTGACTGTTGCTCTGCGTTCAGCCCAAAACAGATTGTCATGGAGGCGGGCCATACGTGTGGCGACGGACTACAGCCGCTATCCTCAGTCATGAGGAAAAGGAATATATATTTACATAATTAATATGTATATTACAATAAAAAAATGTAAATATATTTTAAAAAGACATCATACATATATACAATTGTTCCTATTTAAAAATTTACTGCCTCACTAGACAAGTCTTTTCTGAGGCAGTACTTTTTCAATTTGGCTGAAAAGTTTAATGTTTTTAAATGCAAAATAATTAACAGAAATAATTAAACATCAACACAAAAGAAAAATATACAGGATATGAACCTATTGTATTCTGAATTTCATACTATACCTTGATCTTAACGATTTTTTATGATTGTATGTATGTTAATTAAGAATAAGATTAGATGATGATCAAGTACGTACTGATTTAAACGTTTTCAAGATTAAGACAATATATAAACGTATTTAAAGAGCTTGTCAAAAGTACTGAGCTTAAGGGTGCTGGGTCCTATTTCTGAATGTTATTTTTTCATATATTCCAGAGTGTGGCAACTTGTTATTGGGTAGGTATGTGTGCTTAATCAGTATTCAACACAGCGCCTTTTAATTGCCCGAGTAGCAATAATAAATAAAAAAATAAATTAAAAAAATCACTGCTTACATTCCATATTCACAAAAATATTCCTGAATCCAATTTTAATTCTGTAACATCAAATACAATGCCCCCAAGTCAAATTGAAAACGCTGTTCGTTTTCGCCAAGCGCTAATTTTTTTTGTATGGGATTTGACGTTTGTTGTTTGTTATTGTAGAAAAAATTTCTACAACAAACGTCAAATCCCATACAAAAAAAATTAGCGCTTGGCGAAAACGAACAGCGTTTTCAATTTGACTTGGGGGCATTGACACTTAAAATACTCGGCAATTATTTGAATTTTAAGAACTTCCGCGTGATTTGTATTGAAATTCAACAAAAAGCGTTTCGAATTCCCTTTTCTTTTTCATTAAATATTCTAAATTTGAATTCGACAACGATACGATTAATTTATAATTCTCTCTGACCTTAAGTAAGTATTCCATTTCTAAAAACATTTGATGAATGTTTCGAATGCACTTTCCTTTTCATTGGTGGGTACCTACTTTTTCTGTAGGTACCTAATAAATAAATTATTATTCTGAATTTGAAATTTTGAATACCCAAAAAAATTTAAATAATGTTCCACGAAAAACTCAAGAGTTATTCGAATTTTAAGAACTTCCGCATAATTTGTATTTTAAAATCATCAATTAGTGATTCGCATGGCACTTTGCTGTTAATAATTACAGTTTTTTTACATTTTTAAATTAATTAATGATTTATGCTGTTTACAATCCCACATGTCTACTTTTGAAACGGACGAAATACCGTTTTTATGGGAATTTTAACCAATTTAATAAGCTGTGCGTACATGTATGAATTAAGAACTCTTTAAGAATTCGTTGCATAAAATATTTACAGTCATTTTTGTTGCAGGTATTATGACAATGTCCCAATTAAAAATATTAAACAATCGTTCATCCGCACCATCATGTTCAGATGGGCATTTTAACATGATTCATATTCATGCGTCGTCCCATATAAGAGTAAAAAAAAATACGCTGATATTTTTCAAAATCTTAAATTTTCGTGGCTCCGTTGGTTTGATATCTGACTTCTAAGGTTCCCGGGTTCGAATCCCGGTGGAGACACAGTTTTTAATTTTGTCTTCAGTCAGGATATGTGAAACGACAAATATCACAGGCTTCCAAAATGTGGCAACTTGTTATTGGGTGCGTGTTCAAAAAGCATTTGAAATAGGTATCTGTTAGTTGCACGAGAAACAATAATATAAAATAAAACATCCCACAATTAAATAGTATCATGTGGAGAGAAAAAAAGCATATGGCAATTATATAAAAAAAACTAAATATTAAAAATTATAACATTTTATTAATATTCGCTTCTTCCACCACCAGCCGTTTTGGATATGAGGACTGTAAGCGGCCACTTAACAGAACGCTAAATGAGCAACAAGAAGAAATGCATAGCACGAAAAGTAGCTCATGGAGCCCTCTAGATTGGCAATCTCGGCACATGGTGCAAAAAGAACAATCGAACTGTCATTGTCTTTAGATCTTTTTAAATGAAAAGCATAGGATGTGTGACCAAGATCTCTGCAAATAATAAACTTAATGGGAATCAAACAGTAGTAAGGCACCATAAATATGACAGAAGTTCTTGTAGGCTTTAAAATTATTTATATTGTTTTAACTATTTTGAAGACACTATAGTTTTACTTCCACTCAATAAATTAACTATTATAAATTAATTATTGGAACGTTTTCGGACTTTCGTCCATCGTCATCAACGTCGTTACTTAAACTTTTTAAGTTCCAATAATTAATTTATAAAAGTTAATTTATTGAGTGGAAGTAAAACTATAGTGTCTTCAAAATAATTAAGTCAATATAAATAATTAATAATGGCATTCCACAGTGTGAATAATAAGAACTTTGAAAGCTTTAAAATTGTTCTTCGAGATCACAAAATCCGCATTACCAATGGGACCTTGAAGACCATTTTAATGATATTCATTATTCAAGTAAATAATATTTATATTATATTAAAAATAAAACAATTTGTTTTAAATTCTACGTATATTTGTTAATTCGTCGATAGCTATTTCGCCTTGCTAGGGCATCTCTAAGGCGAAATAGCTATCGACGAATTAACAAATATACGTAGAATTTAAAACAAATAGTTTTGTTTTAAATATAATTTAAAATGGAATTCTACTACGTAAAATATCCACAAGTACTTAAATAATGTTTCTTATAAAATTATCATAGATGAAGAAAAAAAATACATTAGTCGAATATTGTTTTAATTGCATATACTTACGCAAACATAGGATTTTATTCCTGTCGGGAGTCAAATGGTAATATCCTAATTTCGTCTCTATTGAGATGTTAAAAAGGTTGTTAATAAAAATATAATTACATTAATAATAATAGCGCCATTCAATGATTCAGGATTATTCCAAGGGCGCTTATATTTCAGTCTTATGATGCTCGACCGAAACAAAGCTGTTTTCGGTGCTTCAGAGAAAGTGCTCTGGCTTTGAGCACTGCGGATATAATTATTTTTCTAATTGAAGCTAGCAATGTACAAAAATTACGTAAGTACAGAATATAAATTGATTTACTTAAATATCCACTACATACATCAATTATTAGCTTACAATATCATAAATAGGTAGTATTCAGATGGGACAAAGCGGTTAGTGCGCTGGATTAGGGATCCAGTGGTCGCGAGTTCAAATCCTGTCACGACCGATTTCGTTCACCTATACCACAAGCATTTATGCTCAATTTAGGGAATGTATGAGGATGTATATGTACCTTTTTCAAGAACGTATCATTATTTTTATAATAGATAAAAGTAAATCTGTGTCATCATACTACGTATGTATTGTACATCTGTTATTTGTATGTGTGTGGTGCGTATGTGTGTGGTGCGTATGTGAGGGTGCAAGCATATGTGTGGTGCGTAATGATAAGGCTATGAATTAACCGTCTTACTTATAAACGTAAACTATCTATAGAATCTGCTAAGAAAGCGTGATTAACGAAAAAGTTTACTTATAAACCTTGACTATATTACACCTTTATTTAGTAGACGTCAAGTTAGGACGGTTCGAGAGATTGTTTAACATTTAACTAACGCGTAATACCAAATATTTAAAAAAAGCAGATCTTTCACATATGTTCCGACGTATATTTGAGATTGACAGAAAAAAAATAATCCTTAAAACGTTTTTCCTTGTTATTCTTCAACGCAATCGTGTTTAAATTGACTCATCATGGCGCAACGCAGTGTTTGTTTACATTTTTCGAAGTCAGTTATCCAAAGATAACATGCATTTATCTATCTGTGCAGCTAATGCGGCCATATGAAAAAATAAATGAGGTGGTTCGTAAACAATTCGGTGAACTAGATAGTCACCACTTAGGTCCGAATGCAGAGTCCTACCGAAATACTAAATTCTAAACACTATAAACCATTTTTTTTAATTTTGTCAATGCTGACGGTGTTGAATATGTAGAATTCCATAATGGGTATTTTAAATCAAACAAATGATTTGGTCTACATATATATTTTTTCCTGAGTCCAGGACGACCGTTTCAGCTTATTAGGCCCTTATCAACCAGTTGATAAGGGCCTAATAAGCTGAAACGGTCGTCCTGGACTCAGGAAAAAATATATATGTAGACCAAATCATTTGTTTGATTTAAAATACCCACTATAAACCATGTTTTCATTGCACAGTCCCTCACTTACATATGTAAATTAGGAGGTCACGTGGCTTCCTAACATTTCCATGAGAATTGCATTGCAGAGACATACATAGCGCATGCGCATCGGCGTAAACTTACATTTGCGAAATGTCAAAAAGTAAGGTTGATAGCGAGGAACCTTACGAGTGGTTTAATACTAAAATACGAGATTTTTTCGGTGGATAATGATTTTATCGGCTTCGTTGAATATATATTTGGTAATTTTGTCAAATCAAATACCAAACAGAGTACCTATTCAGTGATCCATACGAGATACCGAAAATTCGGTGGAATTTCAAAAAAATCGTGACATCGTGAAGTGTGAAGTTGGTTACATATGTTTGTGTTGTTATAGCAAAAAAACATTTTAAACGTCAAACGTCAGAAAAGAGATAGATAGCTTTCTAAGCCCATATAAAGCTATCTATCTCTTTTCTTCATACACAATAACGTGAAATTCTACGCCATCGACCTTAAGTTTGGCGTAATATTTAGTATTTAGTTGGGGATGTCTCTGCAACGCAATTCCTAACTTAAGAATACTAAATACTCCAGTGAGGTTAGGAGTTAGTATTTAGGTACCTAGGACTGTGCATTCGGGTCTAAGTATACGTTTATAAGTAAAATATTTTAATACCGATCTTAACTATTTTAGTCGGGATTATCTAGTTGCGCGTTTAGAAAGCTTTAACGAAATCTAATAAGAAATATAATGCAAAATAATAAACACTTTCTTGCATCCTGTGGCGAGTTAATAACTAAATATTGCCAATTTATTTTAACTTATTAGCTTTTTCAGCTCAGAGAAGCATTAACTGCTTGAGGAATAATAAAAAAGATGTTCCACTGCGGAACGACCCTAGGGTACCAGCTTGGAAGTTGAACGTCCCACTACTATGCCATGGCGTTCTTTTAACGAATACATTGTACTACAATGTATTTGTTTTAAGACCATCAATCAAAAAAATGTGACATTTAAAACCAGCCTAGCATTCAGTAAAGCGCATGTCTTTCAGAATATTGTCCATTGTTTATACTGGCTGAAAAGATACGTGACTCAAATACATTTTGTGAATAAATAAGACAAAGCAGAAAATAGTTATATTATGTTGAAAGAAAGATGACATGTAGTTTATTTTATTTTTATTTTATTTAATCTCAACAGCTATTTCATAGATTGCTTAAAAACATTACACATATCAAAGCCAATTACAGAGATGTCTAAAATTATTTTTAAAATAATGCTGAAAAATTAATTTAGTAGGTAGATATTCAATATACTTATAAAATTTAATAATTGTGCCAATACAGTCGCCACAATACGGTGTTAGTATGGTTAGGTTTTATTTGTCCTTTGGTCACTGTACTTTTAATGCACAGGTTGTCTATCTCCACACCGGCGCAGGCGGCCACTTATGAAAACATTGCAAGGTAAAAATTTCAACCAGTGTAGTTAAGAACAGGTGCTATGGCCCAGTATTTCAGTCGGCCCTTAGGAGTTTAACTCAAGTTTAACAAAAATATTGCGTATTTCAGTACCTAATCTTCCCTTAAATACGTCACTAAACGACAAATATTTAACTCAACGTTTCTGGCGGATCGCGTGTCTTAATCTTGAGTTAAGTATTGTTTCTAGTCTTTTTCGCCAGGTGGCGTACTAATCGCCGCACGCTTTAATGTTTTATTTCATTTTATACTACAAATAACTATGCATAATAATTTTAATCATGATTTATTTTTGTTGTTAAAATAAAAGACTTGATATAGAAGTGGTTCATGTATTTAATATTTATTTTCTTTTTTACATAATTATGATGTATTGCCTGACAACAAACGAAATAAACTGTCAGCCATAATGAAACGTCAGGCACGCAACTTTATTTTTGCGATGTTTTTTCATCCCACTTTTTAAATTGATCCATCCTGTTTCTATATATATATATATAATGTGTATTCTTAAATTTTCTACATAAGACACTATTTTACCATTATCACTTAGTTCCATATCCATCTGTAAAATGTACATACATATTGCATTGAAGAACTACGTACGTAGTACATATTCAATGACATTTTTTTCACTACAATGTTTGATTTTAATTAAAAAAAACATCGATCGGTATAAAAAATTGAAAAAGTAACATGCTGTGTAATGAAACAAATAATATAATGTGTTGTTATAATAATAAAATAATATTTAGTCACAGCTTCGCGTCACGTATCATTTAAGATTATTACAATTTTGACAGATGCGTTATAGACAATAACCATAGAAAAACGTAAAATATATCTATAGTTGAAGATTACGTAACTGACGTTTCATTTTGCACTGAAATACGCGAATGAAATTTAATCTTCCCTAACTTGGATTACCAAATCCAACGATTTAAGGGCCAACTGATATCTCGGGCCTATGTGACATCTTTTGTCAGCTCCATATATCAACTTCGCAGCATCGTTGAATACTATTTGTAATCTATCAAGCTGATACTTGGTCAAACCCAGATAAATAGCATTATTGTAATACAGCCTTGACACAGCAAAAACATTTATAAGCATCTTAGCTTCGTTTTTGGATAAGCTTCGGCGGATACTTTTTGTGGATCGAATGCACTTAAGGGGGGGACTGCTGCCAACGTACCTATTTTTTCAATTTGAATTTGCGTCATTACTACAAAACGAATCATTTTGAAAAAAATAACCTAGTTATGTAGTTTGGATATTAATAAATAAAAAAATACCTTATTTTTTTAATTACATATGTTCTTTATATATTCTTGTAGGAAAATAATAAGCATACCCCAATTTTTGACATTTATCTTAAATTTCTAAAAAACTATAAGGTATAGAGCATTATATTTTTTTATAAATTAAAGAAGATCAAAATATCTGGAAAAATACGTTGTAACGCTGCATTAATGCATCAGGTTAAGTTAATAAACCAAAAAAACTTATATTTCGCAATGGCGCTGAATGGAAAATAAATGTTTTTTAGGTTTATTTTCTAAACCTAAAGCATTAATGCAACGTCACATCGTATTTTTCGAGATATTTTTGTCTTCTTTAATTTAAAAAAAAATAAGTTGAACTACGCCTTATATTTTATAAAAAATATAAGATAAACATTGAAAATCGGGGTATGCCATTATTTTTCTACAAGAATTTATACAGAACATTATCAAAAAGTAAAGATACATTTTTCTTTATGAATACCCAAACTATCTAAATTATTTTTTTCAAAACGATTTGATAAGAAATAATGATGGTATATCAAATTGAAAAATAGGTACGTTGGCAGCAGTCCTCCCCTTAATTTTGAATTTCGCTAGTTCATTTATTTTTTTTGCCTTAAACAATTTTGACTACTTTTTTTTTCATTTATCCCGTTTAAACTTTTTTTTTCATTGACACCTTCGGTAGACTTCTTAAAACTGCCTTGTTTCGTAGAGCCAAAAAATAAGCTACAGCGCCCTTGGAGTGATCTTGTATCACTAAACGGCACTTTATAATTATTATTAGTTTTGTATTTGCATTAGTGAAAAGAGCATGTATAAATTTCACTAATTGTGCATCAAGCACATATTAATCCTATTTTGAAAGTTTTTTAAGTTTTGGGAGGGTTTTATAAAATTTTAATGTGTCCATATTATGTATATACTTAAATTACTGTCAAAGAGTCACCGCTTAATGAAAGAAAATATTTAAAACACATGGTTAAACAAGTGATCGCCAAAAATTTTTTGATAAAAGAAAGAAAAATAATTTCTACCGTATTTTCAGTTTCCATGGAAATATTATGATCAAACATGAACAATCTCTTCTTTGGGTAAGAAAATGTACAGTATTAAAAAATATATTTTCATTTTTTTATTATTTGTTTCAGGAACTCCGATCGAAGACATCAATCCTCTGTATTGTCAGACATGGGACAGCGATGCTGAGTCTCAACGTGGCACTCCAGAGGTAGTTGAAGCAACAATTACCCAAATCTGGTGGAGCGAGTGGGATCCAGAGGCCAGGGAGACTGTCACACCTCTGCTCATATCCTGCGCTCTTCTGACCTCAAGACTCGAGCCCTTCATCACAACAGTTACCTCACACCCATGTGAAACAGCCCCTTATGTATTGAATGTAACACCTCCTTCCCCCAGTGAAATCCGAAGAAACTTTACAGTGTGTGTAAAAGACATGAACTTTGAAGACGACGTATCAGCGAGATTGATAGAGTGGTTTGAACTTTTAAAACTACTGGGAGCGGAAAAAATCGAACTGTACGTAGGTTCCGTCCCCGATGCTGTCAGAAGAGTCCTCGACCACTATTCAAAGGAAGAATTGGCGCTGGTTCACCCTACTCCTCGTCCGCCGGCCGCTAAACTTTGGCAAAGGAGAAGAGATCATCTTCTGGCGTACAACGATTGCCTGTACAGAAACTTGCGGGCTTCCAGGTACATTATTCCCTTGGACATCGACGAAGTGATCGTGCCGCGAAGGCCCATTTCTTGGAGTCAGCTGTTGGATGATTTGAAGTTGTTAGAAAACGAACAGCCCGGAGCCGCTTCGTTGGCTGTGAGCAACGCTTTCTTCTTCGACTCTTTCAACGTCGATTACGGTGAGGACAATCCGAGGCAGTACCGAAGATCTGTCCACATGAACAGGAGAAATGAAATCAGCGGCAGTAATATCACGGTTGAAATGGCAAATCTGCCGCATACTTTGAGGCATTTCCAAAGATCTTCCAGAGTGAGTCCCGCGCCAGAGTACAGTAAAAGTTTCGTGTCTACAGCAAGAGCCCTGACAGTGTTTAACCATTACGCTTTGTCTGCTCTGGGAGGAGCTGAAAGAGCGAGGGCTGTTCCCGTGGAAGCTGCCCTCCTCCACCACTATAAGGCGTCTTGTCACCCTGAGCTGGTGGACTGCTACTTGTACACCGAAGCGTCTGTCAGAGACGATACCCTGCTCCGTCTCGCTGGTGATTTAATTGTTAATGTTAATAGAGTCCTCAATGAAGTCTAGTCAATTTTAGAATAAATTATTTAATTTATGTTTTGTTTTATTTCATGCATACATAGCTTATGACTATGACCCCATACTTATTTTGTATCATTGTGTTTTCATTAGTTAGACTTGAATTTAATTTTTTTTATAATTCATTTTTTTTATTTTATAAATTTTATTTAGATGCACTTTATTATGAACGATAAATGTTGGCATCCACTACTAGAGTGTCACTGTTTCAAGATGGATTAACCCTGGTACAGGTTTTTTTTTCCTAGTGGTGCATTGCAGATACAATTTTAATGTCTACCAATGTATGTATGTATAGAAATAAATAAATATTATCAATCAGTTATCTTTTTCAGTAAGAACGACATTGCGTAAAATAATATATTTTGTGGACTTTAACAAAGATCTAGACACAATATTTGTATTCATCCCAAGATCTGAATTAACCAATCAAAGAAGAACTTCAAAAGATAGCCGCTCCCGTTTTATAACGACAATCGACCAAAGAAAATTATGAATATTATCTATGTAGATTGAAGATCACCAAAATTGGTGAGCATATAAAATGCAAGTTTTTATCAGGAACTAAATACTTGTCGGACGTTGCGTAGTTTTGAATGGATTAAGCCATTAATAATAATCATAAAGACAAGTTAGCATTCTGCTTATGGGAGCCATTATTAAACTAAGATTTCACACATGATTTATCTATAGTTACCCCGGAGCAAGTATGACCTACTGCCGCTCAAAGCCGATGACGTTAATCGCTTTATTTTACCAAAGATAAAACAGAAAACTAACTCTTGAAGGTAATTTGACTAATTTTTAAATCCAGGACTCCAAATGAATACTTACTGAAATAACATATTTTTTTATAACAAATATAATATACGAAACATGGCAATATGGAAGATCTGCGACGTTTAGGACATTGTCAGATGGTGTAGGAGTCGAAGACGATTTTGACGGGACCACGTTGCAAGAACAGGTTGCCCAAAATTGTTTTCCAACAAACCCACTTTGCCAATCGACCACGAATCAGACCAACTAACCGATTGCTGAAGCTAGTCATCACAGGAGAGCCAGCTGGAGGGGCACACTTCCTGGTGAGGAAAACGGATTTATTTATTTATTTATTTTAGTCTTCTTGTACATATAATTAGTACACTGGCGGACTTATTGTCTGATGGCAATTTCTTCCAACCAACCAGAGTAAATGTTAAATATACAAAATAATGTGTACTATGGCAATCAGTTAATAACATTACAAAACAAATAAAAGACAGCAGAAGAAAAGCAAAAAATAAAACAAAAAAGATAGTATATAAGAACAATTCATAGCAATGATAGGAAGACTAAAGGATAAGGAAAGGAAGAAGAGAGGAAGATGTAATCAGGTATTGTCAGATAAATATTTGTGCTTTAACCTTTTCTTGAAGATGTTTAGTGAGATAGACGACGTAATATCAGGACTTAGGCTATTCCATAGTCTAGCTGAATGTACTTCAAATGAAGAGCTAAATAATTCAGAACTATGAATAGGGATAGATAGTGAAGCACGTTCAACAGATCGAAGTGGACGCCCGTGGCTTGAAAGATAAGTGAATGAATGAATGAATACTGAGGTAAATTTGGATTAAAAAGGACATTGTATAGTAATGACAAGATATGTATATTACGTCGTTGTCGTATCTTTGGCCAATGAAGAAGATGACGGTAATGAGAAATATGATCAATTTTTTTTAGTCCAAAGATAAAACGGATGCAAACATTTTGAAGGCGTTCAAGTTTGTTGAGATGTTCCTCGTTTGCATCCAAGTAGCTAACATCAGCATAGTCAAGCAACGGTAGGAGAAGTGATTGAGCTTAGGTTATTTTGCAGTGAAGTGGAAAGAAATTCTTGAGTTTATTAAGTGAGTGTATGGCAAAGTAAGTGGATTTGCTGACATGTGAGATCTGTTCATGCCAAAATAAGTTATTATCAATGTATACCCCAAGGTCTTTCACGACCTTGGTATAAGGAATACATTGGTTATTGATATACAGAGATGGGAGTTGTAAATTGTTAAGGGAGGACAGCAGACGAGGACTACCAATAACAATCGCTTGAGATTTTGAAGGGTTAATAAGGAGACCATGCTCTGATGACCAGGAAGAGATAAAATTAAGATCTTCATTCATAGAAAGGGTAGCATTGGCAATATCAAAGGGACTGAAATGAATATATAACTTAAGGTCATCTGCAAAAAGATGATACTGACATTTAAGGTATTTAGTAATAGAGTTGATAAAAATGGAAAAAAACAGTGGGGACAAAACTCCACCTTGTGGCACACCAGACAACAAAGTGGCAAATTCAGAAGTGTTATCGGCGATCTTGATGCACTGTTTCCGATTGCTCAGATAACTAGAAAACCAATCCAACACCGGTTGAGTTATGTTGAGTGAGGAAAGAATGGCAAGTAGAATGTCAAAATCCACGGAATTAAACGCGCTACTGAAATCGAGTAGTGAGAGAATTGTAAGTTGTTTGTCATTCATTTTATACTTATTTATCAATCTAAAATAAGTATAAAATTATAACACTGTTTCTCTTTTCATGAAGGCATATAGAATTAAATACTAGTGATTATTTAAGACTAACGTCCATACAGGCGAAGCGGACGGAGAGTTTCAGATGGATTAGTTTGAGGTAGTGCGTCCACAGAGGCGCACCAATCGGATTGCCAATACGATTGTCATTTGGATTTGTTGACAATTTTCCATAGAAAATGCAAACACAAAAATGTTTTTTTTTTCGTCTTGGTAATCGCTTGCTCGACTCGTAGGTCTTTAGTCATTTCTAAGATATTCATATCTTAATTTCATCCAAAATCTTTAAGCTGTT
Organism: Molanna angustata; assembly: GCA_963576475.1. NCBI lineage: Eukaryota > Metazoa > Arthropoda > Insecta > Trichoptera > Molannidae > Molanna > Molanna angustata. The sequence goes on from OY754975.1 coordinate 33,529,422, forward strand.
TTCGCTTGATTGAGTAACAAAAATCTAAATATCCAAACATTCGAATTTATAATCTTTTTGAGATACTTTTACTATCCAACCACGTAAAATTGATGAAGATGTTGAAAATCTGCCTGAGGGAACGGTTAGTTCAATTTCAACAACGTAGTTTATACTTACTTACTTTCCGTGTCCGGATTCATCAAATAAAGAACTTCCAGTAGTTGGCCACATGTACGGCCCTGTCATTTGCGGCAATGGTTTATACAAAGTAGGTAATAAAATATATTTTATTAAATATCTTAAATGACAAATTTCCATTAAAAATGCGATATGACATCACCATAGAAAATACACATAGAAATATGACAGATCCATTCGCATTTTGCCACTCCTAGCAACGGCGCGGCGTCGCCGATGTCGATCAGTGGACGCACTTGTATGAATTCCTATACAAAGAATTATAAAATCCGTCTGATGCACTCCGTCCAATCCGTCTTAGCATGACCAATGGTTCAAAAATTTGAAGCATTGGTCATGCTGATTTTGTAGTCTCAAAGAACAGTTCGAAAGCGTTAATGATTTTCTGTGTTTTAGTAAATGAAAAAAAAAGTCGATGACGATTTCTATTGATTTTCGTTGACTGTTCTTGTTTCACCATGGTGTCGAGATTGTTATTTTAGATAACTGTGAGCTATGCGGATCAGTTGGTGGTGATGTAAAAAATGCATCATTAAATATTTCTCATAATTATTTGGAGGTGAATTCCACTTCATTCACTGCCTGGATAGCCTCAGGTTCCGCTCTTCACAGTAATTACAACGCGAGTCAAATCGGTTGAAAATCCTTGGTAACATGAGCGATACCATCACTTAAAGACGAAAGACTAATACGAACAGAAGAGGTGTGGGTTTCTTCACGGATCTCATCTGTTTTTATCTATCTTCGATCTGAGACTAGGAAGAGGAATGCAGTAGTGCGTGGAGAATGTCAGATTATAGATCTAAACATGTTCAAAGCTCGAGTATTATTTGAAATCCTACAAACATGATTTAAACGCTGTTTCACACATATAATTTTTATAGGTTTACATGAGTTATATTGGTTTTCAAGTCTGATGTATCTTTAGTATAGTCATTTTAACTGCCGAAACAGAAAACATAAAACAATAAAAACATAACGTAAAAACATAAAACTATATGAACAGTTGTGCATTGGTATGTTTGAAAATTTAACCATGCAATCCTGGACGCTAACTCATATTATGTAAGTTGTTAAAAATAATATCTCTGATTGCTCACAATGCAATCTTAACAAACATTTTACAAAATTTTCTTCTTCTATTCTTGAATTTGTGGCGAAATAATAATAGTACCTAATCCAATACTATCTTAAAACACCACTTTTTATAACAATATTGGTAACCCAATACTCTGTTTAAATATCACCTTTTATAACAATGGTAACCCAATACTCTCTTTAAACACCACTTTTTATAATAAGAGTAACCCAATACTCTGATTAAACACCACTTTTTATTACAATAGTAACCCAATACTCTCTTTAAACACCACTTTTTATAACAATAGTAACCCAATACTCTGATTAAACACTATACTTTTTATAACAATAGTATCCCAATACTCTGTTTAAACACCACTTTTTATAACAATAGTAACCCAATACTCTGATTAAACACTATACTTTTTATAATAATAGTATCCCAATACTCTGTTTAAACACCACTTTTTATAACAATAGTAACCCAATACTCTGATTAAACACTATACTTTTTATAACAATAGTATCCCAATACTCTGTTTAAACACCACTTTTTATAACAATAGTAACCCAATACTCTGATTAAACACTATACTTTTTATAATAATAGTATCCCAATACTCTGTTTAAACACCACTTTTTATAACAATAGTAACCCAATACTCTGTTTAAACACCAATTTATTACATAATGCAACGATGTGTGTTGCCTAGTTCAGAAAAGATCTTTATTGGCTATGGAGTTTCAGAAGTATTAAATTCAAAATCGTTTTATTCTTATGGCATAAGAGTATGTATGTCCATAAAAATCTTATTTTCTGTTGCATTTTAATCTAGCCATGTCAATGTTGGAACTGACATTTAATATTTTTCATCGAATTACACATCATTTCTTTGCAGTAAATTTAGGACACATGCTTAAACACAGATAGTCTACAAAACTCATATTTTCCTTAGTAGGAAAATCTTAAATCCTAAGAATTATCTTTATCGCACACACTTTGAAGATAGATCTACCACAATCTACGTTTTTTTTATTCAAATTTATAAAATCTATAAAGATTCTCTTTCCTCTCAAATGAAGTTATCGAATATTTGATTATATGAATTATATAAGGCTCGATGTTTTATTATACAAATTGGTAGGTGTGCCAATAAAATATCGAAACAAACATTTTGTTTATGGATTGTTTAATAGATTTTATTATCAGAAGGATAAGATTATATGAGCGTGTTGAATAGATTTTTGATTTAAACATAGGAATACCTCCAAATATGATGTTGCAAAAGTCATTCAGTTCAATATTTTAGATACTATTATAAATATTAGCTGTTCGTGATGTCAAGGGTCGGAATAAATAAAACTACGATAAACGCGACACTGTATTAATTTAGACGATTGACGCATGAATGGATGCTCGATTGGTTTATACGAACGGCGATGATCTGTAGTTCGTCAATCTTCGCGAATCTTCGTGAACTGTCGAGGATGTGCGAATTGCAACTTTTGAGGAGCGCAGCTACAAAAAGATAGAATTCATTATTAACGATTCTTTATAATTGTTTTATGTTGATGTCCAATGAGGACATTCTGTGGAGATAACATCGTACACAAAATGCCTATTCTGTTTTTAATTATAATCGAGAATTGGATATCCTCATCCTAGCATCAGGATTGCGTTCCTGTATAAAACAGAAGAAGAAGAAACGTATTCAAATGAATATTTTATTTCACTCAACAATTAATAAAAACATCAATCATTGTATAGTTAGTCTTGTCATGATTGTGTCGGACATCAAATAAAGTAGGTACCTACCCGCGCCATGATTCCATAGGTATATGTCTAATATGTCTACTGTCAAATTAGCAGAAAAATGGCGGGTAATTTGATAATATATCTTTGGTAGATTGTAATTATTTTCCACATGTCTGATTGTACGCTACCAAATTATACATAGTGAAGAATTAACTTAGCCATGTCTTAATGACTGTTACAATATAAGACAGTTTAATAGTAGTTACACGCCGATATAAGTTATTTCCTTTACGTGTACCCATATCACGATTGAAACACAATTTTCATCAACAAAAAATAATGGATGCAAAATGTATCGATTGATTTATAGGTCCTAATTTATCACTTGCATTGATTGGATACCGCACATTCACAAAAAAAACATGTCGATATTGTTATTATAGTTCTGACTGTGTTTGTGTTCATGTTGAATTTGCTTCAGTTTCTCCTGGCGTTTCATTTTTTGGGATTTCACCACATATTCTTTTACACATAATATTTGTACACTTGCGAGTTTATTTCCAAATAGATATTTCTTCCAACCAAACAGAGTTGATGTTAATATACAATACAATGTGTACTATGGCAATAAGGTTATGTATGATATGACAAAAATAAAATATATATATATATATATACATAGTAAAGATAACAGAAGAAAAGCCAAAAAAAAGAAAAATGCCAACAAAATTATTGAATACAATAAAAATTCATAGCAATGATAGGAAAACAAAAGGAAGAAGAAATCAGGTATTAACATATAGATATTTTTTGCTATTGAATATAATAACAGTTGATAGCAATGATAGGAAAACAAAAGGTCAAGGAGAGAAAGAAGAAATCAGGTATTATCAGATCGATATTTTATGCTATTGAATATAATATAATAACAGTGAAAGCAATGATAGGAAAACAAAATGACAAGGAGAGGAAGAGGAAATCAGGTATTAACAGATAGATATTATTCTATTGAATATAATATAATAATAGTTTATAGCAATGATAGGAAAACAAAATGATAAGGAGAGGAAGAACAAATCAGGTATTAACAGATAGATATGTTATGCTATTGAATATAATATAATAATAGTTTATAGCAATGATAGGAAAACAAAATGATAAGGAGAGGAAGAAGAAATCAGGTATTAACAGATAGATATTTTATGCTATTATTATAATAACAGTTGATAGTAATGATAGGAAAACAAAAGGTCAAGGAGAGAAAGAAGAAATCAGGTATTATCAGATCGATATTTTATGCTATTTAATAAAATATAATAGTGAAAGCAATGATAGGAAAACAAAATGACAAGGAGAGGAAGAAGAAATCAGGTATTAACAGATACCTGGATATTTTATCCTATTGAATATAATAACAGTTGATAGCAATGATAGGAAAACAAAAGGTCAAGGAGAGGAAGAAGAAATCAGGTATTAACAGATAGATATGTTATGCTATTGAATATAATATAATAATAGTTTATAACAATGATAGGAAAACAAAATGATAAGGAGAGGAAGAAGAAATCAGGTATTAACAGATAGATATTTTATGCTATTATTATAATAACAGTTGATAGTAATGATAGGAAAACAAAAGGTCAAGGAGAGGAAGAAGAAATCAGGTATTAACAGATAGATATGTTATGCTATTGAATATAATATAATAATAGTTTATAACAATGATAGGAAAACAAAATGATAAGGAGAGGAAGAAGAAATCAGGTATTAACAGATAGATATTTTATGCTATTATTATAATAACAGTTGATAGTAATGATAGGAAAACAAAAGGTCAAGGAGAGGAAGAAGAAATCAGGTATTAACAGATAGATATGTTATGCTATTGAATATAATATAATAATAGTTTATAACAATGATAGGAAAACAAAATGATAAGGAGAGGAAGAAGAAATCAGGTATTAACAGATAGATATTTTATGCTATTATTATAATAACAGTTGATAGTAATGATAGGAAAACAAAAGGTCAAGGAGAAGAAGAAGAAATCAGGTATTATCAGTTAGATAGTTTTGCTTTAGCCTTTTTTGAATGTTTTTTGATATGTTAAATGAGATAGCCGACGTAATATCAGCTGATTACACTTCAAATAAAGAGCTAAAAAATCAGTATGTATCCGCGCACTCTTACTTAATCACAATTTTTTATAGTTCTGTTTTGATATTTTACGTAAGAGGTACTTGTTATATTTTTACAATAAAAAACGATATCTACGAAGTAATTTAACAATGTAATAAACTTATTTGTTCCTAATGAATGTATGTTATGTGTATATGTAAATATTATGATAAATCGTTATAACGGATTTCTCGTCGTGGAGGCATGTAGTAATACTGTCAATCTTCCCTTTTAATCCTTTCCTAGATCCTTTTGATTCAGATTCACCATTATTCATGTATGTTTATTAGTTTTGTATAATTTGTGTTTTTTTGTCTTTATGTGGGTCTTATTTAATTTATTTTGTAATTGTGACTTTTCGTTACCGTAAATAAGTAATCTGACTGTCGATTTGTTCAAGAGAATTTTATTCTCTTAACATATCGACAAAGTATCAAGCCAAGATACGCGAGTATGTATAAAGGCTCTATATTTTTCACGGTTTTTCCAATTTTGAAGTCAAAAAACACTAGAGGCTTCGCAGTTATATGTCCTATGTATGGATTTATTCTGAATTCGGAGTAGAACATTAAGTGTGTCTGAAATTATAGGCCTACAAAACATTTGTACTCGGATTTTTAATTATTTGTTTCTATCAGGGGTTATCAAATTATGCATTTTTACTTTATTTTTCCATATATCTCAAAAACCATATAAGCTGGAACCCTTTTAATTGATATGAATATAAACAAATACAAAATCTCGAATTTGTTTTTTCAAAAAATTCCAGATTTTCTCAAACATTTTTTATTTAGAAAAACATTTTTATGTGTCAAAAAAATATCCTGTATTTCCAAATTTTTCAAAAATATCGAAAAAACCTAAACTTTCTATAAAAAATACATTGCATATCTCAAAATTTTTTAACAATTTTGATTAAAATTGAATTTAGTGTCGACATCGTTTCATACAATTTGCAAGGCAGTATACACTACACAATATCTCACTCAATAGTTTTATACATGCTTAATCTCCAAACTTACATACATACCATCATGCTTTTTTCATATTCTGGGTAGGAATAACAGACTGACCTCCATACTATCCTATCCTGACATACATACCTACATGTTTTATATAGAAATCAAAATATCTTAAAATATAAATCAATTTATGTTGTAAGTCGTAGTGTGAATAGCTTGGTACGTATTCTTCAATTATAGTTACATAATATTGCCATCGACAGTTGGATCTCATGTGTTACATGTAACTAGTCGTGGTCAAAATGCCTACATGTATGATGAAAACATGTAAAAATTATACAAGAGCTGTGAAGGAACATATTTATTCGATAACTAATAAATTTGTATGGGTTTGTTGATAGTAGGTAATTTTTAGTTTGAGTAAACAAGAGAATAGTCAAGACATATTCGCTCATAGGTATGCAGAGTTATTCTGTTGTATTCGCTTTTTCACACAGATAACTTAATATAAGTTATTCTCTTTCTCAGTCATTATTTGGTGTGAAAGATAATTTATTATAATGTGATTGCACTGAAGAAAAATTGAAAATATGTCTGCGGTATGTGTCTATTACTGTGTTATCTCTTTCTCACTTAATGTATTCTGTCGTGTGTGCTCTTTATTAGTGATATTGTAAGAATTCGTTAAACTGTACCATGTTTGTAATGTTTTGTTCTCATTTAACGTGTCTATATATAAAATGTCATTATCAGCAGTACTTCAATTTTTGAACCACGGTTATAAATAACCCTGATTGTATTTAAAACTTGATCCAGAATAATAATAATAATGCTAAGTCTCCAGATCCAGATGTTAGCATGACAAGGTCAAGATTATAAGAATTACGTCTCTGAAAATTCTACTGCACACGATGTCAATGAATTGTATGTGAACTAATTTCATGGTTAAATTCAATTTATTTTTTGTGTCGTTGTTACAATTCGCGGAGCCATAAACGGCAGAGTTTATCACGATTTAGCGATATGTCTTGCAATTTAGAGTTTTGCTTTGCGCAAAGATTATCCTGTCAATATTATTCCACGAGACATTTTGGCACGTAGCTTGAAATTACAACAAAAAACGAATGACAGAAGAAATCCAACACAATTGTGTATGGATGGATTCGTGATCACCAAGAAGCGTAGAGAGGTCATCGAGTACCAATGGACATGAACACCGAGCGTTAGCATTGTACAATGTTCAATGTTTCTTTGTCAGACCTTAAATGCTAAATGACAGAACAAAGGCGCAACACAATCCTCGATTAAATAGTTGTTTATTTACTAAAGGACCATTATGACAGTGCGATATCGACAAAAGAAACTGATTGGACAAGATGGAGAAGATTGAAGAGAGTGGACTTACTGTGCTAACTTACTTCTCTTCTTTCTTCTCGTCATTGCTTCAACATAATATGATTCACTATACTTATACATGTGTGTAATATTTAACTTGCGAATCCCACGAAAGTAATTCAAAAATTATGTGCGCATGGCGCCGAATTATTATTATTTATTTATTTTTAGGCAGGAAGCAAAGGCTAATGTGCCTATATCCACTGTCGAATTTTATTATTTGGCTGTAACTATTTTATTTATTTACTTTTTGTACCTACATTTAATTAGTACACTGGCGGGCTATATATAAAATGTCATTGTCAGCAGTATTTGGAAGAATTTTCCAAATGGCCATTTCTTCCAACCAACCAGAGTCAATGTTAAATATACAAAACAGTGTATACTATGCCAATAAGTTAATCACATTACAAAAATAAACAAAGATAACAGGAGAAAAGTAAAAAAAAAAATAAAGAAGATAGCATATAAGAACAATTCATAGCAATGATAGGAAAACTAAAGGATAAGGAAAGGAAGAGGAGAGGAAGATGTAATCAGGTGTTGTCAGATAAATATTTTTGCTTTAGCCTTTTCTTTTAGATGTTTAGTGAGATAGACGACGTAATTTAATGTACTTCAAGTAAAGAGCTGAAAAATTCAGAACTATGAATAGGAATAGATATTAAAGTACGTTCAGCAGATCGAAGTGGACGTCCGTGGCTTGAAAGATAAGTAAATTTATCTTTGAGATACTGAGGTAAATTTGGATTAAATAGAACATTGTATAGATATGTCCTTTTTAATCCAAAGGACATTTCTATACAAGATATGTATTTCAAACATACAGATATTTCAAACATACAGATATTTTTAATGACACTTTACAACATTACCAAAAACAGATAAAGATGTTCTTAAACTCTAATACACAATCCAATAATCCCCTCCTCATTCACTAAAGATCCCTCCTCCTCACCCTCAAACATATTCGTTTACTGTATAATGTGCATATATTTGGTTTTTTTATTTTTCTTTTTAAATTTTCTTTTTTCTGTTATCTTGTATTTTATTTAATTATTATCTATAAAAAAAAGTTAATACAATTTAAAAATCAGTCAAATTTAATTTGTTTATTTTATTTTTTATTTTTCTTTTAAATTCATTATATTCTTTTGCCAATCTCAATTTACTCTAGGAATCATATTTGTTTAAAAATTTAATAGATAATATGTAGGTACTTCATAAAAATTCATTTAGAGATTATCAACATTCAAGAAGAAAAAATGTACAATTACTGTGTAGTGGAGAGTTTAGTGTTTGCCACAACCCACTCGTTTTATTATAATGTTGTACACTGGCGGGCAATAAATATTCATCTGGAAATTTCTGTAAACTAACCAGAGTTCTGTATAAAAATACGTTTATCTTTCCTTTTTCGATAAAGATCAACTCAAGAATTTTGAAGGTTACACCACTGCCTAGATGGACTATGTTTCGTATTTAAAAGCGTTTTTTCAACGCGTGATTTTGTAGTCTTGTATTTTTCATACGATACTTACAGGTATTGGTGGATAGATTGCCCAAAAATAATCAAAGGAAGGATTGACAAAAAACACGCCAACTCATATTATTATAACTCAGACTATTGAATTACATTGTCTGGACTTGGAACGATTACACGGATGATGGAATAATATTATCGCGAACTAGATGGCTGAATGAAATCTTGATTTGTGTGGTCTCGGAGTCAAAAAAAATACTTATTGATTGTGTCGTGGTGTTGAATAGTATGAAATCATTGAATTAATTATAATATGGACCGATAATTGGATAATTTCACATTTCACGAATTTTAATAAATAATTATTTTAAAACGATTTATGCTAAAATAAATAAAAGGGTTGTAAGAAAATGATTTCATCAATTATTTTCGTAATGAAAATGTAAAACAATATTACTGGCTCATCATGATGTATGCAGCAAATGATTATTTCATCATGATGTCATTATTCCTCTTTTTCTATGGTTATTGTGATTATTTCCACGTCATCATGAGGTTTTTGGTACGTGGCTAAAGTATATGAGTTCTTACGGATGCTTAAAAAAATCATTTATGAATATATTTTTTTGGGGCAAGATTTTTTTACACCTACATAGTAAGTGTACATTTTTTCTCCTTGAAAGGTTGACAAATGCATTTTTATGAAGTACGTTTCTATTACATAGATTCTAAAACAAATATAAGATTCCCAGATAAAAAACTTTTCACAATACACCTTACACACAAAAACATTGTAACGAAACTCATAGTATGCACTTTTTACATGATGTCTGTTGAGAATTTTATGTAAAAAATTTGCATTAAGCAAGCTGAGCATGTATGAGACAGTGTATCAATGTTGATAAGACAATGGATATGTTTCAAGATAGAAGAATGCGGTGTTCGGTTCTCACTGCCTACATCTTGAGGAAGATAGGAGAGTAAAAAATACACTTATCTATAGAGACATACAACATCAATATGATGTTGATCATTCAATTTTCCCATACCGAAGCTATTTTATTTTTGATGCGTGGCACTCCTTGGCCGATCGAAAAAGATTTTTGGATGTCTCATTTTATATGAGTTAATCAACGGAAAGATGGACTGCATCAAACTTGTGAGGACAATTAAATTTCATGTTTAAATAGACGGACAAGACAATCGGTGATATTTCATGAGGTAGCAGCTTCCACGAACTATTTTTTTAACTCACCAATACAGCGATTGCATAGGTTTTGATAATGAACTGTGTGTTGATGCAGATATTTTCGGAGATAGCCTGCCTGATGATCTTCAAAAAAAAAATTATGGGTCTTTAATATATCGATAGCTGTCAACTTAGATAGCTGCAGTCGATATATTGCCACATTCGTTTTTTCCATCTTATTGTAATTTATTATATTTTTTTATTGTTATTATAACATTGAAGCTTTGATTGATACATTTATTTCTTTGTGTAAATACTTTTATTTTAATTCTTTTATCCATGCTAGTTGGGCACATTTTTAAGTTTTTATTCCGATGATTTATATTATGTTTTAATATATATTTTTACCATTATTATTGTTAATTTAAATTTTATAATTTTAAATATAATTTTATTTTATATCTACTGTTTGAAAAGTGTCTAATTCTTTTTTTTGTCTACTTTTTAATGAATCTATATTTTTATCTGTGTATATATTTATATCTGTTTCTATATTTTTACCTTTGTTTGTAACTAATTAATTTTAGTATTGAAACAAGTAAATGGCTTGTGCCGTATATTGTGTAAATAAATACCAATATGAAATTTATTTCACATTGATAGTTGTATTTTTTTTTATATTTCGATAATCTTTGAATGCATTTTTGAAGAGTGTATTATTATTGTATCAAAAGTTCAAACAATATAAAAATAACTCGATTTTCCAGACCGTGAGAGCATTATTTACAAATAACCAATTCTCTCAATAGATGGCGTTACAACAAAAATAAATAAAAATAATAAGAATGTTGTTCATAATTTCACACATAGATGGCTGTAGTAAAAATTCCTTATTTTCAAGCGAAAATAATTTCAGTATTACAATATATAGAACTTTTAAAATTGAATTGATAGGGATCTCATTAAAAAGGCATAATTGGTGAACGTTGCGCAAGCGCATAAAGTGATCACGTAAACCAGCCGATGACAGGTCGTAAGCCCTGTAGGTGCCTTGATTTCCCGGTTCTCCTACAGTAAATATTCCAACTTCGTCTCTGTTGAGATAATTAAAAATCTGTTAAAAAAAATAGTTTTCCTTTTTAAAATCGTATTTATTTAAATTCTGTTTTTTCAATATTCCTGACCAGCTGCTAACAGAGGATTCTGTTCTCAGGATTCGAACTCGCGACCGCTGGATTACTAACCCAACTAACTAACCACCGCTACTGAGAACTTTTTATTGCATGTAACACATGAGATCCAACTGTCGATAGCGATAGTATGTATAGTTGAAGAATATGTACCAAACTATAAACCCATAGATACAAATTATTGAATATTTTCAGATATTTTGTTTTTTATACAACATATGTAGGTATGTATGTCAAGATAGGATAGTATGGAGGAAGATCCTTTTTCCTACCCAGAATATGCAAATAGCATGATGGTATGTATGTATGTTTGGAGATGAAGTATCAAACTATTAAGTCTTCTTACATATTGTGTATAGGCGACTGCCATACAAAATGTATGAAGCGATGTCGTCACTAAATTCAATTTTTAAAAAAATTGTTAAAAAAAAATTGAGATCTTCTACTACAATGTTAATATTTTTTATAGAAAATTAAATTATCTAGTTGGGGTGTTTCGGCTTTTTTCGATAATTGTAAAAGTTTTGGAAATATAGGCAGTTAAACTCATAAATTTATCATAAAAAAAATATTTTTCTTAATAAAAAATGTTTGAGAAACCCTGGAATTTTTTTGAAAAAACTAATTTGAGATTTTGTATTTGTCTATGTTTGTACTAATTTTCAGCGTTCTACCGTTTATGGTTTCTGAGATATATGGAAAAATAAAATAAAAATTCAAAAGTTGATAACCCCTGACTGAAACAAAAATTCAAAATTCCGAGTATAAAAGTTTTGTAGGGCTGTAACTGTTTATATATTCTGAAATTTTAGGCTCTGTAAATTGAGCGGATCAAAAGTTATAAGGGGGGGACGGACACACAGACACACAGACACACAGACACACACACACACACACACAGACACACGAAATGTTCTACTCCGAATTCTGAGTAAATCCGTGTATGGAACATATATGCTGCGAAGCCTCTAAGTTGGTTTTTTTTTACTTCAAAGTTGGAAAAGCCGTGAAAAAAGTAGACCTCTCCATACAATTCTCGCGTATTCTGGCTTGATACATTGTCGATATGTTAAGAGAACAAAGTTCTCCTGAACAAATCGACAGTTGGATTACAAGTAGGCACTGGTGGCTGATTGAGAAAAAATGTAGTGGACAATAACTGCAACGAGACGATGTATGAATACTAGTTGCATGTAACACATGAGATCCAACTGTCGATAGCGATAGTATGTATAGTTGAAGAATATGTACCAAACTATAAACCCATAGATACAAATTATTGAATATTTTCAGATATTTTGTTTTCTATACAACATATGTAGGTATGTATGTCAAGATAGGATAGTATGGAGGAAGATCCTTTTTCCTACCCAGAATATGCAAATAGCATGATGGTATGTATGTATGTTTGGAGATGAAGTATCAAACTATTAAGTCTTCTTACATATTGTGTATAGGCGACTGCCATACAAAATGTATGAAGCGATGTCGTCACTAAATTCAATTTTTAAAAAAATTGTTAAAAAAAAATTGAGATCTTCTACTACAATGTTAATATTTTTTATAGGAAATTAAATTATCTAGTTGGGGTGTTTCGGCTTTTTTCGATAATTGTAAAAGTTATGGAAATATAGGCAGTTAAACTCATAAATTTATCATAAAAAAAATATTTTTCTTAATAAAAAATGTTTGAGAAACCCTGGAATTTTTTTGAAAAAACTAATTTGAGATTTTGTATTTGTCTATGTTTGTACTAATTTTCAGCGTTCTACCGTTTATGGTTTCTGAGATATATGGAAAAATAAAATAAAAATTCAAAAGTTGATAACCCCTGACTGAAACAAAAATTCATAATTCCGAGTATAAAAGTTTTGTAGGCCTGTAACTGTTTATATATTCTGAAATTATAGGCTCTGTAAATTGAGCGGATCAAAAGTTATAAGGGGGGGACGGACACACAGACACACAGACACACAGACACACAGACACACACACACACACACACACACACACACAGACACACGAAATGTTCTACTCCGAATTCTGAGTAAATCCGTGTATGGAACATATATGCTGCGAAGCCTCTAAGTTGGTGTTTTTTGACCTCAAAGTTGGAAAAGCCGTGAAAAAAGTAGACCTCTCCATACAATTCTCGCGTATTCTGGCTTGATACATTGTCGATATGTTAAGAGAACAAAGTTCTCCTGAACAAATCGACAGTTGGAAAAAAAATATTCTGCCCCGTAAGAGCCAGGAAATTAAAAATCACAAATTTCAGCAATGAGGTTCACCACCCATTACTAGTTGCATGTAACACATGAGATCCAACTGTCGATAGCGATAGTATGTATAGTTGAAGAATATGTACCAAACTATAAACCCATAGATACAAATTATTGAATATTTTCAGATATTTTGTTTTCTATACAACATATGTAGGTATGTATGTCAAGATAGGATAGTATGGAAGAAGATCCTTTTTCCTACCCAGAATATGCAAATTGCATGATGGTATGTATGTATGTTTGGAGATGAAGTAACAAACTATTAAGTCTTCTTACATATTGTGTATAGGCGACTGCCATACAAAATGTATGAAGCGATGTCGTCACTAAATTCAATTTTTAAAAAAATTGTTAAAAAAAAATCGAGATCTTCTACTACAATGTTTATATTTTTTATAGAAAATTAAATTATCTAGTTGGGGTGTTTCGGCTTTTTTCGATAATTGTAAAAGTTTTGGAAATATAGGCAGTTAAACTCATGAATTTATCATAAAAAAAATATTTTTCTTAATAAAAAATGTTTGAGAAACCCTGGAATTTTTTTGAAAAAACTAATTTGAGATTTTGTATTTGTCTATGTTTGTACCAATTTTCAGCGTTCTACCGTTTATGGTTTCTGAGATATATGGAAAAATAAAATAAAAATTCAAAAGTTGATAACCCCTGACTGAAACAAAAATTCAAAATTCCGAGTATAAAAGTTTTGTAGGCCTGTAACTGTTTATATATTCTGAAATTTTAGGCTCTGTAAATTGAGCGGATCAAAAGTTATAAGGGGGGGACGGACACACAGACACACACACACACAGACACACACACAGACACACAGACACACACACAGACACACACACACACAGACACACGAAATGTTCTACTCCGAATTCTGAGTAAATCCGTGTATGGAACATATATGCTGCGAAGCCTCTAAGTTGGTGTTTTTTGACTTCAAAGTTGGAAAATCCATGAAAAAAGTAGACCTCTCCATACAATTCTCGCGTATTCTGGCTTGATACATTGTCGATATGTTAAGAGAACAAAGTTCTCCTGAACAAATCGACAGTTGGATAAATATAATGCCTTTTTAGATGAGAGGAGACTATTTTGTGGCATACATGCATGTCCTTCCTTTTATAAAGTAATGCACAATCGTACACCTGTCGCCGATTACGCTGTGGGATATGTCGAAATGGCAAGTATATATTATTTTTTTCACTATGCTTATATTACTAGTTGCATGTAACACATGAGATCCAACTGTCGATAGCGATGGTATGTATAGTTGAAGAATATGTACCAAACTATAAACCCATAGATACAAATTATTGAATATTTTCAGATATTTTGTTTTCTATACAAAATATGTAGGTATGTATGTCAAGATAGGATAGTATGGAAGAAGATCCTTTTTCCTACCCAGAATATGCAAATTGCATGATGGTATGTATGTATGTTTGGAGATGAAGTAACAAACTATTAAGTCTTCTTACATATTGTGTATAGGCGACTGCCATACAAAATGTATGAAGCGATGTCGTCACTAAATTCAATTTTTAAAAAAATTGTTAAAAAAAAATTGAGATCTTCTACTACAATGTTAATATTTTTTATAGAAAATTAAATTATCTAGTTGGGGTGTTTCGGCTTTTTTCGATAATTGTAAAAGTTTTGGAAATATAGGCAGTTAAACTCATAAATTTATCATAAAAAAAATATTTTTCTTAATAAAAAATGTTTGAGAAACCCTGGAATTTTTTTGAAAAAATTAATTTGAGATTTTGTATTTGTCTATGTTTGTACCAATTTTCAGCGTTCTACCGTTTATGGTTTCTGAGATATATGGAAAAATAAAATAAAAATTCAAAAGTTGATAACCCCTGACTGAAACAAAAATTCAAAATTCCGAGTATAAAAGTTTTGTAGGCCTGTAACTGTTTATATATTCTGAAATTTTAGGCTCTGTAAATTGAGCGGATCAAAAGTTATAAGGGGGGGACGGACACACACACACACAGACACACAGACACACACACAGACACACAGACACACGAAATGTTCTACTCCGAATTCTGAGTAAATCCGTGTATGGAACATATATGCTGCGAAGCCTCTAAGTTGGTGTTTTTTGACTTCAAAGTTGGAAAAGCCGTGAAAAAAGTAGACCTCTCCATACAATTCTCGCGTATTCTGGCTTGATACATTGTCGATATGTTAAGAGAACAAAGTTCTCCTGAACAAATCGACAGTTGGATAAACGAAACGAAAATTGTATTAACCTTTGATTCTCTTTGTCCATCCAAATAGGGCAACATTGAGATAGCATCCAATGCTATATATAGTGTATTTTTTTTTATATTTGCATATAAAATGAATAAAACAATGAATGGTGCAATAAATAATGCCTGAATGCGCATTAAAACCATTGGTTTTATGTAAATTCTATAAAACAATAATACCATCGCTTATTTTGTTCCGTATAGTTGCAGTCTCGTTTTAATAATATATAACCCATTCAAATTATCACCATTGTTTGAAATCAGATAATATAAAACATATTGTTTATTTGCATTAAATCTCAGAATTTTCTTGCCATATTTGTGTGTAATGTAAAAATAACTGTTTTAATATACATACATAATACTTAAAACAGTTGTGTCATAATTTAACATAACAGAATCTAAATTCATTTGAAAAAAATACAATGTTTGCGTATATGCAATTGAAAAAATATCCGATTTACATACACATTGGTACAAGTAGGTAAACAAGCCAAAAATGAAATAATACTTCTGGGGCAGTTCAGGGGTGACATCTGTGCGAGACACCATCACCTCATTTATAAGGACTGTTGCTTTTATTGTTTACAAATAAGCCAATATCTGAATAAATGGCGTTACAAAAAAGGGTTTCTTCGTTACTTCATAGATGGCAATAGTACATCTATAAAGTAACAATTCAAATATATATATAACTTTATTCTGACTTTGGAAATATAGGCAGATAAACACATAAATTTATCATAAGAAATATGTTTTTCTTCATAAAAAATGTTTGAGAAACAGATTTTTTTTGAAAAACAAATTTGAAATTTTGTATTTGTCTATATTTATACCAATTTTCAGGGTTCTTGCTTATATGGTTTTTGAGATATATGGAAAAATTAAGTAAAAATTCAAAAGTTGATAATCCCTGACTGAAACTTCTTATCAGTTTCAATCCTAGGATTGGTCTGTCACAGCTATGGCTGCCTCTCTTCTACTCCACTCTGCCCTGTCCTCTGTCAGCCTCTTCATCTCCACGTAGCTATTACAGCACATGTCGTCGATCACCTGGTCCATGTAGCTCTTTCTTGGTCGGCCTCTATAGTTGCTGCCCTCTACCATTCCCTCCGCGATGGTTATGAGCAGACCCGAGTGAATCTAATCTTATTAAACTTCATAAGTAACAAACTATATGTTATGTTATGGCCAATCCAATCCAATTGGCCTCATGTTATGGCCAATCCAATATGACTGAAACTTAAATTCATAATTCTGAGCATAAAAGTTTTGTCTAGTTGGGGTATTTCGGCATTTTCAACTAAGCTGTATTGCTTGCTTACCACCCATTAAACGTCTTTTACATGTTCGTCTGTTGTTTACGCTTCTTACATCAAATAATGATAGATAATGTAATTATTAATTATATGATCTGTAGACAAATGTGATAAGCCTGTATTTAAATAAATAAAATAAATAAATAAAATAGTTCCTAGTAACGTTTACGCATGCGTATTGTTCATTGTCTTATTGCTGACCTCAGCCGTTAGACGAGTTTATTTGTTAAATAATATAAGTACTTATAATGTGAGAATTTGTGGGTGTTGAATAAATAACAGAACAAATACGGTTTACATAATAATAACGCATTTTAATTATTACCCACTGCACTCGCAGACTATCTACTTTCTTATATATAATATTATCTCATAGTGCAAACTTACAACAATCATAATTACTCCTGACTGACTGACGTTGACTTAACCCAACTATAGTTAATTTTATGAATCTAGATCGCTATCTTGATTGCTATGTAATAGTCAGATCTTTATCTTTGAATGTGTGTGAAATCTGCTATGTGAAATAATATGTACATAGATGGGTGGTGGCAGAGCGGTTAACGAGCTGGGTTAGTAATCCAGTGGTTGCGAGTTCGAATCCTGCCTCGAACGATTTCCTTCACCTATAGAACAAGCATTTATGCTTAATTTAGGGCATATATCATCATCATCATTGGCGCTACAGTCGTGTGTGGGCCCAGCCCCCCTAGACAACATGCCATTAAAGCTAAGCGTTATATCGCTAAGCGATAGAAATGTATGAAATTTGTGGCTGTCACGTGTTGTCATAGCGACCAATTTCATACATTTACTATCGCTTAGCGATATAACGCTTAGCTTAAATGACACGTTGTCTAGGCCCCCTGGCCTCCTCCAGAATCCTTCTCCAGCCGTCCCTGTCCTCCACCGCTCTCCTCCAGTTTGCTATTCCGGTCGCCCTTATGACGTCTTCTGTATCGTCCAGCCATCTTAGCTTAGGCCTGCCTCTATAATATATGAGGATGATGATGTATATATATTAGGAATATATGAGGAATAGGTATATTGGGAATATATGAGGATGTATATTAAATTGTTATAAGGCCATATTCATTTAGATTTATTATATTTATATATATTCCACAAAGTTAATATATCGATATTTGAAAATATGAAAGTAGATATTTTTTAACAGATTTTTAATTATCTCAATAGAGACGAAGTTGGAATATTTATTGTAGGAGAACCGGGAAATCAAGGCACCTACAGGGCTTACGACCTGTCATCGGCTGGTTTACGTGATCACTTTATGCGCTTATCACGTAAACCAGCCGATGACAGGTCGTAAGCCCTGTAGGTGCCTTGATTTCCCGGTTCTCCTACAATAAATATTCCAACTTCGTCTCTATTGAGATAATTAAAAATCTGTTAAAAAATATCTTTGACTCCCGACAGGGAAAAAAAATCCAATGTTTGCGCATATGCAATAATAAAAATATTCGATGAAAGTAGATATTTTATTTTATTTTATTTTAATCCTATATTATGGTCTATTCTGATTCGTCTTAATTTATCCGTCAGAATTTTAGTATAGGAGAAATGTCAAAAATTTGATTGCATTTATATGAGACTCATTACGTCACACCGCGCGGATAAAATTCTTTTATCCCGGATTATATGTCCTATTCTGATTCATACTCAGAAATGAATCAGAATAGGACATATAATCATCACCCAGTTCATAAATATTTTTTTTTTTGTAAAATTGTAAACTGCTATCCCTAGAACAGGATCCACTTGTTCTGGATTTAGTATTTCGTTAAAAGGTTTTATGTGACATTTTTTGTCGGCTCCATATGATGTAAAAGCTAAGGGGACACAGATCGATGGAAAGAAGAATGTTGAATATCCTGCTGTGGGACTGCAAAACTAACGAATTGATTAGGGAGAACACAGGAGTAGCAGATGCACCCAAAATAATAGCGAAGTCGAAGTGGAGTTGGCGGGTATGTCGAGCGGAAGGTAGAAAAAGATTGTGATAGACTGGAGACCAAGAAACGGACGCAGAGGCTTGGGAAGGTCCCAGATGGTCCAACGACATCAAAAAGGTGACAGGTCCAGGATGGCGGAGGGTGAGAGTGACCAAAATCTTTTTGAAAATTTTTTTTTCTTACACTGGACTGAAGAAAGATGAATCTTCTAAATAAATAATACATGTGGAACTGTAATCTCAACGTAGCATAACATGCCAGCTTTTGATATTATAACATACATTTACATTAATTGAATTCCGTCTACCCACGTTCACACATATTTATAACACTTTCGTGTTACGAAATTTAGATTGACGATTCGTGTATTGTCACAGATTATAATCTGATAAAGATTAGAATGGTATTATAATATACAAGATCGATTTTTATACTGGTAACTGGTGACATTTCTTAACTTGATATCGCATCGCACCAAGATTAATTTGATTAAATAGATATCGCGAAGTCCGGTTTACACTAATCTAGTATAATAATATACAATGATCTAGCCTAGTACTTGATCGTAACTAGAACGATCCCAATATACTTTATTTATTTATTTCAAACTAGTTGCATGTAACACATAGATCCAACTGCCGGTGGCGATTGTATTTATAATTAAAGAATACGTACCAAACTATTAACACTTAAACACAAATGAATAAATATTGTAAGATATTTTGTTTTCTATATAAAACGTGTTGGTATATTGTTTATTTATTGTTTATTGTATTTTATCCCCCCTAGGTTCTTTACAGAACACTTGGGTTCATCATGACATGGTTTACAATTTACAATATTATGGTCACAATAATTAATATAATTCATTGACATCATGATTTAACATAGTACAGATATAGTATATAAAGAGTAATAAAAAAAAGAATATAGAGAAATAAAAAATAAAATATATGTATACAAAATAAGCAATTCGGGAAAAAAAAGAAAAGAAAAATTCAGAAAAGAAAAATTGAGTGCTAGAAGGATGTAAAGGGTCCCACTAGCACCATGTCCAATAAACAGTTATTTAAGATAAAAGTAAGGTACATAGCATTGAAAAAGCAGAAAGAATACAAGAACAAAGTCAAGGACGACAAACCAAACAAATACCCATATAAAATAGTTAATTAATTAGTATGTTAGTGTTCACAAATATCACAGATTAGTTAGATTGATGTTTAGTATCTCGTCAGTAGAGTAAAAAGCATTGTTAACAAGATACTTTTTAGCCTCTCTCTTGAAACCCAAAACATCCAGTGATTTCATATTTGTTGGAAGATTGTTGTAAAGTCGTACGCTCATACAAATAAAACTCTTTGACACCTTGCTTTATATGTCAGGATAGGATAGTATGGAGGACAGTGTAGAAAACATCAGGTGATGGGTATTAGATGGTAGGTAGTGGACTGTATTATAAACGATCTCACCGATGCTTCTATACTCCTGGTTCACTGATTATTTGTTCTGTGTACACATCCACACGCAGTGGTCTTCAAACTTGTACTGGTTAATTTCACTTGACACTTATTGTCACCCAAATTTATTTTGACAAGTGACAATTCTCATACATCGGTGAGGGGACAATGGCATGGAAGGGATTTAAAGGAAATATGCTTCTACATAACCGCCCACTCAAATTTTAAACAAAATTTGACGAATTGTACATATCACGGTGGCCACAAACAAAATTAACCTTTAACAAACTCATATCACTAATGCAGCCATCACAAAATAAAACTCCACATTGTCCAATTCATGAAATTACAAACACACAAAAAAAATTCAATAACATACTATCCACAACAAATTCACATTAAAAAAAAATTCAAAAAGATAGTTCACAGACTATATCAATGAAAACAATAGACAGACCTTTCTGTCATAACGAAAACACATTTAACTTAATTGTTATAATAACCAACTAAAACTATAAAACTAACATTATTCTTAACTATTTCTATTAAACATCTAAGGGACATATTTTCACAACAGGTCGAACAAATATTCCCTCTTTTGTCTTAACTTTTACCACCCGTACAATATTATCCTTTCCTGGCATGGTAGCCACAATTCTTCCCAATTTCCATTGTAAAGGATGTAGCCTTTCTTGTTTCACTAACACTAAACTCCCACCTGTATATTAGGCACTGAAGTGAACCACTTTTTACGCTGTTGAAGTGAAGTGAGGTATTCCACACTCCAACGTTTCCAAAAATCCTGATACATTCTTGTGATCATCTGCCATCTATCTAACCTATTCAATTTAATATCTGTGACGTCATACTCTGGAATACCAACCAATACCTCACTTATAATAAAGTGAGCTGGCGTTAAGGCATCTACGCTGTCAATATCATTACACATTGGAACAAGTGGTCTGGAATTCACTACCGCCTCGATCTTAATTAATACTGTATTAAATTCCTCATAAGTCATCACTTGGTTGCCAACAACTCGCTTTAAGTGATACTTTATAGATCTTACGTTGATCTCATGTAGGCCACCAAAATGTGGACCTTTAGGAGGATTCAAATACCAATCGATGCATTTTTCGAGACAGAAATTTCGAAAATCTGTATCCTGGATACAGTCATTATAAAATTTAAAAACTCCAGTCAAATATTTACGTGTGCCAACCAAATTTGTTCCGCAATCGCTATATACTGTAGTACATAAACCACGTCGAGATACAAATCTCTCTAAGCAAGCAATAAATGCACTAGTAGATAATTCATTGACAATTTCAATGTGTATGGCCTTTGTAGTCATACATACGAAAACACAAAAGTATGCCTTATACGTTTTCGAATTGCGACGTTTATTTTCCTTCAAAATAAACGGCCCGCCTAAGTCAATTGATACGTTTATGAATGGTCGATGACGAGTAACCCGAATAGCTGGCAAGTCAGCCATTATTGGCTGCACTGGTGAAGCACTAAATCGCTTACACACAAGACACTTTGACAAAACAGACTTAATTCTATTTCTCGCTGAAACAATCCAATATTTCCGTTGTATTAAATGTTGCAGTGATCTGGGACCCACGTGCAAATATGATATATGAAAATAATTTATCAATAATTTTCCAAACTCACTATGCTTATGCAACAATATTGGAAATTTCATTTTATCGGGTAGTGCAGAATATCTAATTCTTCCGCCCACTCTGACAAGTCCCTGTTTATCTATAAAACAATTCAACTTCTGCAGTTGAGGATTATCGCATTGATTTTTGTATTTTAACATATTAATATCCTTAATAAAATGTAAACTCTGATCATATTTTATAATTGCTTGTAAACTTATTTCCATTTCCCTATTACACAAATCTCCTTTAGTGCGATTATTAACATTCAACAGACAATTATTTTTAAACCTTAAAATCCAAGCTACTATACGTGTTAACTTTGTATATTTATTAGTTATGTTATACAATCCTAATCTATCTTTATCTTCTAAAATTAAAGCATTAGATTGATTAACTAACCCTTTATAGTCTGGCAATTGTGCAGGTACAATATAATCATCGCACCGTGGCCATCTGTCAACAGGTTCTAACAGCCACTCTGGACCGTTTATCCACAACGTATGACCAACTAATTCTTCTGGATATAATCCTCTAGATGCACAATCTGCTGGATTACATTGAGATCTCACATGAAACCATTTTCCATGAGGCACGTTTTCCCAAATACGTTCTATTCGATTTGCAACAAATAATTTTAATAGATATGATGGTGTTTTAAGCCACGACAAAACAATACTAGAATCTGTGTACATATATACATCCTTTATAATAATTGCATCTTGAAATATAGATAAAGTATATTTAATTAATTTTGATAATAATAATGCACCACAGAGCTCCAAGCGTGGTATCGTTTGCATCTTAATTGGAGCAACCTTAGACTTGGCAGTCACCAGAGATATTTGTTTACTATCCTCAGTAACCAAATAACAAACAGCGCTATATCCGTCATTAGAGGCGTCAGAAAAGCCAACTAAATAACACTGACTATCAACGCTAGTTCCAAAAAACCTACTCAATTTAAATTCCTCTAATAAAGACATTTGATCAACTATTTTATTCCACTGCACTTTCGTGGATTCTGGAATAATATCATCCCATCGCAATTTCATTTTCCACAAATTTTGAATGAAACTTTTCAATAAAAATGTAAACGGAGTGATCCATCCTACAGGGTCATATATAGATGAAACGACCGATAGAATCATACGCTTTGTATATTTAATATCAATTTTCTTAACCTGTTAACTAAAAACATCATTCACAAAATCCCATTTAATTCCTAATAATTTAATATGATTACTGTCTTCAGCAAAACAGATCACACTGCTATCAGATTTATTAAAATCTTGAATAAATTCAGGACAGTTAGTTGCCCATTTTGACAATTCAAAACAACCACTTCGTAAAATAGAAATCAACTGATCTCGTAAAATAATAGCATCTTCAATATTATGATCACCGCATAAAATATCATCTACATATGTACTATCATGAAGAGCTTTAGCACCTAATGGGTATTTATCACTTTCATCCAAAGCTAACTGATTTATTGTTTGAATTGCATTATAGGGTGAGCTTCCTAAACCATATGTCACAGTGCATAACTCATATTCTTTGACAGGTTGTGACGGATCTTCTCGCCACAATACATGCTGATATCTTCTATCTTCCTGCCTGATAGATATTTGTCTATACATTTTAGTTATGTCAGCAGAAAACCCGATTTTATAGATTCTAAACTTTAACAATAATTCGATTATATCCTTTTGCAACTTTGGACCTACATGTAAATATTTGTTTAATGCACCAGTTGCGTTCGTATTAGAACTGCCATCAAAAACAACTCTCAATTTAGTAGATAAACTATCAGGTTTCAGAACACAGTGATGAGGAATATAATATACATTTGGATCGCCTTGTAAAGGAACTTCTTTCATGTGTCCTAACATCTCATATTCCTTCATGAACTTTGTATATTCAAGTTTAATTTCCAAATTATTACAAAATTTTCTTTCCATATTAGTTAATCTTTTAAGAGCAAAACCAAAAGTACCAACACATGGTACGTGAATATCTTTTTTTAATAAGAGCGGTACTACAAATCTACCATCGTCATTACGATAATGTAAATCATTGTATAACTGAACACATTCCTCATCCGAATGTGACATTTTCCTACTACTTGATACTGTGTTTACCTCTTCTATTTCCCAAAACCCTTTTAATTTTTCATCTAACACATCAGATGATACAAAACATGTTAACAACTCATTGTTATCATGTACAAAATCTTGACCTAAAATTACAAACCCAAATATGGTCTCAAATGCATATAAATCTTCTGATAATTTTTTACAATTTCCTGTAAACAATTTTCCATACATGTCAGCACCTAATAATATATCAATATTACTGCTTTTCCAAAATTCATTATCTGCCAATTCTAAATCTTGAGTCAAAACTCTACACTGATGAGATAAATCTCTCCTAGGCAAGTTTGATGGAAGCGCATCCACCACTACACTCTTTACAAATAGCGACTTGTTATATTTATTATTAAATAAACAAAATTGCATAGAACCCTTTACATTAATATTAGTAGAAGACAGCGTTGTCAATGATACAGAATGCCCTTTTGTATAGAATCCTATATTCTTACAAAACTTCCCAGACATCAAAGTAACCTGACTTCCAGAATCAACTAAACACTTGGCCTTATAAAATTGCCCATCTTTTCCCTGGACATATCCTATAATTGTTCCTAATATCACTTGACCAATAGATTCATTACCCCGAATCCCTTTATGGCAGATACCTACTACCGATGAATTATCAGTATGCAATAAAACATTATGTTTCCTATCACAAGTTTGACACTTTTTGTTAGACTTACAATCCTTTATCAGATGTTTTCCAAAACAACAAAAACATAATTTCAATTTAGAGACAATATCCTTTCTCTCTGATACAGTTTTATTAATAAATGTGTCACAATTGTGTATCGTATGACTACCCTTACACATATAGCATTCAAGTTGGCGAATATTACCTACAAACCCTTTGTCTGATTTATGATTATAATTATTACGCTTTACTTGTGAATTACTCTGACGTGAAAATTTTAATACTTGCAATTGACTTCGAATTATTTCAAATATTCTATTTATTGAAGGAATTTCCTGAATATCTAATCTACTTTCCACTATTCGACGTGTAGATTCATCTAATTTATTAATAAATATAAATCCCCATACCTGATCTAACATTTTTTCACATTTCATATTTGACAGAGCTAATATATTTTCATTAAATGTATGATATAATTCGCTTAATTGCCCTACATTTTCACCAACTAAAGATTTGCATTGAAACATTTTATTCATGTAATATTCAAATTGTAATCTTGTATTAGTATAATGTCCACACAATGTACTCCAAGCAATATTATAATTATCACTAATCAGTGGTAAATTAACAAATGTTGATGCAAATCCCTTTATGGACGTTCGCAAATAATGAAATTTTTCTATGTCTGTATATCCAATATTATCATGAATCAATGACACAAACATGTCATGAAACGAATTCCAATTTTCGACGTTGGAATCAAAAACAGGTAAATTTATTATAGGAGCTCTCTGAATTTTATTACATACATCAGTTGCATTTATTTTCACACCATTAGATAAACGATTTTTAATTCTCATTATTTCAAAATACATAATGTCACCTTTCTGAATTATTTCACTCAACTCTTTCAACTCTGTATCACATTTTGTATCAGTATATATTCCAATCAAGCTGTCACTTAATTCATTGACCAATTTATACCATTCATCAACTCTCTGACACCTAGCTAAAAATATTTCATCTAGTTCGATATTGCCTTTTTCACACAGATCTCTTAATTCATATGTATTCCTAATTCTAGAAATAGCATTTAACATCCTTGCTTTAATGTTATCAGCCATTTTAAAACTTTAAACTTATACTTATAAACTATAATTGCATGCAAACACAAATTCACTGTATCAATAATAATGTGGTATTCTATTCTACCCGACTGCATTCACAATAATGTTATTAACATTAATATGGTACCTTATTATACCTCACAATAATCACAAAATAATATTATGTGATAATTAATCACCACAATATTGTAACAAAATTGAGTACCTACAAATTACTATTTGAAACCACCGCAACATGCAGAATTCGCAACAAATAACACAAAAAAACACTTCAAATTCGGTTAGAAGGGCCAAAATATTATGTAGAAAACATCAGGTGATGGGTATTAGATGGTAGGTAGTGGACTGTATTATAAACGATCTCACCGATGCTTCTATACTCCTGGTTCACTGATTATTTGTTCTGTGTACACATCCACACGCAGTGGTCTTCAAACTTGTACTGGTTAATTTCACTTGACACTTATTGTCACCCAAATTTATTTTGACAAGTGACAATTCTCATACATCGGTGAGGGGACAATGGCATGGAAGGGATTTAAAGGAAATATGCTTCTACAGACAGTCTGTTTTTCCTACCCAGAATATGAAAATAGCATGATGGTATGTATGATTGTTTGGAGATTAAGTACGAATCAGACTATTGAGTGAGAGATTGTGTAGTGTATACTGCCTTACAAATTGTATGAAACGATATCGATATCAAACGATATCATTAAATTTAATTTTTATAAAAATTGTTAAAAAAGATTTGACATGTACTACTACAATGTTCATATTTTTTATAGAAAATTAAATTATCTATTTGGGGTATTTCGGATTTATTCGATATTTTTAAAACTTTGAAAATATAGGCAGTAAAACACATAAATTTATCATAAAAAAAATGTTTTTCTTGAAAAAACGAATTTGAGATTTTGGATTTCGTTTATATTTATACCAATTTTCAGGGTTCTAGCTTATATGGTTTTTGAGATATATGGAAAAAAGAAGTAAAATCTCAAAAGTTGATAACCCCTGAGTGAAACAAAACTAAGTCGAAATTCTGAGTATAAATTTTTTGTAGGCCTATTACTTTCCATAAATTTATTCTGAAATTTTAGTCTCTGTGCATTGAGCGGATCAAAAGTTATAAGAGGGCGACGGACACACACACACACACACACACACACAAATACACAGACATATAGACACACAGACACACTTAATGTTCTACTCTGAATTCTGAGACAAAAACCAAATTATGAACGTCTCACAAAGCAAGTATACTAGGCTGCAAAGAATGGAATGAGATGTAGGGTGCGGTTGAGAAAGATGATCATTTAAATGGGATTTTGAAAGATGGTAATGGAATTATAGTAAAGCATTTTAGGAAAGCATTTTTAACTAGACAAAATTGTTTGAGGCTTGGGTTGGTCAGAAGAGATTGCTTCATAGTTATATTTTGATAAGACACTTTGTTTAAATAAATAAATAATAAAAAGATAATTCGACGAGGAATATAGAAAAAAATATGAGATATGTACATTGTATCTTGTCATTTTTTGAATATGTATTATAGGTCCTATCGACTTACGTAGGTATAGTTTAACAACTAGAACGAATCAATTAAGCCAGTAACTTACTAGATCAATCATGTCGTATTTAACGATACTTGATTTAGAAGATATATGAAAGATGCTTAGTGATATTTATGCGTTGCTCAACTTTAATCATACGATGTTAAATAACGAAATGGATAAAATAAGGTGACAAAAAAAACTGGAAATACTTGTTTTACAGACAGATTTAAATATCTATCGAGTATGATTAAGCTGGACGCTAAAACGGATACAACAGGAAGTCGAGTGGCTATTGGTTATTCAAGAAGAAATTTCAGAATAGCTTTTGAAATATTAGTGAGAGAATGTAATGCGACAGTTTATACAACATGGTTGCAAATGTATAAATGCAAAGGTCAGGGCAAAAGTGACGACATGTTGACTGGTAGAGGGATCGTAGATATAGTAGTGCATCGGACATTCAAAGAACACGTGATCTAATGTTTCCAATACTGCCCCGCATGCACAAGAAGGATTTTCTTTTATATTTATTTTTTTTTCTTTTATATAGGTAAGAAGCAATTGAGCAATGACCCAATCTCATTCTCGAGATCTCGCTTTTGGACATTTTTTTGTGAAACCAAGGAAAAGATGGAATGTTTAATTGGAATATTATAGTAGTATGTTCCTTTAGTTTCAGAAGAAATTTTTCACAGGTCTTGCCATCTATTTTTGGCAATGTTACAATGAGAACGAATTGTGTCTTGGATGGAAAGGGAAATGTTAAAATAAGAGGCATCAGTTTATCCGCGATCTCGTTCCCATTTATACCTATGTGGGACGGGATCCATGCTAATATAATTTCATAGTCTTTTTCTATAAGACTACATATTATGAGACCTGATTGAGCAAAGTATCTCATTGTCAAGAAAATAATAGAGATCGTTGGATAAAGATTTGAGGGAACTTAAACAATCAGAATTCAGAGTATTTTCTCTGCACAAAAATTAGTTTATGCAGTTCAGGTGAGGTCACCCGCATTCTTTTACGTGACGAGCTTTACGTTTCCAAGTTTTGCTTTCTTGAGATTCTTCCCCGGGTCCCTCCTTTATCTCTAGGCATGTTGGTCTGTTTAAATCAATCCATCCATCTCTTTATCCCTTGGGATGACGTCCTGGTGGTTTGGTTTCCTGGGGAATATTGTCCCTGGCTGCCATCTGCCATTCTAATTGGTTCCAGCAGGCCAAGTCAGTAAAAAAGTCGAGATCCGACAACGTATCGCCGAACTTCTCGCCATGTTTACGCCCGTGACGACAATTCGTAGTCACTAAGCGCTGTCGAGTTCGTAAATGCACCTACTAGTATTTGTCGCCGTTAGGCTGGCTTGCGGTACATTTTTGAATTATCATTTATGGCAATACACAATATTTTCCCCATGATTTGAATAAATGTCAAATTTGTTTACATAAATTTGTTAAATAAATATAATATGGTCATATTTTAAAGCACGAAAGCAAGTTATAATACGATTAAATTAACTTCTTTTGTGTTTATTGAATGTTTTGAGAGTAATTTTAAAAATTATTTTAAATTATATTTCTATCAATTTATCAAGTGTGATGACAGCAGCGTGTTATTTTTTTACTAAAAACTACGCCGAATTTTCTTTTGTTAAGTGTTAAAATACATATGTGATAAAATAGCTTACAAGAATACTTTCTCAAAATGAAAAATTATTTCAAATCTATACTTACGGAAAACATTTACGGACGCATAGAATTATAATGTTATAATCTAAGTACGGACGCATATTTCCAATAAATATATAACCATATAAAACTTTTGTTACGCGGTAATAAGTAATAAATGAATTACGCGGAATATTTAAAGGGTTTGAAGAATCTCTTAGACGGCGTCGTTTAACCCGTTTATATAATTATTCTCAAAATAAATATGAAATTCGGCATTGTTCGCGTAAAAAATGACATTTAATTCAACATGGCGGCGTTAGATCTTGTCTCTCGCCTCGATGTCGACCCAATCTCGCCGTCAAATAAGTGGGCGAGAACGATTCGACGAGTTATCTGCTTAGTGACTACCAAAACTGTCAAAATATCGACTAGTCGATATTTTGACAGTTAATCTCGACATTTATCGGTCGAGATCTACTTACAGACTTAGCCTGCAGAACCTTTTTCTCTGTCGTCGACATCTTACTACGTCCTAGACTTCCTTCAGATTTCTGTATTTCTCGTACTTTCTAAGAACTAACTATATTCTTGAGAACCTTCATTTCGATTTCAAACTCATCCATACTTTTTTTGTTAAGTATTGCGTTAAATTTTAGCATAAGGGTAAGTCGTTTAACTTTTATTCTGATGTCTTGGGTTTGATTTCTAGGGGAGAAATTTATTTATAATTTATTTTTCACGCAAATATTGCTTCTCTGGGCCGACTAAAAAATAAAGAAAGTATTAGATAAATAAATGCATGTGTTTATATTTTATGGTACATTTATACTCCACAATTACTCACAATTCTTTGATCAAAACTATCGAAGGACTCTTAACCTTCACAACAAAGCAACAAACCTTCATTTACACCTTATTAGAATACAATACCCGAAGAATTTTCAGGCTTCTCACTTGGTTCTATTGCAAAGTCCAGGATGCTGGTAAGGAGTAGGTATATATAGTTCAAAGATAGTACTTGTTTATTGTGCCCTATTGTACTAGGACATGAGTTCCCAAAGGGATTATAATAACACCCCACATTAAAAATTAATAAATCTGTATGCCAGAGGTAAACTACAGTTCAAAAATCTTGAAATT
The DNA here is from genome assembly GCA_963576475.1 of Molanna angustata. Classification (NCBI taxonomy): domain Eukaryota; kingdom Metazoa; phylum Arthropoda; class Insecta; order Trichoptera; family Molannidae; genus Molanna; species Molanna angustata. The sequence goes on from OY754975.1 coordinate 33,560,104, forward strand.
GAGATATTAAGTATTTTATTACTAAATTTATAATATTTATTTAATTCTGGAAACTGACAGTTATATACAATTTTGTAATAGAACAAAATTCGAATGCTCAATGAAGCCACATTTCTATATAATAGTAGACTGCCCTAACCTCCTTATCTGTTTCAAGTTCAATCCTTTAATAGTAGGCAAAATGATGCATTTTCAATTCAACCTTGTCGAAAGAATAGGTAAGAACGATTGATTCGAAGAATTTGCTCAAACTATAATACTTTCCTTAATAACTTTGATATGTCTTATTTAAAATTTGACTTTTTCAAACATAAATGTAAGGATATTTTCGCGAGCATTTTTGATATAAAAAAAACATATCTCAATTTTATCATTTCATTAAACCCCTACTCTCTTGTTGACTACAAAATTTGTTTGACGTTATATAATGCTTTCAATAACCTGGCAGCACAATACATTCAAGAGCTGTGTCAGAGAAAAGAGCTATCTGGGAGGCATCTCACACTCAGGTCTTCTGGATCACAGAGGAACAACTTCCTTAGTGGTCCTACAAAGTGGAATAGATTGCCTCCAGATGTCCGCAGTGCACAAATCAAGAGCACTTTCTCTAAAGGACTGAAAACAACTTTGTTTCTTAGAGCAACATAAGACAAAATATAAGCGCCCTTGGAATGATCCTGAATCATTAAACGACGCTATGTAAATTATTTATTATTATTATTTCGGACTCTTTAATACCTTCTCAGGTTTATCACCTGGTAGGATTTTGGGGTAGCAATAGCAATTGTACCAAGTGCTATCCTTACTGAGTGTATAAAATGTGGTGTTTTGTGTGTTGGTGCCATGTGTAGTATTTGTGTATTAGTGGTCTGTACGTCTGTAGTGTCGCCGATTTGGAGAAATTTCCTCACCAGTCTGCGTGTGTTTAATATGGCTGCTTTTTCTCGCTTTTTGCATGGTGACGTATGTGTATTTAGGTAATTTGATGGTTTCTAAACTGCTGAATAAGTTTAATGGAATAATTCCTGTGGTGAAAATTACTATTGGTGAGTTTAATGGAATAATTTAATGAAAAACACCATGAAAGTGTGCAGAATGTAGAGGTGTAAATAAGGTATCAAAAGTAGAGGAAGTCTCCTCTTACACTTCCATCCCTGCGGCCACCCTTTCTTCTTCAATTGTTAAAACAGTGGAAGGAGAACCCACAAACTCGGATATTATAAGGCAGATTGAGGCTCTTCGTGATGACTATTGTAACATATTAAAGGAGTTCCAAGACTTTAAAAACTCAATTGAACACTATGGAAATACTTTGACATCGTTGGATGACAGAACAAAGGTTATGGAGTCCACACTTTAGTCAAAGATTCAACAAATTGACAACATGGAGAGGGCTGTTGCGAATAAAAGATCTATAATAGATGCTCTTAATGAGAAGTTTGACAAGGTTGACACATGTCAGGTGGACTCACTGAAGATGGAAGTCACAGAATTGAGAAAGACCATAGAACATCTCTCAGATGAGAATAATAGTAAGGAATAGTATGGCCGTATGAATAATCTGGAGATATCTGGTATACCGCGTATCAACGGTGAGTCACTCACAAATGTGACTGCGAAAAATGATAATAAACTGGGAATAGCTCTGGAAGAAAGAGACATTGATTTTGTAAGTCGTTTAACATCTTGGAGTAGCCACAAAATACCTCCAAAGATAATTATCAGATTCCATAATCGAAACATGGTAGAGGATTTCCTTACAGCGATTCGAAAAAGCCGTGGACTCTCTCTGAAAGAATTGGATTTTGCTGGAAATTATGCCAGAGTTTTCTTAAACTATCACCTAACGGTTTCCAATAAGCTCCTATATAAACAAACTAGAGAAATTATGAAGACGAAACTATATCAGTATACTTGGATAAAACATTGTAAAATCTATATTCGTAAAGATGTTAATATTCTTCTCCTATATTGATAAAGAGAGTAGCAGACCTTTCTAAAATCATATGACTGAATTGTCTATCAACTTATTTATTGATTTTGATTTGTGATGTATAAATTGTAATTGTGTTTTTTCTATTTACCATATCAAATGTTTTTTTGTTTACCTCATCAAATGTTTAGTTTCTAGTATGTTTAATTTTCTTAGTAACATTCCAAGTACTCAAGGTTCTATCCCACCCCTTCCCAATTTTCATCTCCCATATTTTTTTGTTCTCTATCATCCCTACTCTTCTGTTCATTTTGCTTTCTTTCTATTTTTCCTCACTCGTGGTCAGATTTTGGATGGTGTAGGCCAGTGCTGTGACTGACAGGGATCTCTTGGGTTTTTTAATTAAAATTTTTATTTACTTACAATCATCTGATGGAATTGTCGATTTACTATCAGAATGTTAGAGGTCTACGTACCAAAACACACTCTTTTTTCTCAAGTGTTTTGTCGAATGATTATGACATCATTTGTATCACAGAAACTTGGTTACATGATTATATATTTGATCATGAACTGTTTGACTGTAGATATAATGTGTACAGATGTGAAAGAGATTTTGCTGCTACTGGTCAAACTCTTAGCGGTGGTGTTTTGGTAGCAGTTAAATGTGATTTGCCATCCAAAGTAAATTCTACTTGGTCTACAGATGCAGAAGAAATCTGGGTATCGGTTGTACCAGGAAACTCTAATCCAAATATTAATATCAGTTACGTGTATTTGCCTCGTGACGAAAAATATAACTATCGACTATCACATTACTTGGAAAATACAAGTAAGCTATTATTAAAAAACTCTAATGATACATTTAAGATACTTGGTGACTTTAATTTGCCAAACATAACTTGGTCTAAAACAATAAGCAACAATTCATGCACCCCGAATTATTTTGTCGATCATAATAGCTTGTCAACTTCATGTCACTTGCCGATGTTATGCAATTCAACGATGTTGCCAATGAGAATGGAAGAATTCTCGACCTTATTTTGTCTAACAATACAGATTGTAGAGTGATTGTATGTGATAATCCTTAATTACCATCATTTTACTAATTTACTAATTTTACTAATTTTTTATGTTTTTACCATCGATCTATTATTATAAGTCTTTATATAAAAAAGCAGTTATACATAAAACATAATCAAAGATCAATAAAAAAATTTCATAGGGCCGACTATTCTATGATTAAGGATTACTGCAATTAATAATTACCTGCAATTGGGAGACAGAGTTTGAGGTTTGGAATATGGAGCAGGCTATTGAATTATTTTATAATATTGTGAATGAATTTTTTTATAGCATTTTCCTTCATGGTACAGTAGCTCTTTAATTAAACTAATTAAGGAAAAATTAAAAGCTCATAAGAAATGGAAGCGATCTGGTTCTTCTCGTGACTATGATGAATACTCATTGCTCAGATCTAGACAGAAACACCTGCAAAAGGTGTGTTATAACGACTTTATTACTATAACTGAAGCTTAATTGAGAACAAATCCTAAAACCTTACATCATTACGCGAAGTCTGGGAGGCCAAATACCGGTTACCCACAAAACATGTTTTATAAAGATATTTCAGCTAGTGACACTGAAAACTATGTGAGCTTTTTGCAGGTTTTTTTGACTCTGCCTTTGAAAGAGTTGGAGCGTCTGCAAGAACACAGATGACATGTTCGAATGAACTTAATCTTATACATATTCATTTTAATACCAAGGATGTGTTTTCTGAATTGAGAGCTCTTGACTTGAACAAAGGTCCAGGTCCCGATGGTATACCCCCTCTGTCCATAGTAAAATGTGCGGAGGAGTTGTCTGTTATCCTAACGCGTTTATATACAAAATCATTTACTGAAGGTGTGTTTCCCACTTTATGGAAGAGATCTTATATAACTCCCGTGTATAAATCAGGTGGCAAACGTAATGTTGAAAACTACAGACCGATTTCGAATATTTGTTTATTTAGTAAAATAATAGAAAAAATTATTGTAAAACAGATTACACCAGCAATCAAATCATTTATAATACCCAATCAACACGGCTTTTTTCCAGGTAGATCAGTTGAATCGAACATGGTTGAGTTTACCAATTACATTTTGAGGACAATGGGAGAGGGTTCAAGAGTTGATGCTATGTATACCGACTTCTCCAAAGCTTTTGACAAAATAAGTCATACAATACTCCTAGAAAAACTTGGAAGTATGGTGTTTACGGCAATCTGCTCATATGGGTAACTTCATACATAGAGAATAGGTCTCAAGCTATCGCAATTAATAACATTTCTTCTAATTTTCGACACTGTTCCTCTGGTGTACCCCAGGGATCCCACCTCGGTCCAATATTGTTTATACTATAATATATCAACGACATTCAAAAGTGTTTCAATCACAGCAATTTTCTAGTATATGCTGATGATATTAAATTTTTTAGTAAAATAACTAGCTTAAGAGATAATGAAAATATGCAAGCGGATTTGAATCGTTTATATTCGTATTGCAATGATAACCAACTTTATTTGAATGTTTCTAAATGTGTTTGTATATCACTTACGCGTTCAAAAAATTAAATACCCTATAACTATATGATAAATAATGTTCTTTTGAAGAGAAGTGAGGTAGTTAGAGAGCTGGGCGTAACTTTTGATGAAAAAATGCTGTTAAGAACCCACATTGATAATATTGTGGAAAAAGCATTCAAGTAGCTTGAATATCTAAACCTTTTCAATCTAGTGACACTTTAAAATTGTTATATTTTACTTATGTTCGACCCTATCTTGAATATACTTTAGTTTTTTGGAACCCCCAGTATGTTACCTATGTAGATAGATTAGAAAAAGTCCAAAATAAATTTTTGAAACACCTTGATTAAAAATGCCGTCTTGCCTTTGAATCCTCTCCGCCCGTCATCATAAAATAACATCATTAGAAAATAGACGTACCATTGCAGACATGACATACCTACATAAAATTATTGATGGTGCCGTTGACTCTGAGTCTCTTGTTGGGAGTCTTCCAATTAATTGTCCCTTTCGTAGTACTAGAACAAATCTTACTTTTAGATTGCCTCTCTGCAGAACTAACTATATCCAAAATTCATTCATCCAAAGGGCATGTAACATTTATGTATAATGTTTTTTTAAGAATGTTGATATTTTTAGACATACTAAAATAAAATATAAAAATGCCATCTCTGAGACCACATCATCTGGAATCATTGGAATCAGGTCGTATCGCTGTCCTTTCAGTTACTTTCCAATATTTTTCCATTTTTTTATCATACAAAGTGAGGTTTTGAGCAGAGTATACTCGACTTGCAGAGGCTTTTTATTCTCTTGTCATTTAGCAACAATATATCGATAAAATTATTGATTTTTGTTTTATACTGGTGTTTCTTTTCGATTTATAGTGCATATTGTGTGTTTTTTGATAAATTCGGTGTAACAAGTGTAACAATCATATATTTTTTTCATTTTTTTATAATACTGGTGTTTTTTTATTTAATTTTTGCGTAAAATATAACAATGACCGAGAAAATGATTAAATCGCTCGTTTCGAAGCGATCAAATTTAAAGAGTCAATTATCAAGGTTTCTTGAGTTTGTTAAAAGTGAAAAATCTAGTATTGTTGAAATACAAATTAGGTACAAAAGGTGTGAAGACATTATTGATAAATTTGAAAGCATTCAGAGCGAAATTGAATCATTAACAGACGATGATGATCATTTACAACAGCGCGAAATTTCGAGAATATGTACTTTTCAAATGTGGCATTAGCAAAAAATATTTTAAACAGACAACCTAACATTGTTGCCGATATAAAATTACCTACATTGCAAATACCGGAATTTTCTGGTGATTATGAGGGCTGGTCTAGTTTTCGTGATTCTTTAAATTCATTGGTAGATAGTAATACATCTTTGGAAAAGCTGAAAAAAAGGTGACGCAGCAAAACTCATAAGTTCACTTCAGATATCGGAAGCAAACTATGAAATAGCGTGGGGAATTTTAAAAGATAGGTATCAAAATTGCAGATTAATCGTGAATAAGCATATAAATTCATTGTTTGATATGCCCAGCATGAAGGGTGAAAATCATCAGCAACTGAGACATTTAATTGATGAAACCCAATTGCATTTACGAGCATTAAAAAATTTAAACTTACCTACCGATTATTGGGACATTATTATTATTATTCATCTCATTTCGAAAAAATTGGATAATTCAACAAAATTTCATTGGGAATCGTGTCCAATTTCAGGAGATATCTACTTTAGAGGAATTCATTAAATGTTTATCAAGTCGCGCGCAATATAGAAACGACACAAACCCCAAAATGTTTCAAATTAAACAGCAAAGAAAAACCATTTACATTTCATGCTATACAGGCACCCATGGTCAAATGCGTTTTGTGTAAATTAGGTGATCATAAATTATTTTCATGTGAACGTTTTTTGAAATTGAGTGTTGAAGCACGTTTAGAAAAAGTTAAATCATTAAAATTGTGTTTAAATTGTTTGAATAAAGGACATTTTATTGAGGGTTGTAAATCTAAGCGAAATTGTAAATATTGTAACAAACGTCATAATAATTTACTTCATTTAGTGAAGTCAAATATCAATACAGAACCTTCAACCAGTATTTCAAAACCATCTATCGTAACACACGCAGCATCACTGCATAATCAAACTTTATTATCTACAGCAGTTGTAAAAAGTTATGAATAGCGATGGAGTTTCATTTAATATTTCATTTAATTCAGGCGCTCAGAGCAATTTTATTTCTGAATCGTTATATAAAAAATTAGGATTAAAATCGAAAAGTGTAAATATCCCAGTATCTGGTATACATAAGCACGTAACAAACGTAAAAAATAGTGTTTATGTGGAAATAGCATCAAATTATACATCATATTCAAAGGGTATTAATTGTCTCATATTACAGGAAATGACGAGCAAATTACCGCAACATAGCATCAACAGGATAGCATCATCATATCATCATCATATCAACATAGCATCATCATATCAGCATTCCATCTGGTTTGCAACTCGCTGATCCGCAGTTCTACATATCATCAACGGTAGACCTACTTCTTGGATCGGAAATATTTTGGGAGGTGATCAACGGTGAACACATTCAACCTGGTCCTTTTGAGCCCCTATTTCATCGAACAGAATTCGGATGGATAGCTGCAGGTTCAATTGTCACTCCACACACATCATTTTCATCAAAAAACCCGGTAACTTGTCATATATCATTAAATCAAATTAGCAATCAATTAGAAAAGTTTTGGAAGGTTGAGGAAATCAACATACCTAAGCATCATTATCATGAAGAAAAGGCATGTGAGGAGCACTTCGTTTCCACATTCAAGCGAGACGATGCAGGCCGATACACAGTCAGCCTTCCTTTCAAACATTCTCATTCTCAGTTGGGAGATTCATTAAACATAGCCATAAAAAGACAGTCTCATATGGAGAACAAATTTAGAAATGATGAATCTCTAAGAATTCAATATGCTCAATTCATGCAAGAATATTTATCATTGGGACACATGTCAGAGTGTGATCCACCTAGAGGATTTCAGAAAGTATGTTATTTGCCACATCATGCAGTTTTTAAGGATTCAACTACTACAAAAACACGTGTTGTATTTGATGGATCTTGTAAAACCAGTAGCGGCGTATCGCTAAACGATACATTGATGAAAGGTCCGGTCGTACAAAAAGATCTATTCTCACATTTAATTTGTTTCAGAAAGCACGAGTATGTGATGACTGCTGACATAGAAAAAATGTATCGTCAAATCAACATCAGAGAGGAAGATAGAAACTTTCAACGCATCGTTTGGAGAGATCGATCCGACGAAGATTTAAATCACTACAAGTTGAACACGGTAACATATGGATTGACTCCTTCACCTTTCCTGGCAACTAGATCTCTATATCATTTAAGTAAAGACAATTATTTTACTTATCCTCAAGCTAGCAGCATTATTGAGCAGGACTTCTATGTGGATGACCTATTAACAGGGGGTACCAGCATGGAGGAATGCATAAGTTTAAAAAATCAACTGAACACAATCATGTCTTCTGCAGGCATGACACTCAGAAAATGGAGATGTAATTTTGAACATGCAGAAAGTGATAAAAACATTGAAAATCTTCCATTGGAAAAGTCATCAGAATCAAAGGTTTGACTTGGAATAATTGTTCTGATGTATTTTCATATAATTTCACATCGGATTTCATGGAATGTAAAACCAAACGCCAAATATTGTCTTCAATTACAAAATTATATTATGATCCATTGGGATTAGTTGGTCCAATAATCATAAAGGCAAAATTGATAATGCAACAATTATGGAAATCAAAAGTGACATGGGATGAAATTTTACCAATTAGCATTGTCAAAGATTGGAGAATTTATGCAAGTCAATTAAAACATATAAATGAATTACAGATATCAAGAAAAATATCTGCAAGGATGCAGAAAGTGTTCAACTGCATGGTTTTTGTGACGCATCCGAAAAAGCCTACGGTTGTTGTGTTTATTTAAAATCTACGAATTCATTTGGTAAGCATTATTCTCATTTAATTTCTGCCAAATCTAGAGTGGCCCCCATTAAAACAATTATCATTGCCCAAATTGGAACTTAGCAGTGCAGTACTATTGGTTAAATTGATTCATCAGATAAAGGTGGATTTACGTTTGCCAGACGTAGAAACAATATTATGGTGCGATTCTACAATTGCACTCTCTTGGATTAATAATGAACCTGCAAGATGGAATACTTTTGTAGCTAATCGTGTGTCGGAAATAAAATCCTATAGTAAAATTAATCAATGGCGACACATTAGTACCGAACATAATCCCGCAGATTTAATATCTCGTGGTGTTAATACAAATGAATTAATAAATTTGCACCTGTGGTTCCATGGTCCTACATGGCTATCACAAGATGAGAGTAAATGGTATTATTCAACATTTTCAAATGATTTTAACGTACCAGAAGCAAAAAATATAAAAACTTTTATAGCAGTAAATAAAGCAGATCAAGAAATATTCTCTAAATATTCTACGTCGAATCGTCTAAAAAGAGTTACAGCTTATATCATTCGTTTCATTCACAATTGTAAAAAAGTAATTCCACGACTCACTGGAGAGTTATCAGTAATTGAATTCAATAAAGCAATGGAAGTATTAATTATTATGGCACAATCTTATTCATTTCAAAATGAAATTCAACAATTGAATACCAACAGAAACGTATCAAAACAAAGTAATTTAAAAAATCTTAATCCAATCATGTGTAATAAGTTGTTATGTGTGGGAGGTCGTTTATCAAGAAGTAGGTATAAATTTATCAACACAACAAAAACACCCAATTATATTACCATCACATCATAAATTAACAGAACTCATTGTCAAGCATTATCATTATACACATCTTCATCTTGGCGTTCAATCATTACATTCCATTATGCGTTTACAATATTGACCTATATTGGGTAAAAACATGACCTATATTGGGGTATGTTTTAGAATTCGCCCAATAGTATCTCAACAAATTATGGCAGATTTGCCTCAAGACAGAGTCTCAGTTCATCGTCCGTTTGCGATATCAGGAGTGGATTATGCAGGTCCAGTCATGATTAAAGCCGGTATAACTAGACAATCTAAAAGCGTAAAAGCTTACATTTGTTTGTTTGTTTGTTTTTCTACAAAAGCAGTGCATATGGAAGTTTAACAACGGAATCATTTTTGAATGCTTTCAAACGTTTCATTTCACATACAGGCAAACCTATAAAAATGTATTCCGACAATGCTAAAAATTTTGTGGGAGCAAGTAATCAATTGAAAGAACTTTATATCTTTATTGAACAAAATCATAGTAGTATTTATAATAACCTTGCACAACAATCTATTCAGTGGCAGTTCATTGTACCTAGATTGCCGCATCACGACGGTTTATGGGAGTCTGCAATTAAGTCTGCAAAATTTCATATCAAACGTGTTATTCAATCAACTATTTTGACATATGAGGATATGAGTACTTTGTTGTGTCAAGTAGAAGCCTGTTTAAACTCACGCCCTATCACGCCCTTGCCCAATGATCCATTAGATTTAAATCCACTCACTCCTGGTCATTTCCTCATTGGCGATAGCCTGTATGGATTACCTGAACAAAACATCGAGCATCTTTCCATGAATAGACTAGATCATTACCAGAAGTTAATTAAATTAATTCAATCTTTTTGGTCGAGGTGGCGTGTGGACTATCTCGCAGAACTTCAGAGACGTGTAAAGTGGACCAATGGTGATCTACGGCAGCTGCAATCCGGACACATGGTCGTTATCAAGGAGGACAATGTACCACCTATGTCATGGAAGCTTGGACGCATCATCAAAACTCACCCTGGAAAAGACGGAATCGTACGAATAGCAGACATACAAACCAATTCAGGATCCATTCAAAGAGGAATAGCTAAATTATGCTTACTTCCTATGGAGCAGGACCCGGGATGGGTCTGAAGCTAAGTGATTTTAACATTAATAAGCAGTGAGAGTAACATATTTGAACATTTAAAAGGACAAGTTTCCAAAACTGAGTGAAACTTCAACATTAATAAGTGAGAGTACAATTTTGAACATTTAAAAAAAAATAAGGCACATTATAAACCAAATTACCAAGCATCAAGAATATAATTTTTTTTTTATCATAAAATGACATTTTTAAATGTTTAAAAATATTTTATTAAATTGACAAACATCAAGATTTAAAAAAAAAACAAATATAACATTTTTAAAGTTGACTTTATGCATTCATCTAAAAAGCAACTGAACTATTGTGCATAATCAATTGAACTTTTTTGTGCAACTTATCTTAGAATCAAACTATTGGTGCAAGCATTTAAGCGCAATTAAACTATTGTGCAACGAGTCATCAAACTATTATTTTTCAACAACTTCAACACATTCTACATTTGAGAGATTTTTTCAACGGCTTCAGCTAATTCTACATTTGAGAGATTTTTTCAACAACTACTGTAGCAAATTCTACATTTTGGGGATTTTTTCAACAACAAATTCAGCAAATTCTACATTTTAGAGACTTCTTCATCGCGAGGAACAACAGGGAGGACACATTCTACATATGGGAAACTTCTTCAACAGCAACGTCATAGGACAACAGCATTTCCAGGCATCATAATATCATGAAAAAACTTCTTCGGTGCAAACATAGACCTTTTTCAGTGCAAATATGGACTTTTATTGTGCAAGTGCAACAGACATTTATTATGTGAAAAACAAAGACAATTTATATTCATTTTATTATTTATTCATCATTGTTTAACATTTATTCATCATTTTTTTAAACATTTTTTCATTTTCTATCATTTTCTATTTGTTTGCATTCTCTTATACAATTCTTTCTCATACATATTTTATTTTTTTGTTTATATTTTTCTTTGAATCATACATCTTATACACATATTTAAATACAGTCCACTAAATCAAATATTAATTTAATCAAGCTTTATTTAAAAGAATGTATTTTTACTGGATACATTCTTAGCGGGGAATATGTTTGATTTTCAATAATAGCAACATTATTTTCCTGTCAGATCATTATTTTTGTTGTATGTTTTTGTTTCAGTCAAGTTTTGTTGTATATTTTATCATTTTGTGCATGTAACTTTCTTTTTGTGAAAATATATTCAGATACTACTCAAAACTCACTGCGTAAACATTCATCACCAGCTTTTAGTCCCATTCCAGGGAAATCCTAACAGTTATTTTAAAAATATATCATTGTATCTCCATTGAATAAATAGTTAGTGAATAGGCTCTTACATAGTTCAGCAATGAGGTACGTCGCCCATTCTGAATGTATTGCCGTTTTAGGTGAGATGAGACTCGTGTGTACATGCATGTGTCGTGCTTTCATTTATAAGGTATTGCACACCTGTCACAGGTAGCAAATAGTATTTTTAATTTATATTGATTTTTTATAATGACGGATTTCAATTATTTTAATAATCAAAAGTTTTAAAATGTTCCAATATTCAAAATAATATTATTATCATATATATAAAGTAAATTTTGAAGGGTAAGAGGAAGGCATAAAATTTGAGAGCCCCTGAGCAAGACAGATAAAGGAGATTCATGTATTGTGCGTGTATTGCATTGGTTGTCGTGATTGTGGACTGAATATAAGTAAGTAATTCATTGTTCATGGACTGGGTTTATTCAACTGATATTGTGCCTATGTACGTACAATACTATCACCATCAGAAGCGGGCACTCCAATATTATCATAGTAGACCGTGAATAAAAAAAAAACAAAATACATAAAGTTAGGTTGGTATATCTTCAAATCACTTTTATATCGGCCCTTTTTTTCTTTTTTTATAAAATTGTGTTTATTTAAATTTTTATTGCATTACTTGTTAAGTGAAAACCTGTTTTTAGTTTCCTTGATTATACTACCTAACATTTTTATAAAAAATAAATGAAAATTTATGTAATAAATAAATAAAAATATAAATAAATCAATTAATTAAATAATTATTTATTCATTAAATAATTATTTATATTAAGGCCACAACCTTCCTTTCTTTTTTTCCCATTTTCTTCCTCTGATTTTTGAGTATCTACCTACTGCCTACTAATTTTAATAGTAATTGTTTTACAATAATAATAATTAAAAAAATATCGTGAGAAAAACACCGTGGAGAATTTATTGCCCGCAGAAAATTTCTACCAGTTAACCACCATAAGTAAATTCAATCAGTTACTGGAATAATTAACAAGAGAATATCGTGTCTATAAATCTTAGTTTACCTCAACGTTTATTTTTCGATTCTATTTACCTTCCTCCTCTTCTTTTCCTCACTTTACATACCTCTCCTTGTTTTCTCCCTTGTGTCCTCTTATTCAATTCTAATTTTGACAAAATCAAACGAATGAAAAATATATCTTTTGATTTTTCCTAGACGAAGAGGGGCGGCGTTATATGGTAGATTTAAATACGATGTAGCTGTGAGGCACCGGCTTAGAATATTGCTTCCAATCTTTTCTATTACTGTTTTCGAGTGTCCCGTAAGAGCCGGGTAATCGAAAATACAACAGGCAATAATAACATCTCACATAGTTCAGCAATGAGGTTCACCGTCACACATTCTGAATGTAGTCACCCATTCTGAATCCTTTTTAGGTGAGACGAGACTGGTGTGTGGGTATACATAGATGTGTTGTTCTCCCTTTTATAAGGCAATGCACACCCGCACACCTTTCGCTGGTTACCCCACATTGTGGGATATGCCGTGATGGTATGAATGAATGAATGAATGAATACAAAATAAAAAAAAATAATAAGAAATTAAAAACACAAAATAAATATAAAAACAAAATAAAAAATAACGATACACCAGAAAGAGACACTGTGTTTGTTGGATGGGGGAAAGAAGAGGGAAAAGGATAGAGGGACAAAGGGAAAAATTCGTGAATTTGTGGTTATGTGGATAAAAAGTGTGACTTCAGATGCTTTTTGAATGCTATCAAACTAGAGGCATCTCTGATACTCTCCGGCAATATATTCCACATCCGAGTTACATGTACTGTGAACGAGTAAGTATAAGTAGATGTGTGGTGTATTGGTATTTTAAGTGTGCTATTGTGTTGGGACCGTAAGTTAAGACCATGTGAGGATAAGTTAGTGGGCGAAATTCTCTTTGAGGTACGTGGGTGTAAGAGGGTTATTAAGGATTTGGTAGAGCAGGGAAAGAACATGGGAATCTCTTCGGTGACGGATCTTTAACCAGTTCAGTCCTTGACTGCTCTCGGACACGTGGTCGAACTTCCTGAGTCCAAACACGTATCGAATGCAGACATTTTGTAACCGTCCGAGTTTGTTAAGTTGATCTTCAGTTGCATCTAGTTTTATACTGTGCAGCTAAGAAAAAATATTGTAATATCCGCAAATAAAATTGGTCTATGATATATATTGCTTACATTGATTTTTTATAGTATTTGTTTGTATGCCTGTATGTTTATTAGGTTTAAATAAAAATGAAAATATATGCTAATATGCTTTTTATTTATTTAATTTAATAACTTTATAAACAATCAACGTGTAATCGATTAGTTTGAGGGTTCGCTACTGGCAACCATTATACATATACATACCTTCATATATATTTTAAACAAACCATTCTGTTGCTAAATAAAATTAGCAACGGGTCGACGTACATACATTTATTGCGGTGTGAATCTACATATTATTCAAATGCGTTTTAGTCAGAACTTCGCGACCGAGGATCGTAATAAATTGCCGCCATTAAATCTAATATTCCATAAGATATAATAATAATATACCGACATATCGTGAGTCATATTACGCACAATTATGTCAACAAACCTTTTGAATTATATGAAACGTTTATTTGAAGTTTTTCATGAATGAATAGCTACATATCTAAGTTTCTTGGATGAATTGATAAGTAGTACACCATAGAAAAGAAAATTAAAAAAATAAATACATTAATAATAGATTTTTTCGTCTCACAACACTAAAGTGAAGTCTTTGGAATAGGAAAAAATCAAATTTCGATTTTTACTAATTACTATCTGAAAAAGGGTAGAATTTCGAGCCTTGGCCTCCTTCAACAAGCGCATCCAACCTCTTCTATCCTCAGCCGCCGTTCTCCAGTTACAATAAAGAAAAAATTATGACCACCGAACTGGCTACCTGCGTTTTGAGCCAAAGCTTTTTTATCTACGCAATGGTATCTACGCAAACCTTCCAAAGCTGGAGCTAAACAAACTTCAATCCGTCTTCAACGCTGCTGCTAGGCTAATCACCGGAGCCGCGAAATTCTCACACATATCCCACCATCTACGAAATCTTCACTGGCTAAAAGTGCCAGAGAGAATCAAATACAAATTATGTTTGTTGACTTTCAAAGCGATCCATGGCATGGCTCCCACGTATCTTTCAGACTTCTGCATCCCTCTCACAGTAAACGAGCGACAACAAACACTTCGGTCAGCCACCACATCCGTGATTGGCAAGTTGACTGAAATAAATAGAGTCAACACTTCATCCTTCGGTGATCGTGCTTTTGCTGTGGCCGGACCAGCCTCGTGGAAAAAACTACCACCTGAACTGAGGCAAATCGACAACTTAGCACTATTCAAGAAACACCTAAAAACTCACTTCTTCCGCGAGTCTTACAAAAACCCCTAATATATTCAAAGCGCCCTTGAGGTGAGGTTATCACAAAAACGGCGCTATAAAAATAATCCAAATTTATTATTATTTATTATCAGTAATAAAAGTGATGGATGGAAAAGTGAAGAGAGATGGGCACCCAGAGTTATGAGGTGGAGACCATGGGGAAATAAACGGGGAATAGGTCGACCGATGAAAAGATGGGCGGACGATATTGTCCCTGTTGCGGGTAGAAACTGGCCGAGACGAGCCATGGACCGAAATAAATGGAAGGATTTTGAAGAGGCCTACATCCAGCAGTGGAGAGACGGCTAAAGAAGAAGAAGAAGAAGAATAAAAGTTAGTCTATTTATGACTGTACTGCTTGGCCGAGGGGACAAAATATTTATTCGCACAAAACGAAATGTTTTGTAGTCACTATAGTTTGGTTAATTTTAACATGAAAAATTTTTCAGTGTAGGGACCTGCAGGAGCTGTTCTGCATCTCTCCGTATGTCGTCCTCCCATCTTAGTCCTGGTCTCCCCATCTTCCGTTTACCTCCCGAGTGACCAACCATGATTTTTTTGGGTAGTAGCGTGTTTGGAATTCTCTTTACATGGCCACTTGGCCAATTCATCTCAACCTAAAATTCAGACGGATACATTTAGACGAATCAGAATGATACTGTGCGATATAATTATACATAAGCGACATTTGTAGAGAATTTTATTTTGTAACATATGTTAGCGAAAGAGGGTCTCAAAAATTGCGCATAAATATTTAATATGACCTGCATTTTTAATTTTCAGATTCAATAGTACTTTTTCTACTGATACTGGAAGCTAGTGCTTGAAGGGATTCTTTTGGATAATATGAATTATTTTGGGTGTTTGAAATCTATTGATCAACGTTTTTTTTTTTGGTAGAGAATTTTATTATTAACACAACACATCCGATCAAATTAACTATTACAGCGCAACTGACAGGTCTCCCGAAATTGACCAATATTTACTCCCTTGCAAATCAACGATTGGCGCGCGACACACTAAAACAACACGTACTAATGCACTTAGAATGACATAGTTATTATAACCATTGTAATCTACATATTGCAACGATCATAAATAATTATTTTCATATTATCAAACTTGATACAGAAAAAAAATAGGGCCAAAAGTAGGTAATAATAATGATAATAATAAAACATTTATTGAGTCGAAAAAAAGAAGTTTACACACAAATACAAGAGAACTACAAATGAAAAAGAAAAACAACTTTTCTGACTAAAAAGGACCATGCACAGCTATGTTGCAGGAAGACAAGCCCCCAGCAGCTGATTTTCAGCATGGTCCTATTGCTTATATATTAGAATGTCAGTACAAAAAAAGCTCCAAAGCAAACAAACGAAACAAATCAAAAATGTACTCATATATATACACACATTTATTTATACACACCCACACACAAATTCTTACATACTTCACACTATGATTGCGAAGCCTGAAGCATCGCTCGACAAACCTCCTTAAAAATGTAGATTTTTTCCACTGCCTTTAGCGGTGGAGGCAAGTCATTCCAACATTTCATTGTAGCTAATAGAATAGTATAGAATATTTTTATATTAATTTTAAGATTAACAGTTCCTATATCATAATAAGCTTTTTTTAGACCTCTTTCATATGTGGATTTGAAATAAAATTGTACGGTCTAGTCTACTATATACATCTTCATCATCATCACAACAGCCTCTTTTGTCCAGTAATGGACAAACGTATTCCCCTGAGACCTCCACAGGCCTCTGGTCAGACCGCCTCCAGCCTAGTTAGTGTATTCTATGCTCCAGCCATTCTTATGTCATCGGAGGTCTTCCAACACCTCTTCTGCCTGTTCTAGGTCGCGAATCACTAATCCATGTAACAACCTTAATTTGAGTTCATTATATCAACCTTTTATATTAAATCTGCTCCACACAAAACAAAATAGCGCGAAATACAGTTTCTTGCTGTAATAAATTGTTTATTTATTGTTATTTCGCATAACAAGAGAGAGAGGATAGATTGAGTAGGTGCGTGTTTAGATTCACTGCTTCGGGTGACAGATTAGCGTCACTTTGTGTAACTGTCAGATGTCATCTGTGTTATTCAGCGGAAATAATTCTATGGATTATGGGCTAAACACAACAACAGTTGTATCACTCTTTGTTCCACAATTCTACTACAACATACACCTACACAACATTGCGGTAAAATAATCCGCTATAAATGTTTATTAAAGCTCAGATCTCACAGTCGCAAAAGCTATTAAGGCCCTTGTATACCTTGGGCAAACGGATGCACACAAATATGCACACTAAATTACATTCTAATGTATGAAACACGAAAAAATATTGTGATATACCTACAATGTTGATTCGTGAAGAATAGTTGTTTTTTTTTAATTGCGAGAATACTTATAAAATATAAAAGATGTAAAAAACTCAGCTGGTAGATTTTCATATTCTCTTTCGATTGAAGTAAAAATCTTCTTCATAACTGGTAGTTTTTTAGTTACTTAAAGTAAAAAAAATAAAAAAGGGCTTTACAAACAAATTTTACATAAATAGTATAAAACGAATTCAAATTTCAATGAATTCCGGCAATAGAATAAGGATAAAAAAATAAACTGCATGTTATTTTAAAGAAGTATCTTTTGAGGGTACTGGGGAAAAGATTTTCATAATTTACGATTTAGCCTACTATAGCCTCTTAAGGCTCTTGTATACCCTGGGTATGCGGGTGTACACAAAAATGCACACTAAATTACCTTCTTATGTATGAAACACGAAAAAATATTGCATATCACCTAATCTGTGACATAAAACACTTTTTCATGAAAAAATAGTAAAATTTAGAGGTTTTTTTTTCTAAATAGCAAGAATAGTAATATAAATATCATAATAATAAAAAACTCAGCCGGTAGATTTTCATATTCTCTTTCGCTTGAAATAAAAATCTATCTCATAGACCTTGTTATTTTTTTAGTGACGTACAGTAAAAAAATAAATAACGGTTTTATTAAAACTTATTTTACAAGGAAAAGCAAATTCAAATTTGAAAAAACTCATGCAATAGAATAAAGATGTAAATACAAACTCTCCTTTATTTCAAATACGTATATTTTGAGGGTATTAGATAAATTATTTCCAAAATATACTAAATAGCCTACTATAGCCTCTTAACAAAATAATCTATAGGTCTACGAAAAAAATAGTAATATTTACGTCTAATATTCCCTTAGATAAAAATACATTTATTGGAAGGAAGTGTGTTTAAAAAAATGGACTATACTTATTATCTTCATAAAAACACTTTGAGAAACCCTAGAACTTTTTAATAAAAAATATTTTTTGATAGATATGTATTAATAATAATAATAATTATAGCCACTGGCATTATTCCAAAATCGTTAAGCCGTAATTTAGAAATTTTAGATTTATCGAAAAACTTTATAATAAATATGCAAAAAACAGTAATAATGAATACATGTAGAATTGTTAAAGTTTTTTTTAACATTAATATTCGGGAATTGATAGGTAGTATAGAGACATTCTCAGAGCCTAATCCTTTGATATGTTAAGTATCTGGATGGGTGAACTATTCGCAATTGAAAGCTTGATGATGCGTTTGTTGCATTTTATTTTGTTATATTAAATGATATACAATTTACGCATTGATCTGCTAATTCTTTTGAGGAAGTGTATAGGCCAGCGCCGTAAATAATTTATATAGCGCCGTACAATGATCCAAGGGCGCTGACAGTTTAATTTAGTTTGATTTTACAAATTTTCAAAGATAATATTTTACAAAAATTTGAAAAAAAAAATCAAAATTTCAAAAATTTCTGCGTTTCCAAAACGATTTTAAAATATCCAAATGTAATACAGGACAATTCCAAAACCATTACATTTAATTGGGAATAAAATTTTTCATTTGCCTCCCAAATGAATTAAAGCAAATAAAAGAATTTAAAAAATTTAAATAAAATTAAAATTGCACTTAACATTCTAAAATAGTAGTTTTCGATTTTGTTGTTTTGATTTGTTTCAATTTCCAGTATTTTCTTTTTTATTTTTGAATATGTGTTTTGGTATATTTGAATCGTCTATATTACTCATTTTTCAATTATTTTCATGATTTTCCTTTTTTTTTATTTGAATATGTATTCTGATATATTTTCTCATTTGTATATTCCTCTTTTTCCTTTATTTTCAAACTTTTTTAATGTTTATTTGATTTTTTTTGTTCATGTATGATTTGATTTTAATGACTTTAATGTTGACTTTGCTTTGTATTGATATTATTTATTTTTTTATATGTGCTTCCCTCATCAAGCACAAGATTGTAATCTTTTTGATGAGGCACTGCAAGGAAAAATATGTAAAAATGTTATTACTAGTGAATTTATATATTGATTTGTATTATAAAATTATTATGTTAAACACAAAAATAAAATGAATATGTATTATGTTTGTCTATCTATTGACAAACATAATATATCTCAAATAAATGATCGATAAAACTGCGATAGGTTCAAATAAAAAAATTCTCTTGAAAAAACCGAGAGTTGGATTAGAGACTACAGTTGCATTATTAGTGGGAACTATGTTTTATTTTGAGATCGGTCAGCTTGATTGATAATATATAAAGTTGAAAAGATAAAAGAAAAAAGATTTCCACATTTGCATTATTAAAGTCTTCTTCGGATACGCTCAGAAATAACTGTGAACTAGGCATTGCAACACTTCAACTTATTAGACATCAAAATGTCCGGCAGATAACACCGATTTAAGTATCTCTATTGAATACGTAATGGCCTCTATTAAGTCACTATTAAATAATTTACGAGGCAATTACTAAATATCTGATTGAATTGATAAACATTTTAACGAGATATTTTCGTATAAAACGCATTCATAATATATTGATAGCGTGATTATTGTTACCTAGAAATATTGGCTCCACAATTCATTGATGAATACTTTTATGCTTATTATTTATTTGTTTATTCGTTATTTAGTCATTCATACAATATATTTTTTAAATAATGATGTGCGTAGATGGAAGTAAATCACTACCAAACTAGGCAAGTCATGTGTCGTGATGGTTGTACCATTGATACAATTTTATTTACATATTTCAGTACAGTACAATTCATAGAGGTATACATAATAAAAATATTGAAATTTTAACTATCTCACTAGGCTGAACGCCTGTTCTGAGGTAGTACTCTGAAAGAATTTAGACAAAGGTTAAATATTGAGGGTTACATAGGTAACTAAGAAAATATATTTATACTGGATTTGTAAGATAATTTAGATGTTCAATATGTATGTGTGCAAATTTAACTTAAAATGTGTGTTAGTGCTGTTTCCGATGCCTGTCTGCCCTTATTAATAAGCCAAAGTGTTACCAAACGATTGAAATTGTTTTGCGTGAAGGAGGGTAGTGTATCGTTATTAATAATATTAAATATTTTTGGAGCAATATCTGTAATGTCTTTGTCCGTAAGTAGTACGTGTCCAAGGTGGTAGAAAGTTATGTCGATGTCTTGTGTTGTAAACGTTTTGCCCCGCAGTATTACCTACTTGTACTTATATCTTTTTATATTTTTTTTTATTTATTATAAAAAATGTAAATAGCTATTGATTAGACATACGTGTGAAACACTGAAAGTTTCAAAAGTTAATAAGAAATTAAAGCAATAAATGGAATACACCATTGCCTCTCAAAATATTATTTATTGGTGTGAATGCAATTTTTAAACGAATAAACTTACATATTAAACGACTTCCAAAAACGGAGAGATTATCAATTCAAAGTGAAATGTTTTTTAATGTATGTTTAGCAATTTCTTTTTAATGCGTTGTCCAATTTCGATTATTATTTTTTCATTAGAAAGGAGGTTTCTTACAATGGGATCCATTTCAATCTGGTCAAGATACCTATATAATCGTTTTAGATTATCGGCGTTTTGCAATCATATCAGATATCTTGGATTTCTATATTCAAAAGTATTTTCCAGATCGTGGATAAATCCGTGGATTCATGATATTTTTTCAACAATTTTGCGTGATATTAGCGTATTATCCAGAACATATTAACTTAATCATTGGTAAGTTTAATGGAAATAATATGACGAAGACATATTTTTAAATAAAGATACGGGGATAGGATACGGGGATAGGATTCCATTATTTTTCCAAACGTTAATTGGACACAGGTTTTAATTTTAGTCTCGATCTGTGGGACGATAAATATCATAAGTCTCCAGCATTTAGTGACTTGTTATTGGGTGTATGTTAAATCAATATTTGACATAGGTGGTAATTCTGGAACGATAAATTTTAATACCGATTATCACAAATTCAAAATAGCGGCAATCATCATTATGGAATGGTGGTTATTCTGAACACACATAATTGGATTGGTCTATTGAAAACGTTATTGAAATCATAACAAACTGTCAAAGCGTGTTGTTTAAATTACAGTTCGATTAAATATTTAGAATTTCGATTAAAATGGCACATAAAATATGCAGCTTTGGGTTTTATTTTTTTAGAGGAAACTGACGGAATATTTCTAATCATTTAAAAAATAAAATACATAAATTTTAACCTTGTTTTTGAGATGTATTTACATATATTCCTCACATTTTGTTTCACCGACATTTTGGATTTATTTATACGTATTGGTATCGAATATATTAAATATATATGAATATATTAAATATATTTGATGGTTCAATTACAAAAAAATATTTATCCAAATATAACGTTTTTATTGATTTGTATAATTTAAGAAGTGATGTTTAAAGCAAAATATAATCAGTTTTAGTGAATATCAACGGATGTTGAGTTATAACAGTATAATCTGAAAATAGTTACAATTGATTTTGACTATAGACAATACAAAAACGTGTTCTGAATAACTAAAATGTATACTATTGGATGACAATTGATTTGGCCAACAATTACAGCTATTGTAATTGAATTCATTTCAATAGAACCGTAGAAATTTCTGAATAGCACTCATAGTATGTAACCTGTTAGTTACCTGAAAAGCAATACAAAAAAATGTATTATTAGTTTTGTGCATAATTATCGCTGTCTGACAACTGATGGTATTCCAAAAATAAATAAATTGCTTCATTAAATCATTTTTTAAGATAAATCATGACACAAAATATTCGGTCAAAATGTAAATTCCTAAAAGCATCGTTAGTAATAATTATGTTATCATTTTCGTCATTAGGAGGCCGTCAGAGGTGTATAATAAATTACTTAAATGGTATAATTTACATATTTTTGTTGAAACTCAAATTGCCTACCCCAAGGTACTACTTGATCTATGTAAGTCAGCGGTTCCCAACCTCTATTTGACCAGGACCAATATGATATCTGTTGTTAGCAGGACATGTTCTTATTAACATAATTTACTTTCATTTACTCTTCCTCCCGTCAACTTCAAACACAAATGCAAGATTTAGGAAACCAACCAACAGAATGTGCAATGCACACA
Organism: Molanna angustata; assembly: GCA_963576475.1. NCBI lineage: Eukaryota > Metazoa > Arthropoda > Insecta > Trichoptera > Molannidae > Molanna > Molanna angustata. The sequence continues at coordinate 33,582,859 of OY754975.1, forward strand.
ACAAATCCAACCCAGACACACACAAGGTTGTGTCGTTTTTTTCAACTTTCGAATTTTAAAATGCCTTAGGTGTCAAAAGTTGCCTATTCCAAAGAAAATACTAACAGCATTTATTTTATTCATTTTTGAAAACGTCTTTAGCTCCCTCAAACGGCAAAAAGAAAACGATAAATTCAAAAAATTTCAATGACGTTTTTTTTATAAAGCAAATATTTAAATCAGTTTCAAACTATATAGTGTTAAACAGCACAGTGCATATGAAAACACATGTGTTAATTTAATTAAGAACAGTAAAATCATAAATATATTGTATCAGACATACAAACTAAGAAAATACATACATACATACATACCATCACGCCATGTCCCTTACGGGGTAGGCAGAGAGAACCGAACGCCACTTACTTCTATCTTGACATACATTCATCGCCTCGACAACATTCATACATCGTCTTATACATGTTCGTCTGTTGTTCACGCTTCTAACATTTCCGTCTTTCAAAATATCATTCACATGGTCGTGCCATCCCTTTCTTGGACGGCCCCGGCCTCTCAATCCAATCTAAGAAAATATGTTGAAAAACTTCTAAAGGGAAAGCAATTCGCTTATTTTTTTTTTGTAGCAGCTTGCAAATGTAGTATTAAATTTGTAAATGTTGCTAAAATAAATCAACTCTGCTCAAGAAAGTTCATTTTTAGAGGACCAACGCAACCAAAGATAGATGATTGTAGGAAGCATCGACACGCAAAAGTTGTAGAAGAAAAAACGAGCTCAATAGATCTGTGTAAACCAAATCAAACAACGATAATAGCAACACATTTTTATGAAAGTGATTCTAAATCGGACTGAGGAACGCCACAGAAGGATGATGATTTTCAGTAGTTGCCTACATCTCCATAATACAAAAAAAGGTGATACGAAAGTAAATCTTGAAAAGCTGTCTCAAAACTGCGACATATACAGCGTATCGAATAGAGCCGTAGCTGTCATCGCTTCATCGATTTTAAAAGATTATATCAAAGACCACAGTTATCACGAAGAGTCAGAAAGTGAACAAGAAACTCTTTATTGAAAAATCATGAGATTACAAGCACTGGAAGTTTGTTTTATGACGGAAGGAATTATAAAACATATTTATATGGTATAAAGAAAATAAGTTTTACCGACGATTATATGAGACACATTACTTCGTGCAAAATATACTGATGTTTCTTTGTTTCAATTTCAGACAGATACCCTACGGATTTGCGTTAGAGGCTGTGATGGGACGAATGTTAATACGGGAAGGAAATGGAATAATTTCGAGACTAGAAAAGAGACTACAAAATTACAATGGATCATTTGCCTACTTCTTGCCAATGAGCTTCCATTGTGATATCTGTTTTCATTACTAAAACTTATGGGTAATCACAAGGGTTTTGATTTCGCCGATTGACCAGAGTTGCCCCCCTCGTCTCCAGTGGTGAATCCTTCCCCCATAAGTGGGCATATCAGAAGGTGACTCTCATCCTATTTAAAACTCACAACAAAGGAGAGAGGATCTGTAGAAGCAGGACCTTGGAGCGGGGTATCCCAATAGGAGAAGACCTACCCTATTATATTATATGGACTACCCTTAACGGATTAAGGGTCGGTGTCACACGATGTAGAGTGAACCTCGCAAAATAGAGGTACCTCTCTGAAGATGACATTCTATGTGACTGCGGCGTAATGTAGGTAATTAGAGGTGAGAGTGGGTGCTTTCTCTGAAGACCTGCCGATATGAATAAAAAGTTTGTTACCAGATAGGTGCAATATATCCAACAATTAGCTTTAGTACTAGTTGCTTGTAACACATGAGATCCAACTGTCGATGGCGATAGTATTGCATATTTTTATGTGTAACAAAAATTATAGTACCTATGCCGACCGCCGTGGCACAGTTGGTTTCTGTGCGGCGACCTGGGTTCGATCCCCAGCAGAGGAGAAATATATTTAAATTCATTTCTCACGCTAATTTCTCTGGGTCTGGAAACACTGGTTAGTTGGAAGAAATTTCCATATGGCAATAAACTCGACACTTGCGCAGGGTGCAAGAAAGCGTTTCGCCATATAGCACTAAACTCGCCTCTTGCGCAGGGTGCATGGAAATGTTTATTATTATTATTATAATATTAATTACCAGCAAAGTGATAGACAAAACAGAAGTTGTAGAGAAGCATATAAGATATCGCCAGGCGATTTCACAAAATTTAGTATATATTTATAAATTTGTTTTTTCACAACAAAAAAAAAGGCGAACCACTTGTTGAGAGCCAATGGTGTAGGTAAATGTGAAACCAATCTGAGTGGTCTATGAAGATATTAAATGACTTCTTGAACCTTGCTTCCGTTCGTGATATCCTATAGGTAGTGTTAGGATGATCATCATGGTATATAGTGGTGATCATCAACTGCTGACGTCAATTTCTCTACCATTGAGAGGTGTCTTATAAATCACTCAGCGACCGCTCATTAGTCCACGATTCTTATCTCGAATGATATTTCAATATGGTCCCGGTACATTTGTAAATGGTAGAAATCATTAATTTAGGAATGCGAATATCTAATAGTTATATTTTAATAATTTATTAAGTATTTTTTTCCATATCAGAACCCATAAATAAAATTTCACAAACAACATTATTAATTAGTGTAGTAAATGAAATATTACCAATATATAAATGATTATTTATAAACAAAAATTAGGGTAAAAATAAAAACATTTCAAAAAATGAAAATTCAATAAAATATTACAAAATGAAATCTTACCAAAACGAGGAAAAGAATCAAACGAGGAAAAGAAAATGTGCTTAGCACGAAACCTGTAGTAATCTAAATAAAGAGTGGAATTTTTTTGTATTTTTAATGTTTATTAAAAAAAATAAGAAATTTTAATGGAATTCAATCAAGAACTTGCGATCAAAAAATTAAATCTAATTAAATCCGTTTAAATAAAGTGAAATAAAGTAAAAGAAAGTGAAATTTCAAATATTTTTAGATAGTACAGATGTTTTCAAATATTATAAATAAGTTATATGGACAGATGGTAATCCGTTTGGTTTCTGTCCGGACGTCCTGGGTTCGATCCCCACCAGAGGAGAAATTTATTTTAATTAATTTCTCACGCGAATATTGCTTCTCTAGGCTAGAAACACTGATTAGTTGGAAGAAATTGCCATTTGCTAATAACTCAACACTTACGCAGGGTGCAAGAAAGTGTTAATTTTTATTATTTTATATCTGTAATACCGAGCCTTTGTCAATTTAATTTAGCATACATAAATCCCTGTTGATTTTTAAACACATCCAACCCTAACTGCTCTTAATGTAATACAGGGACGTACCTAGCATATTCAAGAGAAAAATCTCCCACTTTCTTAAAGCACAAGTATAATACTTCACAAAAAATGCATACCAATCCTTATGAATTCATTTGCTGTTTTCCGCCATCTTAAAAACTATCTTATAAACCATCTATATAATATGTGTGTACATTTAAATCATTACTTTCATTTAATTACTTGTGTTCCAATCCATCGTACCAAACATACTTCTCTATTTTATAGGTATGTATATAATAGTTTTATCTCGATGTAGCAATGAATTATATTATCTTAAATAGATCTACGACAGCCTACAAAAATAACAATGTTTCTGCGATTCGATTCAATGATTCAATCGTAACATTTTTAATGATTCTGTGGAGACTGTGAAGACATTCAAATTAAAGAAAATCTTAACATAATATATCTCTTTCATACACACTGAACATGATGTTCAAAATGCAATAAAAAATTTGAAAAATTCGAAATCGACTGGAGTCGACGAAGTGCCAGGTTTTATCATTAAAGGGTGTGCTAATCTTTTCACAAAACCGTTATGACATATTTTTAACACTTGTTTATCTACTGTAAATTTCCCACATTTATGGAAATCAACCAAAATAACGCCAGTCTTTAAAAAAAGATGACAAATGTTATATTACTAATTACCGACCTGTCGCGATATTAGCAGCAGTTGCTAAGATTTTTTAATCAATATTATTTGGAAAGATTTATAATCATGTTCAACAGCACTTGGATGATAATCAGCACGGCTTTAGACCAAAAAAATCCATTTCAAGTAATCTACTTAATATCAAACAATTTATATCCGAACACATGGATAATGGTCAGCAGGTTGATGTTACTTATTACGACTTTGAAAAGGCATTTGACAGAGTAGACATAGACATCCTTTTGATGAAACTTGGTAAATTCGGCTTCTCGGAAGGTATGATAATTTTTTTGTGGATTATTTTCGAAATCGTAGACAATATGTTAGTTTCAATGGTGCAATTTCGTCCGAATTTCCTGTTTTTTCTGGCGTTCCTCAAGGATCTATCTTGGGACCTTTGTTATTTTTATTATTTATCAATGATATTGGTCAAACAATCAAATTCGCAAGCTATCTTATTTTTGCCGATGATCTTAAATTATAGTCTAAATTTTCAAGCCCTGAATGGTGCCATATTTTTCAATCCGATATCAACTCGATCCACGAATGGGCAATAAAAAACAAACTATCATTTAGTATTTAAAAATGTCACGTTTTATTTTATACAAAATCTAAAAATCCTATTCACTATGCATATAAACTTGGAAACAATATTCTAGAAAGAGTCAATATCAAAGCGATTTGGGTATAATATTCGACTCTAGACTTAACTTCCACGAGCATATACTTAAATTAGTTTCAAAAGCATGCAAAATGCTCGGGTTCATTTTAAGACATTGCCATAAATTCAGCAACCTCCACACTATCAAAACTTTATACAATACGCTTGTATTGAGTATACTCGAAACAAATTCAATTGTTTGGTCTCCATATGAGGCTACATATTGTCTTATGATGGAAAAAATCCACAGAAAGTTTCTCAGATATTGCTACCTCCGGACATATGGCACATATCCTTGGCTGTATCCATCTGCTTTTTTACTAGGTATGATTGGATACAACTCATTGGAAAACAGACGATTAGTTTGCCTATTGAAATACTTCTTTCAGCTAGTAAATGGGTTAGTATATAATCCAAGTTTACTCGGTGAAATAGGCATACATGCTCCGGTAAATTATACAAGAGGAAGAAATCATACTTACATTGTTTCTGCAGCCGTACAGTCGAACAAATATTTTATTCATGTCTCCAGTACATAGGGCCGTCACAATGTTCAACATTTTGTCAAGCGAAGTTGACGTCTTCAATGTCAGTATGAACTGTTTCTTAAATTTTATTATGTTTAGATTTTAAGTTGTGATTGTGAAATTAATTGTTGTTAAAAATTATTTTTTTTGTATTCTTTTTGTATTTTGTATTCTATTTGTATATTACCTTTGTATTTGTATTTTTCATGTCATACTGGTTTGGGTCTCCGTGTAAGGGTGTGGCATTCCTTGTTGTAATAAATAAATAAATATATTTCATTATTGTTCACCATTCTGACGATGCTCATCATAAAGCGATACCGGTGAATGGGAGTCGCGTTTGCGAAAAATTTAAGTAGAACGTAAAATTAAATATAATTTTTTCATAATTTTAGTTGATTATGGAGTTCTATCATGAAGTGACAGTTTCAAATATTGAAAAAATCACACAAATAGAAATCGCTAAATTCATCTTCACCACCGGTATAAATATATAGCTGATTGTAGGAAGCCTTTCACTCGACCATTAGAAGGTGACTGACGCATTTAATGTTTTATTGTAAATTCTTTAATTGCTTGTACATATGCTTCCCTTTTGCAATCATTTAATGTAAACCCCTATTTCTCTGAGATCTAATGGAATTCTGTTTTTACTCTTCTTTTCAACAGTAAATATATTATGATCTAAATTGTACAGCACAAATCCGCCTCTATTGGTGGCTGTGCCTTATTAAAAAAAAAAAAAACATATATTTGTTTTCCTCTAATATTCGCGCACCCACACTAAATAACACTTTTCTTTAAATTAATTATGATATGAGTTTTGATACGTTATGTTTGTATTTCAGATTGTTTTGTTTCTCAATAATTGTATGCATGAACTGTATACTAACTATCCTTATAACAATGAAATTTAAAAAAATGTTTGAAAAAGTGATAAACTTCAATTTCCTCTCCGTATCCTATTATTTTCATTTCATTGCTATGAACTGTTATTATATTCAATTTTTTTTTTGCTTTCTTTTGTTACCTTTATTATCTTTAATATACATTTATTTGTTATTTTTGTCATGTGATTACTTAATTGCCATAGTACACATTGTATTGAATATTATCATCAATTTTTGTTTGTTATCTAGCAAATTCTGTTATTTTTCACAAGAGTAACAAATTAAGGTCCTTCTCCCTTTTTCCTTCCCTTCCTTTCCCGTCACGGTCAAATGTGTGAAATATATGAATATGTAATAATTTTAAGAATATTTAATTTTTTGTTGTATTGTAGATTTTTTTACCCTTAGCGCTTTTGTCCCGTTTTTTTTATCGGGGTACGCTTTGACCATGATTCTGAAATTGGCGAGTCTGGTTATTACATTGAAGCGACTGCCATCTGACCTTCGTAACCCATAGAAAGGGGAACCAGACAAATTGGTTCATAGCTACACATAGCTAGTGATATAAATCCGATTTTTTAAAAATCTAGAGGTGCGTGCCCCGCCCGGATTCGAACCGTTGACCTCAAGCATGTGAGGCGACGACATTACCGTTGGGCTATCACCGCTCTTCTGTAGATACATACTTCTATGATTATTTAATGTACCCCAATTGTGGACAAAAGTAATTGGTATGTCTTTTTTCATTTAATAGTGTATTTTTTCTGTTTATTTTATAATACTGTATTTGTCCCTAAAATAAATAAACAAACTCTGGTTGGTTGGAAGAAATTGGGCTAATACCCGCCAGTTTACAAATTATGTGTACAAGAAGATAAATAAATATAATATCATTGGTTGGGGTGGTCGAGTAATGATGAAGATAAACAGACTTAATTCAGTAATCAATATACAATATGACGACAGTGTACAAATTACTAGGTTGGTACCTACTCGTGATCTAGACAATATCGAAAGACCACGCGCACACTACGCGCCTTCTATAAATACATTCAGTCGATCATAGGTACTGTCGTGCTCGCACTAACACTAACACGCATCTCACAATAAATAAAAATGTGACACACCATAAATTAAATGTCTTCTTTACTGTGCCACGGAGGCGCCAATGATTCATTATTTGCATATATCCAATGTGAACAGATTACGAGCATGCGAAAATGATCTCAAATTGCTATATCCGTTGGGCCTTAAGGCAAAGAGATTGAACACTATTGAACAAAAACCAAAGTGATGGGTCGCCAAAGCTCCGTTACATATGCTGATGGCGTCATCATGAGAACCTTGAGAACAAAATAAAGATGCGACTTAATGATCCATGAGTGATGTAATAGAGAAATTGAAGGGAAACCATTACTTTAATTGTTAACCTTGGCGGCACAACGCGTTAATTGCTAGACGATGACTCACTGTCAGATGAAACATGTCATTATAGTGGTTGCGTTTTATGTATATTTTTTTTCTCCTCACAACCCCAAGGGGATATAGTGGGAAGTTGTGAATTCGCACTTTTAAGGTTATTTTTTATTGCTGATTATTTATTTATTTACTTAAGGGTGTAAATAAAATAAATACAGTCTTATAAAATAAACAAAAAAATACACTATGTAATAGTGCATTTTTTAGTAGTTTATTTTTTAAGTAGATGGGTCGATGGCAGGGATAGTAATCCAGTGGTCGCGAGTTCGAACCCTGCCTCGACCGATTTCGTTCACCTATAGCACAAGCATTTATGCTTATTTTAGGGAACGTAGGTAGATGTATATGTACCTACTTGTTTAACAAGGACATATTCATAATTTAGTAAAAGAAAAATACTTCAATTATTACATATTCGTATATTTCACACATTTGCCTGAAATTATCAACTAGTATCATGCTGAGATTGTATTCCGAAAATTTCATCACAATGTATATGTGTGTGCGCGTGCGTGTGCATTTAGGAACTATGTACGACGTGTTTTAATAATAATAATTGTTTTATTTCCTTATAAAATACAGATTGCATTAGAACAGTATTGAAATATCTCGAGTTTATACAAAAAAAAATGGACATTTTGGCTGTGCACCTGTTTTTTATTGTTTTCATAAATTTACATTTAATAAAAAACGCTACAAATTCGTTGAAATAATTCTCATGCAAAATATTCTGCATATAAAAAACGATTTTCCTTAGTCGTGTGCGTTGAAATAATTCTCATGCAAAATATTCCGTATATAAAAATCAAGTTTCCTTACTTCTATGCGTTGAAATAATTTTCGTGCATAATAACAAATAACCAAAGTTATTTTAAATAGTAGGTAGGTACACAAATATTTATTTCACTTATTTTTATATCTCAAAAGAGTCGAAGCGAAGACGAATAATTATTTTTAAGTTCTCATACAAAATATATATTTCCGCTTCAAAAATAAAAACAATGTTTGCTTATATGCAATTAAATAAAAATATTTGATTCACACGATACTTGTTGACAACTATGCGAAGAAATAAATACAACATTATTGAATATAATGATCCACAATACACATGTCATGCATTAATAATTATCAATACACATGCGTTAATAATTATCAATACACATGCGTTAATAATTATCAATACACATGCGTTAATAATTATCAATACACATGTGTAAACAATAATTCTCAATTCTCAGGTACCTATGTTTATAATATTTTTTTTTTCTGCAGGTGGCATTTCTTGAGGAGAACACACTTAGGCCAATTGGCCCTTTGTGATAACACAAAAGGGCTGTCCTCCATATTACTTATCCACCATGAACCAGCCTGAGTGGCTTATGAATGTCATAACATCTCTGATATCAGCAGACGCTATGTCCATCAGATCGTTATAAAATAAACTTCCCCAGGAACTTCCTTTATTTCTAGAGAGAGAGAGAGCAGGACAATGTCAGAGGAAGTGGATCACAGTCTCTTCTTCTTCGTCTTGGCTCTGAAGTAATGGTATACCTCCAGCCCTAGCCTCCTGGCATGCTTTTCTATGAACCAGTGTCAGTAAAGCAATTAGCTAACTCGTTAAGATACCTACTGTGTATTTGCTATGATATAAATTCAGAATGAGTACAAAATATCGAACATAATAAATAAAAAAAATAATATACGTAAGTAATTTAAAAAAAAATCAGTGCCTTCAATCTCTCACTTCATCCCATCCCTTTGGTCTCAAATTTGTAAAAAAATGTTTTCATTTGATTGGTAAAATGTTTTTATTCTATTACTATTATTTTGAATTTGTAAAAAAAATGTTTTATATTATTGGAATTTTGTCTTATTTTGGTTTAATTGTAAATTACTATTCAATCTGTTATTTAATTGTCATTTAATTAAATTATTTATTGCTATTAATTTCGTTTATAAATTGGTGTATATTATATTTTGTTTTTTACTTTTCATTTTATATAAATTGCTAGTTGAATTATTTAGTGTTTACTATTTGTTGTGATTGTGAATTTATATAATGATTATTTTATTATTTAAATTTGTAAAAGAAAAAATGTTTTAATTTGATATCGACCTGGCAACTAGCAATAATTGTAACCGCTGTATTGTGGAAGTTGGTGTCTCTTTCTCGCACTGCGTCTGTAGTGCTGTGTGACCGGGACATCAACTCTGTAGGTACCTGTAGTAGTGACAGGTATAGAATACACTAACTAGGGTCAGGTCGATGCGGATATTATTAATATTGTGTTTTAATGAATTATTGTGTTGTTTTTATTTTTTTAATTGTTGTTTAACACGAGTTTTATGTTTTATTTTTAACTTTTATCTTATAATGGCCCAGAGGCCGTATATGTACGTAAATCTATATATAAAAATATATAAAAATCTCGTGTCACAGTGTTTGTTATCGAACTCCTCCGAAACGGCTTGACCGATTTTATGATTTTTTTGTGTATATTTGGTAGGTCTGAGAATAGGTTGTAGGCTATTTTTTATACCCCTAACAAAAGTGATGGAAAGTGAAATTGGGATATATGTTCGTTATGGAATTGAGAGGAAGAGTGAGCATTAAAGACGAGATTTGAAAATTGGAAGTGATGTGCCAGTTCTAATATCAAATGCTAATTTTTTCCATAGCCGGGCAGCATGAATACACAGTGAAGGAAGATGAATAATAATCTGTAACGTGAGGTGGGATGGATGGTAAGGGTTCTATCTTCTCTAGACCGAAGTGGGAGTCCATGAGAGGCCAACGGTTGAAATCTTTCTTTCAGATATGCAGGGGCATTTCATGTATTTAACCCAGTGAAAACAGAAAGTGCGATTGTTATACAGGTGTCACCTCTCAACCAGCAAACAGCAAGGAGTAGGGACGAGAAAGATGGTGGTCTCCTATCTCTCTCACACAATAAGCTTTATCTCACTCTCTACACAGAGTTTGGCCATTATTATTGTTTGTACACCAATTCTAATTTTTTAATGATAATTTCTGCGGAAATTCCAAATCCGTCTACTGATCAACTACTGTTCGATATTGTTACTACACTCATGATTCATGGTCCATGCGGTAATCTGAATCGTAATGTCTCACTACTGACTGATGAAAAAAGAAACATTTACGACCGCATTATGCAGGGCATGCAGGCAGTTTTGGGAGGAAAAGGTGGATTCTTTTTTTTGGATGCACCAGGTGGAACTGGCTAAACATTTCTCATTCCGCTTATTCTCGCTGAAATACGATCAAATAATGGCATCGCATTGGTCGTTGCATCATCTGGCATTGCAGCAACTTTATTGGATGGAGCTAGAACAGCTGAGATGAATTATCTGGGATGAATGCACTATGGCACACAAATATTCGCTTAAGGTGTTGAACAGGACACTGAATGATATAAAAAACAACGACAAACTATTCGGCGGCTCTCTGTTACTTCTTTTTGGTGATTTCAGACAAACAATTCCCGTCATTCTACGTTCAACGTACGCTGATGAGATTAATGATTGCTTGAAATCATCGCCAATGTGGCGTAATGTTGAAAAAGTAGGTACAGCTAAAAGTAAACATGCGCGTTTAAATGATTCAAGATCCATCAGCTGACACATTCTCAAAACAATTGTTAGATATCGGCGATGGAAAAGTTGCTGTCCATGAAAATAATGGATGCATAAAATTGCCGACCGATTTCTGCACAATCATTAATTCGCTAAATACTCTCATAGATAACATACAATATCGCGTTGTACACACATAATATTATATATGAATCATGCATTTTGGCAGCAAAAAATGTGGACGTTAATGATACAATAATTTCAAGATACAATAATTGATGCCAGGCGACTTGGTGTCATACAGATCGATCAATACAGTTTGCGATGTCAACGAAGCTGTAAATTATCCAACAGAGATTTGAACTCATTGGTTTTGCCAGGCATGTCACCGCACCATCTACAACTGAAAGTTGGATCTCCGGTTATTTTACTTCGGAATTTGAACCCACCATGGCTGTGCAATGGAACGCGATTAGTTATTAAAAAAATTATGAAAAACATTGTCGAAACCAGCATTTTGAATGGTAAGTTCTGAGGCGAAAATATAATGCTGTCACGAATCCCAATGATTACCACAGAAGTGGTAATTGAATAAAAATGCGTTCAATTTCAAATTACATAGATTGGTATTTGCAATGACAATCAATAAGTCACAAGACAAAACTATGTCTGTTAATGGCTTAGATTTGGGCACACCATTCTTTTCACACGGACAATTATACGTGGCATGGGCAAACCATCCAGTTTGTTTGTGTTGGCTAAATACTGACAAAAACATCCTACACTGCTCTTCGAGATTAATATTGTTTTTTTTTTAATTGGCATAATTTAAGATAAAAAAAATGTATCGGTTTATTTTTAATTTATATATAACTTTTAAGAGATCAAACTTTAAATATGTGAGTTAAGTTAATGAAGTAGGTACATTGAATTAAGAAAATGAATGGTTGGTGTTTTGTTATTTTTATAGGCCGTCATCGTCAACAGCGCTCCATTCTTCTTTCAGTCATAGACCCCATCCCCACATACTTACAATAAGTTATATTTTTATATTTTTTTATTTAATTACCAAATTATTCACTAGAAATAATTTATATGGCAAAACAACGTTTGCCGGGTCAGCTAGTAAATAAATAAATAATGGAATTTGGAAAGTGGTTTGATATTTTATTGATTATAAGCATAGTAAAGAGTGTATGTAGTGTTGGCCACAACTTATGTACTTGTTTTTATACACTTTCATCGGAAGCAAGTGTTTATTAAAAAAACAGAAAGATTAGACTATGGAAAATGTTTTAAAATGTAATTGAATATCAGCATTGGAAAGAGTTTAGTGTTAGCCACAGCCCATTTATTTTGATATACCTAAACTTTCATAGGAAGCAAGTGTGTATAAAAAAAATCAGAATGATTGAATTGAGCGAAATGTCATTGAATAAAAGTGTTTGAAAGAGTTTATTGTTGGCCAAAAACCTACTCTTTTCAATAAATCGTCATCGGAAGCAAGTGTGCATACATAAATTAAGCAAGATTGGACCATGGGAAACGGTTGAAAATGTAATTGAATATAAGTCTTGGAAAGGATCTAGCGTTGGCCACAACCCACTCGTTTTTAAGAAGCAAGTGTGCATTCAAAATAATAATTACAAATAACATCATTTGACATTTGAAAATTTGTACGAAAATTGTCTATGAAATGAAAGATATCACAATATGTAGACATTGGAAAGTTTATTTTTTATTAGTCACTGCGGTTGTGAATAAAACAATGTGCAAAGTATTTATCTTTGAAATCATTCTCCTTTTTGATAGTTACTCTGTGAAAAAAAGCCACAAATATACAATAGTTAAATGTACAGGTACATTTCTACATACGTATTACACGTTAAAATATTATGATGAGGATAATCTTCTTTTACATCTTGTTAAAAGATGACTAATATTGAACACATACCTCCTTTATTGATTCTAACAGTTATATTTCTTGTTTTATGCAAGAATTCTGTACCTATTCATTAATCTTGTACTCTAATACTTGTTTTACCACACTACTCTATTTTGTCAACAATAATTAATAATAAAACGTTGAGCGTTCCACTTTATCGAATATGGATTTCAACTAAATTAAATCAGATAATATATTCTCATTTCTAATGAGGCGTGTGGAGGACCTGTTTTGCACGTCACAGAACAGGGAGAGTTCTCCGAAGTGATCGTCAACATCGGGGGGATTCAACGGGAATCTCAAGACTCCTCATTTCTTATAAATGATTTAACCAAATGAATATATGAAAAACAGCCATTTATGTTATTTTGAATCCTTTCCTTATTCCTCTCCTAATCACCGGTTCAATTTGACATTTGAGTTGAATTACGGTTCAACTTTTGATCCATATTTATAAATAAGAATAGTTTGGGTTAAACCGTAGTTCAATATTTAAACCACGTTTATAAATAACACTGTTAGGGCATAGATATTATGTATGTTAATATTTTTTTCGGTGTTGTTTATTCTTTATCCTGTGTGTTATTTTACTATTGTTTTTTTTTTCTTTTAATTTTTTTTTTAATATTATAAAAGAAAATCTATTGTTAGGTACTTATAAATGTATAAAATATATTTACATAAATATTGGCCACCTTGAAACAATATCACCGTGAGAAATAAATTTTAATCATTTCTCCTCTGCTGGGGATCGAACCTAGGACTCCCGCACAGAAACCAAACGCCTTACCAACTGTGCCACGGCGGTGAGCAATCAGATGACTCAGTTGAAGTCAGATAAGAATTTCAATGAGAGATGAAATCGCTGCACAAAACAATAAAATGTCTGATGATGCGAATCCATCTTCACACCGAAACGTGATAGGCATTTCATAATATTTTGCAGTCAAGGGTCATATCTTTTTTTATTAATCCTCCATTTATTTAAAAAATCAGTGTAATTGGAAAATATTATCAATATCTTCGGTTAAAAAGTAAAACTCAATAAGTATATTTTTATGGCTGAATGACTTGTATACACTTTGGGTCGTATTACAAGAGTTATTTGAGAAAAAGCTAAGGTCCCGTACCTACTGCGAGAATACTGCTTACGGGACCTCAACTTTTTCTTACATAAATCTCAAGTAACTCCTGTAATACGACCATATGATGCCCAAATAATAACAACTTTTGGCAAAAAAATCACCAAGAGCGTAAAGTGATCCAAAAGAGTAGTATTTTAAAAACTTATTTATCTCAAATTAGCTGCAGCGAGAATTTTACTTGTCAACTGACGATATGTTATTTTTTTAAAATAATAATACCTAATATACATTCAAATTTACTTGAAAAAAAGATCCAGGATCCTTTTAAATACCGTTTTTCCATTAATTGCTTTGAATCGTTTCAAAAATTAAATTGATTCTGTATTGACTTTGATCATTATTGATTGAGAATTGAGACACCGTTTAGACTTTAGACTATAGAACTCCATAACTTATTCTTCTTCTTCTTCTTTACGACAAAAGCCTACTCCATTTGCCTCCATATCGTCCAGCATGTTTATGATTTTGATTTAGATTAGATCCAGGCTTTGGAAATATTTTAGATGAAAGTTAATTAATTACTTGTGTTAATGTAGTCTCAATATTGTAGAGTATTATTCTGATGATGTGCCTTGCACGAAACGCGTCGATAATCAAATGAATAGAACTAATTCCAAGTATTTTTTTTATATATTTGTAATATATCTACATATATTTATGCATTAAAACAAAAATAAAAAGCCTTTATAAACTCCCAAGACTGCCAGCCCTAATGTATATTGCACGTTAATTTCGAGTTTATGTTCCTTGATACTAGAATTAAGCAAATAGTGGTAAACATCAGAGCTATTAAATGTGCACTATGAAGACTGGTATTATTATTTGTCGCACGAGTTGCTATCATTACTTCATAATAAAACATTATCTCTGAATTATCTTGGTAAATTTACCATGAAACCATACTTCAACTATCTAGGTACCTAATTACCCGCTCTATTTTAAGTGTCTAGCATAGTTTTATCAAATACGACATGACACTTCAATGTATACATACATACATACTTCAAATTAATTAATATTTTTAATAAGTAAAAATAAAAAACTTGTTTAGAATCAATTCCACTATTTATTTAAGACTATAACCTACAACCGGTTTCGTGCTAAGCACATTTTCAAGTAGTATATAGTATAAAATAAGTAGTATACTATCACTACTTGAAAATGCACGAAATCGGTTGTAGTCTTAAATAAATAGTGGAATTGATTCTAAACAAGTTTTTTTTTATTTATTAAAAATATTAATTAATTTAAATGGAATTCCATCAAGAAATGACGATCAAAAAGTTAAATCTAATTCATACTTCAAATTAAACATATATACCATCGCGACATATCCCACTATGTGGGGCAACCAGCGACAGGAGTGCGGGCGACATTTGTGCGGGTTTCATTGCGACACATGTCGGCCTTCGTGGCTTTGTTGGTTAGGAATCTGACTGCTGATCCGAATTTCCCGGGTTCGATTCCCGGTGGAGACACATTTTTAATTGTGTTTTCAGTCTGGATCTGTGAGACGAATGAATATCTTAAGTCTACAGAATGTGGCAATTTGTTAAATTAATATTTCACATACTACCATCACATAGTTAGTTGCCCGAGAAGTAATATAAATATAACATGTAAAATTCTAAGCAAAAATAACACTCAGTAAATTCTAATAAACTTCTAAGCAAAAATAACACTCAGTAAATTCTAATAAACTTCTAAACAAAAATATCACTCAGTAAATTCTAATAAACTTCTAAGCAAAAATAACACTCAGTAAATTCTAATAAACTTCTAAGCAAAAATAACACTCAGTAAATTCTAATAAACTTCTAAGCAAAAATAACACTTGGTAAATTCTTTTAAACTTCTAAGCTAAAATAACACTCGGTAAATTCTTTTAAACTCAAATCATACCATCACTGCATATCCCGCAATGATCACGATACAAGCAAGTATCCCCACACATCATCCACGACATACCTATAAAAGGAACTTCATTCAGAATGAGTGGTGAACCTCCTTTTTTAACTATGTGAGATATTATTTTGTATCTTGTATAATAAACAAAACAAAAAAAAAAAAAAATAATGAATATGTGCTTGAAACAATTACATAATATACATATGCTTGTGCTATAGGTGACCGAAAACGGTCAGAGTTATAATATAATATGAAACTTTAATTTTCTTCGCCAAAGGTCACAAAAAACACACATTAAAATATTTTATACCAACAGTTGTGCAGTTCAGGGATGACATATAGGTATGTGCGAGACACCGTCACCTCATTTATAAGGACTGTTGCTTTCTTTGTTTATAAATTAACTAATTTCTCAATAGATGGCGTTGCAAAAAAGGTTTCTTCGTTACTTCATAGATGACAATAGTATAATTCCTTATTTTCAGGTGAATTGTTGCACATTATTCAAATATATAGAACTTTCAAAATTTACATTGATAAGGGAACTCAATAAGAAGGCATAATTGGTGAACGTTGCGCAAGCGCATAAAGTGATAACGTAAACCAGCCGATGACAGGTCGTAAGCCCTATAGGTGCCTTGAGTTTCTGGTTCTTCTATAATACCCCCTATTTAGTAACTATTGTAACTAAATTAGGAACGTACTAAAATTTTAGATTTTAGATTTATGGTCTTATTTTAGTGTTATAAAATATATATTGGCCGGAACGTTCTTAAAAGTTACTGAATTAGACTTATTTTGAATAATCTTTAAAATGATAAAAATTTAAATTTTCATAATTATTCATAATACGTCTGATTCAGTAACTTTTAAAGAACGTTCCGACCAAAATAGGTACGTTCCTATTCCATTAAGTCCAAGTTGATATTTTAAAACGCTGAAATAAGACCGTACATCTAAAATCTACAATTTTAGTACGTTCCTAATTTAGTTACAATAGTTACTGAATAAGGGGTAATATCCCAACTTCGTATCTATTGAGATGTTAAAAAGTTTGTCAATAAAAATACCAACAGTTTACATTTAACGATGATAAATCAATCTTCTTGATCATTATATTTGTCATTTTCGTTAGTTATTAGTTTACAGTGTTCAAAAAAAATATATTATTAGGTAGGAATATCATATAACAATTTGTACAGTTAATTTTGAATTCACACGGTCAAAATCGACCATGGAATAAATTCGCAATCATTTAGGATGTATAACGAATCTATGGTGACAGTTTATTTTATAAAAAAGATAAAATATTACAATCATCTTTCATTTCCTCTGGCGAGATTAAAAAAACCCGATTATAATATCTGAAGAATCACAATTTAATATTATTTCAAAGCAGTAACTCGTATTTAATACAACATAATTTGCATCTTAATAAATACAAAATGCTTTATAGTGATTAAAATACTTGTATTTGAAGAAGAAAGAGATAAATTTTAATAAAATAAGAAATTATGTACATTATTCGGATTCACAATAAATATTTAGGTATGCAAATCTCGCGAATCTAAAAGCGATTAAATCGTTGTTTACAAATGTCAATACTATCTTAATAAATAGGTATGTTTTATTTTTATTTATTTTTATTTTAT
Source organism: Molanna angustata (assembly GCA_963576475.1). Classification (NCBI taxonomy): domain Eukaryota; kingdom Metazoa; phylum Arthropoda; class Insecta; order Trichoptera; family Molannidae; genus Molanna; species Molanna angustata. The sequence continues at coordinate 33,600,681 of OY754975.1, forward strand.
TTGTTGATAGAGACTGGTTACGCAAAGTTGGGTACACACACACACACACACACCTTTCCTATCCTATCCTAGTTTACCTCGGCCTAAAAACAACCTACCTACATACCTGCCAGCTATATGCAAAAAAGTATTGTTGCATATAAATTTTCTCATTTTATCAACTGTCATCTTGACTAACACACCGCACCGCACCGCTCTTAAAATTGTATCTTCAAAATCCGCTGAAATTAATTAACTTGTGAATTACTAGTGAAGTGTCAAAGTTTTCATACTACGCTGTGAATGTGGTGAAAAGATTATTCAGAACCAGCACAATAAATATCGAGGCAAGGTAACTCCCTATACCTTCATCTTTTCCACCAGAGACAATTTATAAAACAGACGTGCATTGCTTTATTAGTGGACCAGTGAAAACTCCGGGCATTATTCAATAGAATAATTAATATTGATTAGAAAAATTACAAATAATGCATAATTAATTTACTAGTATAATTAATTATGTTTACATAATTCATAAACCAATATCAGTCTTATTCATAATAACTTAGGTTTGAAACAATGTGTAACAACATTCCAGAAAATCACTATTCACAATAACATCTTCATTTATTTTGTTTTATGTAATTTATGTGTAATTTTTGTTATAGGTAAATATTTATTTCCTTTTCTTTTTACATGCAACTTTTTTAACATTTAATTTTAGATTTTTCTTTATTTATTTTTCTATAACATTACAAATATTAAATTTCGTGGAACCTACTGAGTGGCTTCTCAATAATGTTCTTACTCTATTTAAATGTATATTTTATTGTAATATTATGAAGCTGTTGGATTTCCCAATAAAATAAAATAAAATAAATAACATATATAAGGCAATAATTCTATATAACGACCACATTATTAGATAATCCCAGGTGTGTTTTAACAGCAATAAAAAAAATTAAAAGGACCGAAAATTTCCGATGATTCCCGAATGTTGCCGATGGTGACATTTCATGTCGTTTGACGTTTGTGAAGCGACGTGAATATTTGTGATTTTGTTTCATAAAAAAAAATGCACAGTATTTTTAATATTATTTCTACGATCTGTTACGTTTCAAAAATTAATAAAAATAAAGATAATCCAACTTTCGATTCGTTCAAGAGAATTTATTCCACTTAATAAATCGACAGTACTAAGCCAAGATGCGGGAACTAGGAAGGGACATTTATGTTTGGCGTAGTGGACTTATTGCATGCATAAACACCAACGCTATGCAGCATACGTTATATAGATGGATGAATTCAGTCTATGATGAAATATTTTGGAAAACATGGGTGCAAATATTTTTTATGCGGAAAGGTTTCAAGGTTTGGTGCCTAAAAACTAAATATGGTTACTCTTTTGTGCCAATTTAATGTTTACTGTTTATAAAGAAAGTTATTTTTGATCATATGTTTAAATTATTTAATAATATATATTTTGAAATGACAGACAATACACGAGAATTTTGGAGAGACAAAAGATGTTGGATATTAAGTGGAGAATCTGTATATACTTTTGAAATTGGAAAAAAATTGGACAAAGAGGACTACTTCAAACCCTAATTCATTCTGGAAATACCTGATATAAACCTTTTTGAAAATTACCTTTTACGAAACCAAGTTCTTGAAGATTTGTTTTGCTGGATACCTGCATAATTATGATCCTTTGTATTTTTTTGTTGTGGACCAATTTTCTTCCCACTTGGAAAACATATTTGCTTTAAGACGAGGAAAAAGATCTGAGATTGGGATTATGAAGTCATCCGGAATGGTGCCTGAGATCGTTGCCAATTTGGCAAGTTCATCAGCCTTTTCGTTGCCTTCAATCTCTAAGTGGCTCCATCTGTAAATATGAGGGTATAATCCGAGAATTTAGAATTAGCAATTTTGGCAATTTTTTTATTAATGTTAAGTTTGTTTGAACTAATTAATATTTCTTGTCTAGCTCAAACGCTGAAATTTTCACATTAGGTATATATGGTTATAGTTACATATGGTTACTTAGTAGATTTCGAAATATATCAGGGCAAAAGTATGAATGTGAAACCTGATCATGACTAAGAATTTGGAAAAGCTGCAGCTCCTTTAGTAAATGAGAGAGTTGTCAAGTCATATTCGCTTGTGAGTATGCAGAGCGATTCTGTTGTTGTATTAGCTTTTTCACACACCTATATCTTAATATAAGTTCGTCTCTTTCACAGTCATAATTTGGTGTGAGATAATTTATTATAATGTGATTAAACATATCTGCAGTGTGTGTCTGAATTATATTTTATTGTATTATCTCTTTCTCACATTGTGTATTCTGTCATGTGTACTCTTTCTGAGTGATATTGAAAGAAATCTTTAAACTGTACCATTTTTTGTAAAAATTTTCGTTCTCATATTGAATGTGAGACGTGATGGTATATGTGAAAAAAGATTAAAATATAAACAATACTATTTGAAGGCAAACTTTGTTTCAGAAGAATTTTATTTAACCTCTAGTCAACTTAACCCAAGATTTTATCAAGTTTACAGAAAATTGTTTATTATTTATCTATATGTGACATCTAACAACGTTTTAACAGACTGCTCATTTAAAGGAGACCTCAAAACTACGTTCTCATTCTCTTTTCTTTGTCATTGCATGTCTTTCTCATGACTGAATTCAACCATATCTGATGTCGTAAATTATTATGTGAATGGTTATGCGTCCATTGTGAGGGCACAGTCGTTAAAATGCTACAATAAACGTACAAACATAAAGAATATAGACAATGAAATAAAGAGTGTTTTATTAAATTTAAACGTGTTAATAAAACAGTGTGACGTTTTTATTAAAATGTATGTAAAAACCAGTCACTTGTGGAACTAAACACATTAATTGACTCAAAATCGTAGTAATGGAATTTTTCTTGTATTTATTCAAAGTTTTGTGCGCAAGCTCAATACGAAGGATGATGACGATCCAGATTCTACCCAGACTTTATGTACCCAATTAATGCATAATGGTGCACAAGGCGAGTTTATTGCCTAATTGTAATATATTCCAACCGACCATAATCCTTTTTCTTTAAAGAAATAGCGAGTTTGGTGTCCAACACAGCTGCTAGGTTGATATATGGAGATCATCATCAGTTTATTATCATCAGTTTCAGTGCCGGCAATCCGACGTTTAATATACAAAAATACATGAATTACAATATATTTTTCGTTCCCCGTCTCACTAGTAAAACCTGCTCTGAGATACATAGCAAAAATAAATAGACTAGATGAAAGAAGATGACACATAGCACCACTTCTTAACGAACTACACTGATTGAAATGTCCAGAGCGAGTAGACTATAAGGTGTACCTGATGATGTTTAAGGCTCTGAACGACTTGGCTCCACACTACATTCAAGAATGAAGAAAGATTACATTGAGATCATCTGAATCACAGAGTACCAACACTTTAAAACAATTCAAGACAGAGTCAATGGTGTGAACGTGCCTTAATGTGAACGGTGTGAAAGTGGAATATATTGCCCATTGACACACATGGACCTCTGAATAGTATAACACATTCTTAAGACTACCTTGTTTCGTAGAGCCAACAAATAAGCCATAGCTCCCTTGGTGTGATCTTGTATCACTAAACGGCGCTTTATAAATTATTTTTGTTATCAGATATACAAATTTGAAAATAATCGGATGAGTAATTTAGTCTATAATCGATAAAGTAGAATAAACACGCCGTACGTAGCACACACACACACACACACACACACACACACACACACACACACACACACACACACACAGATACATTGTGATGAAAATTTCAGAATACAATCTCAGCATGATAGGGACTAGTTGATAATCTGTAATAAAAAAATAACATTAAAAATTGCGAAATTCATAACTCCCCACTTGCGTAGTGAGGAGTAAAAATAAAATATATATATATTTATTTTCTTTATATTTTACATCGTGATTTAATAAAAAAGATGATTATCAAAAAAATATTACCATTGGTTTAAACAGAAATTTGAAGACTAGTTTTGTTTTACCATTTTTTTAATAATATGCTTTGGAGTTCAATTAATAATTGAACTTTGAAAATTAACAAAGTAAAAGTTGCCTAAACAAAATTTGTATTGTTTTCTAGGTATTTGTTAGATACCAATTGTAAGCGATGTTGCAGGATGGTGTTGGTGACTTTAGAGTGAAATGGAGATGTTATCAGAGTCACCTATGACCCTCTGACCATCTGTGCACCTCTTCCAACTAAGGTAGAGATAGCTGAAACAATGCCTCGAGTCCTCGGGGCGAATGAACCTGTGAACCTATAGACTCAGGATCAACAACCTAACAGATCCTTTGAGAAAATTGTATGCAAAAAAAAACACTAGGTAAATTCTATCAAACTCAAATCATACCATCGGAGCATATCCCGCAATGTGGGAAAACTAACGACAGGTGGGCGGGTGTTAGCTTATGAAAGGACGCACAATACAAGCGTGTATCCCCGTACAAGTTTCGTCTCAAAAAGGCACTACAGTATTCGGAATGGGTGGTGAACCTCATTGCTGAACTTGAAGATGTTATTTTTATTTATTTATTTATTTATTTGAATCTTCTTGTACATATAATGAGTACACTGGCGGGCTTATTGCCTAATGGCAATTTCTTCCAACCAACCAGAGTAAATGTTAAATATTCAAAACAATGTGTACTATGGCAATAAGTTATTTTTCTCGTTGTATTTTCGATTACCCGCCTCTTAAGCTACAATATGACGATAATAGAAAAACGATTGGGTTGTGGCCAACGCTACACTCCTCACTACCATGTCACTCTACAGAGTATTCAATCATTTTGTAAGGGAAATTTTCAACATTTTACTGTATGCAAGTACTGTGTGCTATCCTTTGTAACATAAAATTATATAAATAATGTAATAAATATCGAAATGGTGTAAAATAAAAAAAAATAAAAAAGAATGAAGTTAAACCACAGTGAACTTTTAAAAAACTTTTTAAAAAATAAGCGACACCTAGCAAATTGTCGGAGCATTCTATCAATGTCTGTTATGTAGATGGTTTTCATTGGTGACTGTTGGGTTCATGTGTAGCTTCACGCAAGTATTCAAATTGAATTTAATATTCATAGGTTTTCAATTTATTATTAGTTATAGATACTAATAATATGAACATGATTCTGAATCACATCGGCGGAAACCGGACGTAAGTTAATCGAAGTTGGAGTGTAATCTTTTGAATGTTGATAGCATGACTTCAGACCTGGCAAGTCCGGTCAAGCGGCGGAAAAAAACTTTCCATTTATAAATTTGATTTTTAAAAATTTTCTCTACATAATACTCTTACTACATAGGTTTATAAAGTGGGTTACCACCACAATATGGGTTACTCCACGACTTAATCTCATTGTTAGTCCAATGGAAAAATCAAAAGATCTAGTAAAACATCTGTACCTTTGCCTTTAATTATGCCTCTTTAGATGAGACGAGACATTGCATAAGGGAACTCAATAAGAAGGCATAATTGGAGAATGTTGCGCAGGCGCATAAAGTGATCACGTAAACCAGCCGATGACAGGTCTTAAGCCCTGTAGGTGTAAGTTTCTGGTTTTCCTATAATATTCCAACTTCGTCTCTATTGAGATGTTTAAATTTTGTTACAATAAAAATTTTATGGACTCGCCTGTCACTTGTCCATGCGGAAGAAGCTTGAACACTGAACACATCCAACAAAGATTGACATGGAATGATTGTGTATGTCGCCGACTACCGAATTGTGTTTCCCACGTTGTACCAGTAGTCCTTTATAATATATTTTCGTTTTTTGTGTGTAGTTTTTGCCGAGTCGTGTCTGACAAGGATCTCTCCGGTCGTGGAGACGTCCCGAAGGATATAAATCCTGTCGACAGACACAGAAGGTTGTTACATGTTACCTTATAGGTAGGTATTTACCTGGTGTGGATGAGATAGTCGTGAGTGCCCTAAGGAGAAAGAGAGGCGCCAGACAATTCCACGTCACTTTTACAGACACCTTCAATACAGACACCGTGGCTGCATTTAAATATTTTTGCATACCTACTGTATTTATGTAAAGTTTACTTATTGTATTTTGATACTTTTTATATTAGGTACCTAATCACACAATTCATAGTTCATTTTTCAACATTTCATCATTCCATATTTAAATACCTATCTTTTGTTTGATATTATTATTATTTTGACATTAAGATTGTAAAGATTAGATTATGAAAATAAAAACGTAAAATGTCGTTTCTCGACATATAGAGCAACGAAAACGTATTTTTATTTTCAATTGACATTAATTGTCATTATATTTATTTTCGAATTTATAAGCAAATTTTATTTTACCATTGTACCTACTTAGGTATGCATTATTGAACTAAGATTTTCAGTACTACCAATTTATTTATTTATTTACTTATTTATTCATTCATTTATTTATTCATTCATTTTAATTAATTTAAAGTTTTAATCATTATATACTTATTGTTTTTTTAAATAGGCTCTCAAGCCGTAAATTTGAAATAAATAAATTTATTTTTATTATTTATTTATTTATTTTTTTTTATTTTTTATTTATTTATTTATTACTTTATTTATTTATTTATTTATTTATTTATTTATTTATTTATTTATTTATTTATTTATTTATTTATTTATTTATTTATTTAGGTATTTTTTTTTTTTTTTTTTTTATTTATTTATTCATTTATTTATTTGTTTATTTATGTATACACTCATTGACATTACAATAATTATTGAATCTGAAATACCCTACTAGGAACAAACCTGTGCCGGGGCCAATGCATCTCGAGACAGTGACACTGTATTAGTTGATGCCAACATTAGTCGTAGATAAAAAAGTAATTTAAGTACAAATAACAATGAAAATAAAAAAAACACATATAATAAAAACAGTCCTAGTGAGGTTGGGAGAGAATTTATTAATGATATAAATAAATAAAATATAAAAAAATGCCCAAATATACTGAGAGTATGGGGTCGAAAGCTATGGGTGAAAAATCTCTGCCATCCCTTTATTTTAGTTTTAAAGGCATGACTATTTTCCGTTGTTATATTAGTTATAAATTATTGCTACCTTGAAGAGATTAAAAAAAAAGGTGACAAATGCCACAGTATAATAATAATATAGTTTGATTACGAAAAAAAAAGGATTTCTTACATAATTATAATTGCCCGTAGGCAATTTCTGTCAGTTAACTATATTAGTAATATGTTATTCAAAAGGTGACACAAGCAACAAAAAACATAGTCTTTAACAATAAAAAAATACCTAAAGAAAAGGATGATGAATGAAGGTATTGTAGGTACAAGAAGAAGACTTCAAACCACAAATGAGTTTATCTGTTCGATCGGTTTCAAAGGGACTGCTACTACCTCATGACGTCTCAGGATGACAACTGAAATAAAAAATAAATTAATAAAAAATAAGTTATTACCTCTTAGCTATCCGAGAAGATAATTGAAATTACGTCCGGAATCCCAAAAACCGAAAAGGTTTTATAAATAAAATATAATTGGATGGATTTTATTAAGACAGTTAAAGAGTTGCAACATTGTGTGGTTTTCAAAAAAAATATGGATTGGCGCTGTAGAACGAATGAAACCATTTAAGGCCGTATCAAGCTACACACTGTTTATTTAGCTGCCGCCTACACGGTCTTGAGACTATCCAATCAAGAATTCTCATAGGGAACATTTTGTCGTAGTTTTCCTTCATCATCGTCATATTATTGTGTAAACCCAAAGATTTTTTTTTTATTTTTATTAAATTTCAATACATATACAAAATATAAAACAATCAAACTATATAGAAAAGATTTGCGAGACGACGATTACACATTCGAAACTGTTAGCGAGTTTGTGTACCTCGGTACTATGGTGACAAGTGACAACAATGTCTCAACCGAAATTAAACGGTGCTACTATGGGTTGCAGAGGCACATGAAGTCTCGTCACCTCACCAGAAAAACGAAAGTCCTCCTCTATAAGACCTCTATAATTCGGCCAGTACTCTCATATGGATCAGAATGTTGGGCAATCGCTAAATCTGATGATGGAGCCCTGGAAATTTTTGAGAGGAAGGTGCTGAGGAGGATCTACCTCCCGACTTGTGACAATGGAGAGTGGCGTATCAGGCACAACTACGAATTGTATGATCTGTTCAAAGAGCCTACCATACTGACAGAAATAAGAATAGGAAGACTCAGATGGGCTGGACACGTCCAAAGAATGAGTGAGGAGGACGTTCCAAGACGGATCATGAATGGTGCACCGGGGGGACGAAGAAAAGTTGGAAGGCCGAAGCTTCGATGGCTGGACGGAGTGGTGAAGGATGCGAACAGCATCGGTGTCCATCACTGGCGCAATGGGTCGCAGGATTGACAGTCATGGAGGCGGGCTCTGCAGGAGGCTAGGACCCGACCTGGGTTGTGGAGCCACAGATGATGATGTTGTATTTTTATCGTTCACTCAGCGTTTTTGGGATAGATTGATTGTTTATAAGATTTGTGATAGTATGAATTGTGACGCGAGAGATGTCCCAAAACCTTTTAAAGTTTATTGTGATATGCGTGGGTAAAGACATTAGACTTTCTCGGCTTGAAGTTAAAATCAAATGAATCAAACCCACATCCGAGGACTTTAATAAACCTTCAAGATTTATTTAACTGTCCTTTAACATTTGTAGATAGAGAGATATTATTTAATTAAACGAAACACGATTTCAACAAACATGTTCTCACATCTGTTTGTATGCACTATGTTTTGATGTACACATAAAACGAAAAATGATTGCAATAATACCTGTAAATGTTTCAAAGAAATATTCATTGCTTCTCGAATAATCGAATCGATTAATTCGTATGTAAAACATGATGATATAATTGATACTTGTTTATTCCTTGAAACTGGACAGTTGTCGCCTTGTAAGGGTTTTTTCAACTAAAACATAGTTTATGTGGGTAGCGTCACCACGGCGACAGCACCTCATTGAAAGTACTCCTATTATCATCAACGGAGAAAAACTCTTGCCGTCTGCAAGTGTCAAGTTTTTGGGTGTACACTTAGACAATAAGTTGTCTCTTGACCTGCAAATCTCTAAAACAGTCAGTTCATGCTTTTTCCAACTAAGACAACTGAAAAACATTCGTCGAAGCTTGCCCAAAAATGAGACAAAAACACTTGCATTCGTTGTGTCTCGGCTAGATTACTGTAATGGCATCTATGATGGATTGCCAAAGTATCAGCTCGATAGATTACAGATGGTGTTTAATGCACCGGCAAGGCTCATTTATGGAGCGGAAAAACGAGGTCACATAACTCCACTACTTAACGAATTGCACTAGTTGAGGTGTCCAGAGCGAGTTTACTACAAAATCTGCTTAACGGTGTTTAATGCTTTAAATAACCTAGCACCATAATACATACAAGAGCTGTGTCAGAGAAAAGATCTCTCTGGGAGGCATCTCACACTCAGGTCTTCTGGATCACAGAGTACCAACTCCCTAAAGGAGTTGGACAGAGCCAATAAAGCGGCTTACTATGATCGATGCTTTGGTGTGAGTGGTCCTATAAAGTGGAATAAATTGCTGGATGTCCGCAGTGCAAATAGTAAGAGCACTTTCTCTAAGGGACTGAAAACAGCTTTGTTTCGTAGAGCAATATAGTATCTATCTAAATAACAGCGCCCTTGGAATGATCTTGAATCATTAAACGGCGCTATACAAATTATTATTATTATTATTAAACATTACAAATTATTATTATTATTATTAAACACATAAACGCTATACAAAATATTATTATTATTATTAAACAAACATATGGTATGTCAAATATTGATTTAACACGTTACTAATAACAATGTAACGCATTCTGGAGATTAATTTGTGATGTACACCGTCTCACTGATCAAAAACTGAATCGATCTGGGAACTTTGGCCCGGGAGTCAGATATCTAACTATCTAGCCATGAAAGCAGACTTTATGCACTAAAAGAAAACAATAAATATTGGAATTAAAAATAATTATTAATGATGTTTGATGTTACCAATAAAATTATGGCGTTCGCCAATATAAACATTGAGCGCTGTCTCAATCACTTAAATCAAATCAATCAATTATTGTATGACCATACATAACCTCATGCAATACCACAAATATATTATGTTTAAAAGAGTCGTATTACGGGAGCAATATAAGAATAATGAAGAAAAAGTTGAGGTCTCGTAAGCAGTTTTCTCGCAGTACGGGACCTTACCTTTTTCTTACGTTTTTCTCAAATAACTCTTGTAATACGACCCATAGTATTATTATGTACATACATAGTTCCACTATTATAAAATTGACACTAAGTAGATATCTTAACGAAAAACACAGTCATAGAGCTTATATTGAATACAATAGTGTTTGACATTGGTTATAAGTTCTAGCATGATTTAAATTAACCATGATTAATTATTAAAGTAGAGAGAAAATGGAGTACCTCTACTTACCGTTTGAAAATCCAAATGCTGCCACTCCCGTAACGCAAAAAGTTCATACATTCGCGGAAGCTTAGGAGTGACAGACATTGAGATGGTATGGTCACATATTAAGAAGACCCGAGGATAACATTGTGAACTAGGCTATGGCCGTAGACATCCCCTGACTAACGAATATGGGAAGACAAAAAAATACATAGATGGCGCAAAGGAGTTCCCAAATGATGAGACAAGAATTGACATCGGAGGCGGCCCAGGACTGAAGAGTGTACAGCCTGGAGACGAGGAGAGCTGACCCCAACAGTCTTCTTTTTAGACTTAGACGATAAGTTGGGAAGAGGCCAGGAAAAAGTAGATGATTTAAATTAACCGTTGTTCAGGGGCAATTTTAAACAAAAACACATTTTATATTAATAAAATTATAATATATAAACAACACAAAATAACAAGATAAAATTAGGAAAAGATCACCAGACAGCAGATATACCCAGAAGGATCGGACTAGGTTGGGCAGCTTTTGGGAAACTTAAACATGTCCTAAAAAACAGAGATATTCCCACATGTCTGAAAAGAAAAATATGGTCTAGAGACTATCACGCTAACTGCGAGGACCATACATAAGCTGAAATGCACTCAGAGATCCATGGAAAGGCAAATGATAGGCGTAAGTCTAAGAGATAAAATTAGAAATGAAGAAATCAGACACCAGACAAAAGTTGTTGATGTCATGGATCGAGTTGCAAAACTTAAATGGCAATGGACAGGTCATGTTCATGGCACCCAGAATACTAAATTGGAGACCATGGGATATGAAAAGGGGAATAGGCCGGCTCCAGAAAAGGTGGGCCGATGATATTGTCCCTGTCGCTGGAAACAGATGGGTTCAAAAAGCCCAAAAAAAAGACGAGTGGAAGTTTTTAGAAGAGGCCTACATCCAGCAGTGGAGAAATGGCTGAAGGAAGAAGAAGAAGAGAAACAACACAATGATAAATATTTACAGGAAATTGATGTTGTTTGTAATAGAATGCGACAAAGTCGTAAAGACCCGGGCATAAATGACCTTAATCAAATGAACCAACATACATATATGTACATATGCATTTGCATATAACATCAAATTTACCATCATATACATTTGCATATAACATCCAACTGCAATACTGTAAAATTCAAATCATTATTTACCATCAAATAACTTTTTAATACAGAAAATAAAATAGGTACTTCAGATCCCGTTGAAATGGTTATAACCGCATTGGAATTTCTAGATATGTTTAGAAATAGCGTATGACTTCATTTAAAATGACATTATTAAATCCCACATGATTTTCCTATCCATAAATATAATACACATTAAGTACCTCGTTATATCCCATATAGGGTAGGTAGAGAGAACCATGTGAAAGAGAGTACTAGTGTCTTTGATTTATACAATCAATTTTAAATGCCGAAAAAGAGGATTTATTAATGATATTAATAAGAAATAATTAATACCTACTACTCAATTATTATTACCATTATGCACTTCACTTCCTCAAAATAACTAGCAGATCAATTGTTTATTGTTGTTTATCATCCCGGGTACTTGGAATCGGGTCAATTTTATATTATAATTTGTTGACAATATACAATGTCAATGCGAAACAGAATGTGAAGGCTCTGTTAGCATTTTATCAGGGATATTAAGATACATTGATTCATTAAAGCTTCCCAAATCTATTAAATACAAACATTTCATGCGCGCACATATCCTAAATCACGCTTTTTTATATAAGATAGGTCGTTTGAGGTACATGTATTTTTATGTTAATGTTTGTTTTCTTTAAATAATTGCTTGAACTGTGTGTTGTCTTTTTACTCTCCACACTATTGAATAGGGGAGAGTCATGATTTCACAATTTTTAAGCGTATTTTTTTACATCAATTTCTAAACGGGTATTATGTAGAGAGTGCACACTGTGAAATTCGTCATGATGTGTTTGTATGGTATGGCGTATGGCGTACGGTTTTTTGTGTCCTCTCTGCAGCCCAAACTATAAGACCGATCGACTTCGTATTACCATCATATATGTAAAGTGCATAGACCTAGAGCTGATTAGTTTTCCATAGACAAGTTTTGATTTCTTCTCTATGAATTCATCATTTACGTTGTTTTTATTTGTGTCCTCTCTGCATCCCAAACTATAAGTCCGATTGACTTCATATTGATATCATATGTGTTAAGTCCATAAACTTAGAGCTGATTAGTTTTCCATAGACAACGGTTCATTTTTTCTCAATGTTTCTTTATGATTTCATCTATTAAAACTGAAAAAATGCTCTCACGTCCTGGAAATTAGAGATATTTTAATTTGGTTTCAACTATTTATACAACACCAAGAATCTCCATAAAATTGTATTCAAATTTGGTCAATGTTAAAAGAAAAATATTCAACGGTTTGAAAAATTATATTTTATTTAGGTAATGGATTTTTGTATGAAACTTAGAGTCGTTATTAAGCTCAACTTCGGAATCTACTAAAGCGATCTTCTTTAAATCACTTAAGACCAACTTTGTAATTTTATAATTCTTATGTACTTGTTAATTTAATATTTTTATTTGAGTGCCATGTCTGAGTTTGTTTGTCTGTATTACTTTTTTTTTATTTAATTCTTATGTATTTGTAATTTTATATATTTTTATTTTAGTTCCATGTCTAAGTTTATTTGTTTGTGTCAATTTGTATATTTCATTCTTATGTATTTGTAAATTTTATATCTTTATTTTAGTTCCATGTCTGAGTTTATTTGTTTGTGTTAATTATTTATTTATCGTATGGCAGCACAGTACATCACAAATTAGAATATTATGATTATAGTAATATATATAGATATTATTATGTTAAAGTTGAGCGCAGGGTCAAGATTCCTGCTTGTCAGATATTTAAGTCCAGGTTCCTGACGTATTCGATCGCTCCGTCGCTAAGGGTGAAGAAATCCGATGCGTTACCACAGTATGATCTGAGAGCACATTCATTGACTATGTGTTCAATTGTCTGCCTGTCAGCTCCACAGTCGCATCCAGGGGACTCTTGCCATCCACATTTGTAGGCAAAATCAGCAAAATCAAATTTGTGTTAATTTGTTTATTTAATTCTTATGTATTTCTTAAAATTTTTATATTTTTATTTCAGTACAATGTCTGGGTTTATTTGTTTATGTTAAATTGTTACTTTGTCGAATTTTTGGCATAAATCATCCAATAGGATGCAATGCCTTGAAAATGAAAAAAAAATATGTAACAAGAGAATTTTTTTATGTTTGGCAATGTTCAGTTCTTTGATTTCATATTGATATAAGAATATTAATAGCTTGAACTTAGAACTGATTAGCTTTCCAAAAATAACAAAAAAAAATTCATATGATATCACGTGTCAAAATTTACAAAATGCTCTCACGTTCTTTAAAACAAAATTTATTTATTTATTTATTTATTTAATATACAGAGACACCAACAGAACACTGAACAACACATACAAAAAAAAAAACATGAAACAAAAAATAGAATCTCCAGTGCTCCAATAACAGGTATCTCCCGCATGGCTATTGTGCATAGTTAGGTATGTACAATCAACGTCTCCTGACCATTCATATTATAAAAAAGACATTACTTTGCACAGTTAAAAGAAAAGTTTAAAATACACATATACATATATGTAGGAAAACAGAAAGAAAATAAATGTTGAACTAATAAAATAAAACATAAAAAAAGAAGGAACAATTGAACCGAGACAAAAAAAAAACAAATAGATTATACCCAGCATTTTTTAAAGTATAAAAATAAGCAATTTATCATAGATCAATTTCTATGAAATATGAACGTCATTGTCATTTCGTTAAATTGTCACAACGATTCAGACGCAACGTCTGAATCTACCAATACAATGACACTCCGACACGGCAGAATGTCACTGTATTGGCAGGTGCATACGCGAGTGCAATGTAACGACAGTCAATAAATACGTAGCTGTAATTCCTACAGACAGATTTATTTTTTTATATGGCAACCCAGTATTTTTTATATGGCAACCCAGTAATTTCTAAGCACAAATGTATGGCAACACACAAACTTCTACGAACGTAAGTAAGGATTATTATGGTAACACATCAAATGTTGACAAAAGTGTCTATTTGTCGACACAGATTTTTTGTTTGACAGCTATCAGCTGTTTTTTTGTGTCGGTTCTTGGCCGGTCGATCGATTTTTTTTATCAAACATTGTATGGCTATAATAATTAAAAACAGTTTTAATTTATCTGCTTTTATTAAAATATTTCATACAACATAAGCATTCTTCATAAGCATTGTTTGTCTATCTTAGTATAAAAATATACTATCGTTGGAAAATTTGTATTCCTGGTAGTAAAATTAAGAATGAATAAAAATACATATGTATAATTAGATAAATTTCTTATGTATGGAAAAGTCAGTAATTTGATTTCATGTTATAGTTTAAAGAGCTTGAACTTAAAACTGATTAGCTTTCCATAGATAATATAAAATTTCTTCATATGATATCACGTGTCAAAATATTCAAAATGCTCTAACGCTCTTTAAAACGAAATTTATCTGCTTTTATTAAAATGTATCATACAACATAAACATTCTTCACCATACTGCATTAATAGTTTGTCTATCTTAATATAAAAATATACTATCGTTAGAAAATTTGTATTCCTGGTAGTAAAATATAGAATGAATAAAAATATATATAATTAGATAAATTTCTTATGTATGGAAAAAATTCAGTAATTTGATTTCATGTTATAGTTTAAAGAACTTGAACTTAAAACTATTAGCTTTCCATAGATAATATAAAATTTCTTCATATGATATCACGTGTCATAATATTCAAAATGCTCTAACGCTCTTTAAAACGAAATTTATCTGCTTTTATTAAAATATATCATACAACATAAACATTCTTCACCATACTGCATTAATAGTTTGTCTATCTTAATATAAAAATATACTATCGTTAGAAAATTTGTATTCCTGGTAGTAAAATTTAGAATGAATAAAAATATATATAATTAGATAAATTTCTTATGTATGGAAAAGTTCAGCAATTTGATTTCATGTTAAAGTGTAAAGAGCTTGAACTGAAAACTGATAAGATTTCCATAAATAACATAAAATTTCTTCATAATGATATCACGTGTCAAAATTTTCAAAATGCTCTAACGCTCTTTAAAACGAAATGTATCTGCTTTTATTAAAATATTTCATACATCATTAGCATTCTTTACCATATTGAGATTTTCAACATTTCCAGAAGAAAATATGAACGCTTACTTTGGTGTGGAGAGTTTAATGTTGGCCACAACCCACTCGTTTTTATATTATGTTGATGGAAAGCTTTTATTGGCTCTAACACTGTTAAAATGATATTGTATCATTAAACTGAAAATGAGCTGTAGCTTCCCAAAGAAAATAAATAAATATATATTGTTTGTATATTGTGATTATGAATTTTGGTTATCAATTGTAAAAAACAAAGATAAAATAAAAACAAATGGATAGTAGGTTTATAATAGGGAAATGAGTGGAAAAGGATTGGATAAGTTTATGGGCTTCTTCATTTTATAACTTACAAGTTTTTATACAGTTTAATGAAGATGTTTTTTCTTTTGCAGTTTGCTGTTGTTTAACACGTGATTATAAACCGTATGATGTGTTATGCTTCTGTTTTAATGTGGAGTATTTTACGATGTACAAAATGAGCGGTGCTGTCGAAGATTCCGGATAACGCGAGTCAACTTAAAGACAGCCTTAAAGCTCACATCCTGTGTAATCAGATCACTAAGTTAGTATTATTGACCATGAGGTCAGCGTGTCAGCACCATTCGTTGCTGTTGTTGCTGTACATAGAGATATCTGGATTGATGTAACGGAACACACCACTGACTGACACACTCCATTATTATGTATAACAACCGGATCGCTAAATTTACCAACTTGTTACTTGTGTAGGTACATACATTGCAATAATAGTCTACTCCACTTTGTTTCATCGGAGGTCCCTTCGCTCCCACAGTTTCTAACGACACTTGCATTTGACGACATTATGCTCAATTATCTTTATTTTATTAAGCATGGATACAGGCAATAATATAAAAGAATGTCCAAATATTCTATGCATAATAGTTATACAGAACAGTTTAGACAGAACAGTTTTTTTCAGGTTTGCAAACGATATAGTGATTGTCAGCAATAATGCAAGAGAATTGGAAACTATGACCAAAGGATTACATGAAACATCCAAATTAACGGGTTTAGAAATGAACATACAAAAGACAAAAATACTAACTACATCCAAACATAACTTCAAAAAAGACAATTGGGAAATAGAAACAGTTGACGAATACGTGTACCTCGGTCATAAGATAAGGCTAGGAAAGGAAAACAAAACGGCAGAATAGGTCGGGGCTGGGCCGCATTTGAAAATAAAGAAATCCCAATATGCCTGAAAAGAAAGATGTTCGACACATGTATCCTACCGATGTTAACATATGGCATGGAGACGATCACACTAACAACAAAAAGCATACACAAACTGAAATATACGCAGCGAGCCATGGAGAGATAGATGCTCGGCGTGAGCCTTCGAGATAAATTATTAAGAAACGAAGAAATAAGACGCCGAACAAGAGTCACAGATATTATGGATCAAATTGCAAGGTTGAAGTGGCAATGGGGTGGGCGATAGGGGTATACTAGGTGGGCACGCAGAATCCTACAATGGAGGCCCTGAACCAAAAATAGAAGTGTCGGAAGACCCCCCAAAAGGTGGTCTGATGACAAGTTCAGTAAGCTGGAAGGACCTGGATGCGAAGGGAGAGAGACAGAGACGAATGGAAAATAATGGAAGAGGCCTACATCCAGCAGTGGAGGGAGGAAGGCTAAAAAAGAATAGTTATAGGTAGGTAAAATACGTATGGTGTGGGTAAACATTTCCTATATTATCGGAAACAGACGCTCGAATTGTCAGGTGAAAAACGCTCTGGCAGTTATAGTATCTGTTGACTTCTATTTTATCTGTGATATATGTTATTTTTTTTGCTATTTTGTGTTCTTTGACTGATTTAATAAATAAATAATGATCTTTGTGGCAGATTTTAATTATTTTATTTTATTCACGATCGATCTATTTGATGCGGCCGCTTTTAACTCAGAGTTGTCATCCGTGCATTGACAGGACAACCTTTAATCACCAGCGAAATCAGGTCCAGAAGATTAGCTTGGATTGGACATGTTATCAGATCAGGGGAAGAAAGAGCCACAAAACGTATCCTGCAAAATAACCCGGTGTGCAAGAGACCCCTGGGAAGACCAAGGAAGAGATTGATGGACAATGTTACCCGAGATCTGAACGTGTTGAATGCTTGTGATGACTGGGAGTCCACTACAGCTAACAGGAAGGCTTGGAAAGCTACTGTTCAGGAGGCTAAAGCTCTACCGGAGTTGTATGGCCATCGGAAGTAAGTAAGTAAGTTGTCATCCGTTCAGAGAAAGAAACGATTGCTTTGAAACCGGTAATATAACATAGTCCATTTATGATTTGAATAAAACGAAATGTGATAAATAAAATTGATTTTATTTTAATATACGACTGACATAATTAACCCCTATGCGCTCTACGCTGCGCTTTTGAAATCTACTGTTGCAAAACGCTAGTCAACAACACTGAGTAAAAATAACGAGTGATTATTGTTAGTTTTACCCTGGATAATAATCTGTTAGTATTGAGATGTAAGTACTACAGCATCAATTTCTACTGACAGTTACCGTTGTTAGATGCTTGAGTCAGTATGGGCATTCATTTTGTACAGCAAATTATACACCGTGTTAACGAAGGCTATTTAAAACGTCAACTCTGAAACATTATTTGTAATTTTTGCCAACAATCGTGTAAATTTTATACTCATTTTAATGATTTTTAACAGACACACACACACACACAAAACTCACATAAAATGTTCTACTCCGAATTCTGAGTAAATCCATGTATGGGAACATGTATGCTGCGAGGCCTCTAGTTGGTGTTATTAGCATGCAAAAAGTCCACTACACCATACAAAATTTTCCTTCGTAGACGCATCTTGGCTTAATAATGTCGATTCATTAAGAGAATTGAATTCTCATGAACGAATCGACAGTTGGGTAATATGGGATATATTTTTTTTTTTTATTACTTCTTATAAATGAGTCAAATGTTTTTAATTACTTTCTACAATATTTTTTTTAACTGAGGATATTTTATCAAGTTTATCCATACCACTTGGAAGGGTGTTAAATATTCTCGGTATGCTTACTTTCAGTGTCCTTTCACCGTAATAATTTGTCCATCTGGGAATTATCAATTTATTTTGCACAACTTGTCTGGAATTATATACATTTTTACAGGTAATTTATATTCATTAGATAAGTAATGATTTAATATGACTCGATTAGTGTATAATTTGTTAACTGGGAGTATTCCTGTTATACTGAATATAATTTCATCATTGTCTTTACATTTAGATAAATCTGATTTGGGTATTATAAGTTTTAACAATCTCGCTTGTAATGATTTAACTTTGTCTACATACGTTTTAAATTATTTACGCCATACCTCTATGCCGTATAGAATTAAGGATTCAGCAAGTGATGTATAAATTAGCTTAAAATACTGTAGGTATATGGAAAAATATTTCTTAAAACATATAGTTTAGCTAATACATTTCTAAAGTTTATTGATTAGATTATTGTTATTCAAAGTGTTATTTTCACATGGACAAGAACCAGTGATATATTTTTTTGTATGTAGACATTCATAATTATGCGATTTTATAATACTTGTTTTCTAGCTACGTATGAAGAGGATATATGTATAAGTTTAGTTTTTTTAGCATTAATTGATAGGTTGTTATCATGTGACCAATTTAGTATACCATTATTAATGTAAGAATTCGTTAAACTGTACCATTTTTGTAATGTTTTGTTCCCATATAACGTGTCTATATATAAAATGTCATTGGTCAACGTTTTCAACGTGAAAAAAATATAAAATGCAGATTGATTGAATTTCAATTCCACAGTAAAAAAGATGAAATTACAGTAAGTTACTCCATTCAGTTTGGCTGCAATCTTAATAGACTATTTCCTTTCATTCTTCAAAATAGTAATTTGTTTATACAAGATGCGTGATGGTGTAACAAATGATAGCGTAACATTCCCTTAGTGGGTCAAGTAGATGACTTTGATGATTCATAATAAGTATTTGCACTATTCACTATACACCATCGGCTCCCAATCTTTTTTGACTCACATACCACTTGGTTTTCTTCCTATTCATCATCGTAAGTCTATTTCTGTCCATTCCTGGACGAAGGCCTCCTCCATTCTGTTCCATGTCGATCTGTCCTGTGCAGTCTGCACCCAGGACATGGCTAACAAGTATATCGATTTATCTCATCCTTCCATCTCTCTTTGTGGTACGAGGTCTCCAAGTCTACATTCTCTTTGTCCAATCGTCGTCCGAGCTTACTTATTTACTTACTACTTTGCGGGTCCGGACCTTAGACCTTGCCACTCCAGTAGGCGGCGACGGATATCGCTTTGCCGTTCGCTGTTTTTAGGTCACTTGTGCTGCATATCATCTTCATTCGTGGGCAAATTAGTAGATGGGCGTCATCCTGCTTCTCTCCGCAATCGCAACACGTATCTTCCCCCTCCAGGAATCCCCACCTCTGCTGGTTATTTTTACATCTAGTCACCCCCAATCTCAGTCTGTTAAGGGTCCTCCATGTTGGAAAGTCCAGACCAAACGCGGTCATCCTCAGGGCTGCGATCACAATGAACAAACGCTCGAAAGACATTCTGTCGAGTTCAGATTAAACGTAGAGTGTACGCTCCAAACGCTCTGTATAATCACCAGGTGAAAAACGCTCTGACAGTTATAATATATATTGACATTTATTTATTTTTGGTAAGATAACTTCTATTTGTTTCTGTGGTATCTGTTGTGTCAGTTGACATCAGTTGACATTATTTATGAAGACAATATGCATCCACGAAGAGGTTAATTTATTAAAATATCATTCAAAAATTTCCCATAATATCATTCATTATTTACTCCACTGCCCAATTGTTGTATTTCGATGAAAATATAACCTAAAAAGACACATGTATGTGAAATGACATTAGACATTTAAAACGCCCGATGCTGCGTTCAGATTGAAACGCCGTTCGAAAGCGTTCAGTGAGATTGGTGTGAAAACCCCATAATCTGCAACTTCTGGTACATTCGGCACCCGACGTCTGAACACAACCCATAGTTGGTCCAATAGAGATTCAAGCAACAGACAATCTACTCTATTGTGGTTCTTTCCATAGCTCTTTGAGCTACTTGCTTTTTTTCGGCACTTTGTTTACACATAGCTATTATTTGTAGCAACCGAAAGCACCATTGGTAGTAGGTACATTTTGCATATTGCATCACCAGTCTGAAGATGCATTCACGGATTTTCCTTCATCAACTGTACTTATATTATA
The DNA here is from genome assembly GCA_963576475.1 of Molanna angustata. Lineage (NCBI taxonomy): Eukaryota > Metazoa > Arthropoda > Insecta > Trichoptera > Molannidae > Molanna > Molanna angustata. The sequence continues at coordinate 33,621,810 of OY754975.1, forward strand.
TTGACGTTGAATTTGATTATTTAAGATGGTTTGGCCACTTGGGAAGAAAAAATAACAACAGACGAGGAAAATATTCAAGGCTAACAGGAAAGGAACGAAAAGTTGGGGTCATCTATGGTCCGCCCATGTGAGCGAAATTCTAAGAGAGTATGTGTGGATGTATGGGACGATCCATGAATATTGATGAAGCGATGGATAATATTTGATCACATTATGTGATGAGACGGTCAATATATTATGTTATATTTGTGAATCATCGATTGGTGCATGTCCGCCAATACAAAATTTATTTTGCATAGGTGCGCATAATTTTGAATCACACACCTTTCTGTCACTAATACGCACGCGCACAAAACACACTGAGCCGTGATTGGTTGAACCATATTTACAAAAGTTTAGTAAGAATAGATTCGTTGGGTTTTTGTAGTCGTAATTGCAACTCGCGTAAGCGAAATCTCTACGAGATTTTAAAATTCGATTTTGTTGAATACTTTTATTGTAAAATTCTTCTTCTGGGTCACTCGATCTTTCCACTTACATAATTATATCGTCCACCAGTTTCTTCATCTCTTTGTAACTGCTACAGTTGCCCTCATCAATCATTCCTTCGACGATGGTAAAAAGCAGGCCTGGGTGCCAGATGTTGTGGCCTATCCAAGTTGTTCTCTGTTGGACAATTATTTTCATAAGTTGCCTTGTCTCTCCAACCCTACTTAGTACCTCGTCGTTGCTGATGTGTTGTAAAATTAGTTTTAGTAGTTAAAACCCGTTTTTAATTTTTTATTGTAAGTAACTAAAAAACTACAAGACCATGATGAAATAGATTTTTACTTCAATCGAAAGAGAATATGAAAATCTACCGTCTGAGTTTTGTATTATTTTAATATTTTAGTTACTATTCATGCTTTACAAAAAAAAACTCTAAATTTTACCTTTACTTCGCAAAAAAAATATTGTGTATCACAGATTTGATGATATACATACAATATTTTTCGTGTTTCATACATTAGATGGTAATTTAGTATAGTGCATATTTGTGTACATGCGTATGCTCAAAGGCCTTAACGCTAGTGACAGCAAAGGGTGCGATACGCACACCACAGGTTGGGAGCCTGTGCTGTACATTATACTCTATATTTAACTAGTTATCCGTTTCTTGACTGTTTATGGGTTGAGGCGATTATATTGTTTTTTTTATTGTTAGTTGTTATCGTTTAACGCAACAAAAAACGTTTAGGAAAATGAATGATTTTTTTCTTTCAGCTCATAAATAATTTGGTACGCTCTTGTAAACGTTCATTACATGCTTCTTTTGAATTATTGTTGACGCAAATGGTTTATAGAACTAGGTCAGAATAAACGAACATTTTTTATTTGTTTATGGATTCTATTGAATCAAACGATTTTACTAAATTTAGTTTTACCTACCATCGACAGCAACTCGATCTCTTCTTATATAAGAACAGTGGAAAATCAATTCGATTTCCAAGGGATCATACTTACTTTGTTCGTTCATTCATTCATTCATTCATTCATTCATTCATTCATTCATTCATTCATTCATTCATTAATTAATTCATTCATTCATTCATTCATTCATTCATTCATTCATTCATTCATTCATTCATTCATTCATTCATTCATTCATTCATTCATTCATTCATTCATTCATTCATTCATTCATTCATTCATTCTTGCTATCACGGCATATCTCACAATATGTGGTAACCTCATTGCTAAAATGTTATTGGTGACTACAAATTTTTGAGTTTTCTCACTCAAAACTCTTTATTATATTCTTGAGAAAACATAAAAAAAAATTAAGCGAATGTTCTAAGTACCTACTATAGACCGAATACACTAGATTTTTATTTGATATACAAATGTAATTTTTTGCCAATGTACTAAGTACTATTGACCGAATACACTAGAGATTTTTAATTGATATACAAATAGAATTTTGGGCGAAAGTACAATTTTATTGATTTTAATGACTTTCGTGTTCATTTAAATTTTAATTCATCTTCTAAGACTTTCTTTTGTCATTTGAATCTTAATTAAACTTCCTTTATTTGATTCAATCGTCGGAATAACAAAAAATACAAAAAACGTATACAAAAAAAACATAATATAAAAAAATGCAATAATATACCTACTAGTATAATAAATTTAATATTGTATGGGGCCACTATACAAAATGATGTATGTAAGTCTAGAATCGCAGTATCTTACAATATAGAGATGTTTGAGCGAATATGCAAAAAAAAATTTGCGTTACGAACGTTAAAATTCACTAAAATGAAACTTTCGAAAAAATAATTCACGTTTCTGATTTATTTACTCAATTTTAACACGAAATAATCCGCCTGTCTGTTCATAAAGTACCGCTCAGTTTGGTAATCAACGCTCAGGCCAAAACATTGGTCACGTAATATATACAATGTGAAATGTAGGTTATGTTTTAGGGCAAGAAGTCAATATGGACAATGAGGAATTACATATCATCTGAAGAAAGGTATGCTTTAATTCCCAACTATGTAACCATATATTTACTCCGTTACCGTAAAGAATAAATGAAACAAACCCATTATCCCAAACTAACCAATCATATAGAGATTCACTGGCAGATGTCGCTAACATTGATTTATGTAAAAAAAATAATAATTATTTTTCACCATTCTGACGATGCTCATCATAGAGCGATACCGGTGAATGGGAGTCGGGTTTGCGAAAAATTTAAGTAGAACGTAAAATTAAATTAAGTTGATTGGGACTACAGGAAGGATGCTAACCAAGGCACTTAAAACTATATACGGACTACACTGGCTAACACCTACACAAACTGTATATGAAATAGTGTCAGAACCCACAATACAACATATTATAAACTATGAAAAAATAATGTACATTTATAAAATCAAACATGACTTGGAAACTGTTAGTGACATACATAACTACGACACTAGACAAAGAAACAACCTAAGAAACATTAGCAATAGAACAGACAGACTTAACAAAGAACTATTAATCCACCAGCATTAATTTGTACAATCAACTACCACATGACATTAAGCACTGCCAAAAACTCCATTTTTTTTTCAAAAAAAATAGATTTTCCTGTACTCCCATTCAACTGTTTTGGGCTCCACTATGGTTGAATTTTCAATTTTTTTTTTGTAAACTTCATTGTAATGCCACACATTGTATGTATAACATGTATTAATCTAACAAAATGTCAATATAAACCAAAATGTATGTCAACACTCATACCAGCAAACGCTGTCTGTGTTGAATTTTTAAATAAATAAATTTTTTTTTTTCATAATTTCAGTTGTATGTATTGATTTGTTCATTTTTCAATATTACAGCAAATTCTTAGATAATACAAAGCATCCTCATTCGTAGGTACCTACATCCGTTATGTGTGTTCCTTCTTGATTATAATATTTATTTACTTATTCATTTGGGAAGACTACAGAATAATTAAACAAAACATTAAAAAAAATTTCCTTCGCATTTTGGCGTTCTTGGTCAGTCTCAAGTTTTTAAATAAATAAATATATTTTGTATACTGGCGGGTATATTTCTTCCAACGGACCATTCAATTGTCAATATACCTATAATACAGTGAGTAATATGGCTATAATGCAATCATCATCATCATCCGCGGCTCTACAACCTAGGTCATGTCTTGGCCTTCTGTAGAGTTCACCTCCATGACTGTATGTTATAAGCAGCGCCACGCCAGTTCTGGACACATATGAAATGAAAACAAAAGGAAAGGAAGAGGAGAGGAAGAAGAAATCAAGAATGATCAGATAGCAATTTTTGCATTAGCCTTATTTTAATATTTTTAATATTTTAATATTTTTAATACTTATTTTAATATTTGCGAGTGTATGATTAGTGATGAGACACTGGATCATATATTTCTTGAATGCCCCATAAACGATAGGTATCCATCCTTTTTTACCGACCTCACAGAGATTGGGGTTCCAATGCCAACAAATGTGACCTGAGGACATTGTTGAGCTACAATTCCAGGCAAGTGAACATTTTGATCAAAAAATTCATCAAAATTTATGAAATTAAAATCTAACTCTATACATAAAATTGAAATTGATTGAAGTAAAATAAATACACAAAAATAATTTAGGTTAAATATGTTAACTTATGTGGCTGAGAACACTCTTAACGGGTGAAGAGCAAAAAAAAATATTTTAAATATGTTGAAAATCATTAAAAAAATATAATATTCTTCTAATGAAAAGGTTGGAGATTCCATTAGTTAGTACCTCGGTAAATATAATTGGCATCGCACTGCCACGGCAGAGAGTGTCATTAACGAGGCCTTCCACCTTTCCGGGTCATCCACTAATTGAACACTGTGAATGTTTTGCAACAACGGTATTTACACTCTTTATACTATGTACTATGTACATACATTATGTGGGTAGGTAAATAAAAACAATTGCCTTTTTTATTCAGTTAACACACGTCCAGGTCCGAACCGGAGCTCTGAGATTATAATCACCCTCCAATAGGGTAATTTATTATTTCTTAATTATTTTTATTAATGAAAAAATAAATAATTGTATCCCTTGCCCCCAAATAAAGAAGAAAAAACATTTAGAAATGATTTTTTATTTATGATTTCTAACCACGGCCCAAACACATCATAATGACGTGCGGAAGAATCAATAACCACAGAAAAAACCGAATGCTGACACCAGGGGGGGCAAGTTTGGTCAAAAGCTGAAATCAAAACCCATCATGGATATAATTCCCATACAATTGGGAATTTTATCCATGATATGGGTAACCGTCCGCACTCGCACCTAACCCTCTCTCGGAATTGATTATAAGAAAGGAAAAATATGTCTAGGTATATATTGTACTTGTTTAACAAGGACATATTCATTTTTATTTAAAAAAAAAATATCACTAAAACTTTCATTATATTGTCCACAAATTCGAGGGATAGTTGAAAACTTCCGATAGATTCTTCTACAAAGAGGAACAATTCGGGCCGTCTGGTAGTTCTTCCAGAAACTCTGAGTGGTAGCTTATTAGTTCAGAAGAGTCAAAAAAATGTTTATTACCTTATATAAGAGAGATTGATCGGCAATAATTCGTCGATTAACTAGTGTGTCAAATTTATGAAATTGAACTGATTTGGAATATAAAGGAAAATATATGCGTAAACGAAAGTTGATATGTTTCAAATACTTCTTTTGTACTTTTTCAATTCTATTTATATGTTTTAGGTAGTAAGGAGACCATATTATAATCACTATACATTATACAAGTACAAGATAGCTGCTTCACTAGAATAAATCTGTTCTGAATCAGCTGCCTGTACATTTGTGAAGTTATTACATTTCTTACAATATAATCACTATACAAGTATAAGATAGCTGCTTCACTAGAATAAATCTGTTCTGAATCAGCTACCTGTACATTTGTGAAGTTATTTATTTATTTATTTATTTTAATTCTTTACACTTGTTTTTTTTTAATTTTTTATGTGCGACCGACACCCGCTTCACTGAGAACATACCCGTTGTGAGGGTTAAAGTCATGGTGGAAGAGGCCTAGGGCCTCGCCCCACCCGGACTCGAACCCGCACTACCGGCCAGCCAGCCGTTTGCACAAGAAACTACCAAAAATTGAAATCTCGGGGTCGCAACCTGCCCTAAGGGAATTTTACTCCTATTCAAAGAAATCTATGAAGGGAAGTCTATCGAAAAGACTCCCATCATACCAAAATAAATGTAATTTATTATTATAAATACTCGATTATTTCCTGTCAGATCATCAGAAGGTCAAAAGGAGGAGAGATAAATGCAAACCATGAATTATAATAACAATTTATATTTTATTTTGATTAATCTGTTAATTTTGTTTTGAGATAAAAATTATCCATTTTACACAATTATATTACTACAACCTCATATACATTTTTTTATTCTATTACATTTTAAAAGACCCAAAATTACCCCTTTAAGAAAAATCTAGCTTAATACAATTCTGACCCAACAAAGCATTATTAATAATCAAAAGTTATCATATTAATTATTTGGCCAAATTTACATACTTGTGTTATTACATACAAAATTTCACTAATGCAAGAAAAACGGTTGCCGCTAATCTACGTTTTACAAAATTATAAAAACAGTTCATATTTAAAGACACTAAATTCGAATGTTATATTATCAAAACTGCATGAAGTTAAACAAGATTAGATTATCCGCCATCGTAGTTCACAGAAAATGTCTGTATTTTGATGCTAAACGGCTCATCGCCATCTTGATTCAATTTCGTACATTATTTCGCTGCTTCTAAAAAAACCACTTTTCTTCAAAATTATTGATTGTCGGAGAAATGATATTGGTTAACTTTAGTCTGCATAATACACTTTATCACATTATATACTAAATATATATATATATATATATATATATATATATATATATATATATATATATATATATATATATATATATATATATATATATATATATATATATATATATATATATATATATATATATATATATATATATATATATATATATATATATATATATATATATATATATATATATATATATATATATATATATATATATATATATATATATATATATATATATATATATATATATATATATATATATATATATATATATATATATATATATATATATATATATATATATATATATATATATATATATATATATATATATATATATATATATATATATATATATATATATATATATATATATATATATATATATATATATATATATGTATATATATATATATATATATATATATATATATGTATATATATATATATATATATATATATATATATATATATATATATATATATTTATATATATATATATATATATATATATATATATATATATATATATATATATATATATATATATATATATATATATATATATATATATATATATATATATATATATATATATATATATATATATATATATATATATATATATATATATATAAAAACTAGTGGGAAGGAATTTTTGGGGAACACGTTAACCCTGCAATATGTCATTAAATTATTGTGTGTCGGCGGACGTCAAACTAATTATGTGCAAATAATAGGCATGGAGACCTACCCATTTTCCCACTAGTCCTTTTTTATGGTATTCTTATACTATTATAAGCGCAACAGCGCTTTCTTTGCCCATTTTAAGTGACATCCATTTTTTTTCTTTTATCACGTCACCTCGCGTTAGTAAAAATTGGCAGAAAAGCAATGCCGGTGTTTCCGCTCGGTGATCGGTATCTAACGGGGTTGCCCGCAGACAAAAAAATTCTGCCTATTAGCATAATTTTAATTCGATAATTTTATCATTTTATTACAAAATGGATTGTCCTTTTTTCAATTTTCCTCTGAGAGGAGGTAAGTCATGCTATTTAATAAAATAACATGACACCGTGTCGGAGCGAGTATCAAAATGACATTTATTTATTAGTTTGTCACATCACAAAAGTACCTTAAAAATAACACATAAAATAACTCATAAAATTCATAAAAAAATATATCAATTTGCAGGTTGTCATCAGCAATAATACAATATAATCACTATACAAGTATAAGATAGCTACTTCACTAGAATAAATCTGTTCTGAAGCAGCTACCTGTACATTTGTGAATTTATTACATTTCTTACAATATAATCAATATACAAGTATAAGATAGCTGCTTCACTAGAATAAATCTGTTCTGAAGCAGCTACCTGTACATTTGTGAATTTATTACATTTCTTACAATATAATCACTATACAAGTATAAGATAGCTGCTTCACTAGAATAAATCTGTTCTGAAGCAGCTACCTGTACATTTGTGAAGTTATGTAATAATAAAGATACAAAATTAAAATCCATAAATTCATTCATTCATTCATTCATTATTCATTCATTCATGTTGTTTATTTAGTGAAAAAATGTATATTTTTTTGTTGTTGTAAATGTTTCCTTTATTTTGCTTACCGGATAGATTTTTTTCTTTTGAATTGTTCTCTCGACGCATATGCATTAAATAAACATATTTCGAACCGGCTCTGAACAAGTGGGACGCGTACTATCCTGCGACAGTAATACTATACGACCCCCATAGTGCAGAGTCACATACTTAACAGAATACCTGCAGAGATTTATTTCATTCTATTTATTTATTTTACATTGTTTCTATAAATTGATTAATTAATTACATCAACGTATCTGAACTGCGTTAGTTTCGACTGAATAACGAATGCGCATTGTAAACTCTACGTTTCATTTTCATGCGTTAATTCTTTAAATTTAATACCTATTAAAGTGGGTTTTTTTAACCGACTTACAAAAAGGGAGAATGTTATTAATTGACGTGATTTTTTTATGTATGTTCAGCAATAACTTTTTACCACGTTTACCATGGTTACATTTCAATTTGGTCTTATGAGACGTCACGTCTGAGGCACCTTCGGACGCCAACACGAGTACCGAGGGGTGGACAAGTCCCTCCGACTTGATCGGTTTGCCTAGAGGCTTGGCCCCTTTACTGATCTTGGCGGAGCCACCACGTTTGAGGTTGGATTCTCGGGGGTAGTGGTTAAAATCGCTAGATGGGTGGATATTTGTGTTGTCCGATGTTGGATGAACAGGACCAAATAGTCCTATAATGTCCTCCGTAGTGGATCGCGAACCCCATACCAGACCTCCATACTATCCTATCTATATGTTTTATATAGAAAACAAAATATCTTAAAATGTTTATAAATTTGTGTTTAAGTGTTTATAGTTACACACATACATACATACATACATACATACCATCATGCCATGTCCCTCGCGGGGTAGGCAGAGAGAACCGAACGCCACTTATTTCTATCTTGACACACATTCATCGCCTCGTCGACATTCATACATCGTCTTATACATGTTCGTCTGTTGTTCACGCTTCTGACATTTCCGTCTTTCAAAATACCGGTCACATGGACGTGCCATCCCTTCTTTGGGCGGCCCCGACCTCGCATTCCATTCCTGTCCGCAATGTCTTAGAAAACAAAATATCTTAAAATATTTATAAATTTGTGTTTAAGTGTTTATAGTTTAGTACATATTTTTCAATTATACATACTATACCTAACCATCGACAGTTGGATCTCGTGTGTTACATGCAACTAAAAATAATAAACACTTCCTTGTACCCTGCACGAGCGGCGAGCCTATGGCAATTTCTTCCGAATAACCAGTGTTTCTAGTCCAGAGAAGGAATATTTACAAAACCTATTTGGTTTTTGGAATTTTGGGCAGTTTTATAATGAATTTATATGGATTCCTCCTCTGCTGGTGTTCGATCCCAGAACGCTCGCACGGAAACAGTCAGTTTATTCGTGTGTGTAATGTATATTTACATGATTTATTTCTCATTGATTTTTATATTATTCAATAATAACATTCATAATATGGCAAAAAAAATACAATATAAAGGTATGTTCTATCAATGTATCCTACATGTTTAAGATGGCCAAACAAATATATCTTAGTTGATGTATGATATAAGTATTATGTAATATCATCATCAGTCTTCAGTGTTGGACATAGACAAGGATATCAGTCCTCCAGTGTTGGACATAGACAAGGATATCAGTCCTCCAGTGTTGGACATAGACAAGGATATCAGTCCTCCAGTGTTGGACATAGACAAGGATATCAGTCCTCCAGTGTTGGACATAGACAAGGATATCAGTCCTCCAGTGTTGGACATAGACAAGGATATCAGTCCTCCAGTGTTGGACATAGACAAGGATATCAGTCCTCCAGTGTTGGACATAGACAAGGATATCAGTCCTCCAGTGTTGGACATAGACAAGGATATCAGTCCTCCAGTGTTGGACATAGACAAGGATATCAGTCCTCCAGTGTTGGACATAGACAAGGATATCAGTCCTCCAGTGTTGGACATAGACAAGGATATCAGTCCTCCAGTGTTGGACATAGACAAGGATATCAGTCCTCCAGTGTTGGACATAGACAAGGATATCAGTCCTCCAGTGTTGGACATAGACAAGGATATCAGTCCTCCAGTGTTGGACATAGACAAGGATATCAGTCCTCCAGTGTTGGACATAGACAAGGATATCAGTCCTCCAGTGTTGGACATAGACAAGGATATCAGTCCTCCAGTGTTGGACATAGACAAGGATATCAGTCCTCCAGTGTTGGACATAGACAAGGATATCAGTCCTCCAGTGTTGGACATAGACAAGGATTTCAGTCCTCCAGTGTTGGACACAGACATTTAGATAAGTCGAAAGGAAGGAGAAAAATATATCCGACGCGTAAGTTGTATGAAGTTTGACCACCATCATTATTGGCGATTGACCGTATCATTTAAATAATAATTAGCTAACATAACCATGAAAATATTTCTGACAATACATCTCAATAGGTATATGACAAATTTTTAATATCTCAATAGAGACGAAGTTGGAATATTATAGGAAAACCAGGAAATCAAGGCATTTGCGCAATTATGTGCTTGCGCAACGTTCACCTATTATGCCTTCTTATTGAGTTCGGCGAAAACGTTCGGTCATCATAAATAGAATTTTGTATGAAAAATACTTTTCCTATTTTATTTGTAAATGTTTACTGTAAAAATATCCTCGATTACCTAAATAAAATTGCATTAAAACCCGCAGATTCATATTTCCGTTAAAATCAACGGACACCTCAGTTAGTCATACTATGTTATACATGTGTAGGTACAATGTACATTTTTTTAGCTTTCTCACGTTTATGCTAAACACGATTATTTTTTTTTTCAATTACAATAGAGAATATATTTATATGTCAAAGTTCATTATATATCTACATTAAGCTTCAAACAGGAACTACATTATAATAATATGTCTTAACTATGTTTTCACCGTCATGTAAGTATATTATGTATATGAATATTAAAACAAAAAAATCCCATTTTTTCCGTCGGTAATTTAAATCTCAGTAAAACGCCGCTAATAATGTCGTAGTGCAGCCAAACGGGACCGCACCCAAGTGTCCGTCGCACCCAAGTGTCCGTCGCAAATAAATATCCCGCACCCAAGTGTCCGTCGCACTCAAATATCCCTTACCCAAAAGTCCGTCGCACCCAAATATCCCGTACCCAAAAGTCCGTCGCACCCAAATATCTCGCACCCAAATGTCCTTCGCACCCAAGTGTCCATCGTACTAAATTGGCCGTCGCACCCAAATTTACCCAAATATCCCGCACCTAGGTGTCAGTCGCACCCAAGTATCCCGCACCATAATGTCCGTCGCACCCAAATGTCCTTCGCAACCAAGTATCCCGCACCCAGGTGTCCGTCGCACCCAAGTGTCCAATTCCGGTCGTCTGTAGTGGTTAAAAATTTGGCCACCCATGTCGTAAATATATAAATTAAATCCTAATGTTAGATGAAGATTTGCATAATGGGAGTGCCAGAGGGCAGACATTCTTTACCTACACTTCTGATATAATATTTTATTATTTGTTATTACATATATCACATCCACATTGCCGAAGGAGATGATAATATACCTTTGTGTTTTCATTAATATAATGTATTATGGTCATGTTTGTGCGAACGAATTAATAACTTGAACAAATTTGCAAGCTATACCTAAATGTACCAGCATACTTTTATTTCCCCATTCAATTAATTGCTATCAAATAATAATTAACGGCAATGGGAATATATACTCGTATTTCACCTTTTGTTCGTCTTTAAGTCTTTTCAAATACCGTCACATTAGATTTAGCTGCAATCATTCTTAGCCCATATTGGATGCATACATCGAATAGCATTAATTTGCTCCAAACGTTTCAAGAGGTTCCAAGTACGAGCGAATCGTGATAGTATGACATGTCACAAAAAAAATGTGATATCCTATTGACAAGTTTTAGATTAGGGATATTTTCACTGACATGTCAAATAGCGATATTAGCACTTTGAAGACTGTAATCTCTGTGTCGTAAATGTTAGATTTTATTTCTAATAGTCTTCCGTAGTAAATTATAAAAAATTACGTTTTATAGTATGAACGTATGTTTTTTTATTTATTTAAAAGAGTGGGCAACGTTAAAAAATAACAAAATAATAACTAAGAATAACATATGTAATTGTAACTTAATCAGCCCACCTTTGATTTCATGTTACGTGTACTCACAGCTGGTAATAAAACAATTAGATAATTATTCCTGTCTAATGTGACTCCTGAAGAGAGTCCTGGAAATATAGAATATGTACACAATATTTTCCAAATCATTTTCTTTTTTTTTAATTGGCCGATTTACTAATGATATTAATAACAATTAAGCACTACAAATAATAACACTCAATTAATTTATCAAATTATTATAATTATTGTAATTATATTTATTAAATAAATAAACAAAAAATAAAATAATGTGATACCGATATTCCTTACTTGTTTTACTTATATTTTGTCGGCCTTCGTGGCTCAGTTGGTTAGATATCTGACTGCTGAGCCAAGGGTCCCGGGTTCGATTCCCGGTGGAGACACAGTTTTTAATTGTGTTTTCAGTCTGGATCTGTGAGACGATTAAAATCGTAAGTCTCCAGAATGTGGCAACTTGTTATTGGGTGCGTGTTAAATTAATATTTGACATAGTACTTGTTAGTTGCCCGAGAAGCAATATTAAATAAATAAATAAATAAATATATTGAGCTAAACTATGTCGGCGGTACTAATAACGAAAAAGTAGCGAGGTTGAACCATGGAATAGAGTGACTAAAACCTAACGGCCAAAAATCTTACTTATAACCAAGTTTTAAAACTTCTATTTTATTCCATGGTTTATATCACCATGGTAACGCTAAACCATCCGGGTCCCTAGTTTAGTGGTGGAATAGCGAATTCGTGAGCTGTCAAAAGTCAAATAGACCGCGCGTATTGTATAAATTTTGTCATTTTTAAAGAAATACTTTTTTTAATTATGGACGACAATCTGTTTGATTATAGAATCGGCGATTTTGAAAGATCGTTTCAAGAAATAGAGCAGGTGGAAACAGTTTTTCGAAGCCACAAAATTTATATGGTGCGTTGTTATCCGTTTGTTGATTACGACAACATTAATTTTAGAAGAAAGTACAGATTTTCAAAGACAGGAGTTACACATCTCGTAGATTTATTTGGAAGAAGGCTAATAAATGAAGATATTTATTTTCCATTGAAATTGTTTTAAAATAAATAAGTTATGTTATAATAAGTTAAATTATTTGGAACCCAACCGAAACGTGACGATACGTAAACAGTAAACCATCAAAACCATGCAGTAAACAAACAAAAAACAATGACAAACATAGAAATTATACGATTCTCGATAAATGTCATAGATGACGGCTAGTAAAGTCATAGAGAATGAACAAAAAAAAGCATTAAGTAAAGAAAAATTCCGAAATTCCCGTTAAATGGCTGCGTTCACTCAACATTCATTCCGTATTCCATGGTTTACTTAGTCCTTGTACATTTTTACATTATTAGTCAGAACTCACTAAACCACGAATTAGTGCCTAGTACGTGGTTTACGTAGTGCGAGGTTTAGTTGGCTAAAACGAGTTTTAACGAAAATGTTATTAGTACCGCTGTGTATGTTCTATAATTATTACATCGTAATGACTGAAAAACCTATAAAAGTCGTAGGTAATATATTTTTGTCATTTTGAGACTAGATAATCACCATTAAGGTATGGGTACCTACTTTCCTATCCTACGCCCACCTCAAATTAAAACAAGAAAAGTCACTTTAACGAAATATTATTAATGTTTATCTCGTTTGTTGTAAAATATAAATATTATTATGACAGTTAAACGCATCGGATAGATTTTATTTGCCCACGCAGTGATATCGTTATCACTCTAAAGATTTCATAACGCAAAACATTAATTGTCAAAATAAATCTTGTTTTATATTCCAACAACGAGTGATTATTTGTATGTAATGTATGAAATATTACCGTGTCTGATTATTTGTATGTAATGTATGAAATATTACCGTGTCTGATTATTTGTATGTAATGTATGAAATATTACCGTGTCTGATGTGATTCAACTTCCCACGCAGAATAAATTTATTGCAATCACTAATGATTTGATCAAGATTTGAAAAGATCGAAACATCACCAAAACAATTATTCTTCAATGGCAAATCGGGCTTTGGCCTCCTCCAACTTTCGCCTCCAACCATCCCTGTCCTCAGCCACTGTTCTCCATCCGGTCACTTGGAGAAGCTGGTTCGCATCTTTGGTTACTTCGTCTTCCCATCTCAGTCTTGGTCTTCCTATCCTCCTCTTTTCCCCCGGATGCCCCATCATCACCCTCTTAGGTACCCGTGAGTTTGGCATTCTATGCACGTGTCCAGCCCATCTCAATCTCGAGAGCCTCAACAAGTTTAAATTATTTCGAATCTCCACCTTTTAATTAGTATGAATCCATCTGGAAAAATAAAAAAAAACAAGAAGAAGTTTAAGAACAGACGTCTTCTTAAATCTCAAAATGTAGCAAATTAAAACTCGATAAACCCAATATAATCATTCACTTTGAAAATTCATCCTTAAATCACGGCCGCCATATTGGTTTCTCATCATTTCAAAAGAAAATAAAGAAGTTTCGAAATCTACACCTTCTTATTAATATAAATCGATATCCATCTCGAAACATGAAAAAAAGAACAAGAAGAAGTCTAAAAACAGACGTCTTCTTATATCTCAAAATATAGCAAATTAGAACTACATAATTACCGCTTATTTTGTAAAATTTCGTTTTAATCACTGTCGACATATTGGATTTCTCCTAGTATCTTGAAATAAAAAAATAAGGCAATCGGTTCGTCGCCATAAACGAACATTTTTTTACTCACGCAATTTATTTAACTCAAACGAAAAAAGACAGAAAAAATTTTCTGATGCTAAAAATAGTTTCCGCACGGTGAATTGTCCATACGGTCAATTGTCCATACGATAAATTGTCCTCACGGTCAATTGTCCGTAAGATCAACTGTCCCCACGGCCAAGTGTCCTCACGGCCAACTGTCCCCACGGCCAATTGTCCTCACGGCCAACTGTCCCCACGGTCAACTGTCCATACGGTAAAAAGGGCGTAGGGCCAATTGTCCACGGCCAATCGGCTACGGCCAATTGTCCGGACACGATAATAACGATAAATTAATATGTAAATTTCGCCTTGTAGAGACTATTGTCAGTGAGAGACTTACACGGCACGACGATTATTAAGACTAGGTACTGTAGGTAGCAATACTTTTTGGGAGAAGAAAGGATTGGAAGGGTTGGAAGCAACATTTACCGAACACTAATCAAGTTTCTCATTTTATCGATCTTCCTTAAAAGTGTAGTATCACGAACTGTAAAGCAGACTACAGATTATTTTAATCGCCCGATAACGTCGGGCTCTTAATCAGTACGGAGATGTATGCAAATGCGCATATTACAACGATTTTGTATCGGCCGATCTGATAGACAAACTGGCAAGCAGTCTAACTATAGACCGACTGAGTAGTCTGTAGTGTACGAGTGCCCTAAGAGTCAGAGAATTTGTGCTTTGTATATAGCTCAACCAGCAGTTTCGACAGTATAAGATAGACATATTGACCATCCGGCCTGGTGCCAAGGATTAAGAGAGCCAACCCTAGGGAAAGTGGGATAAGGCAAAGATAATATCGCGTCAAAAACATTGCTCATTTTGAATTCTTCTTACCTGTCAGATATGGGAAAGTGTGAGTGACTGATGTTATATATAGAAGGTGTGTTGTGTGCCCGGCGTCTTTTACCGCTGTCACCGAGTTCACCATCATTTTACTATTGTATATAGCTGTCGTATCTTTGTGTATACATATATTGTATAAAAATATATATTGTGAATTATTAATGGGAAACAACTAGGATTATTCTTCATCTTTACTAAACCCCAATCAAGAATGTTATATTATCTATTATTTATTATAATTCGTTTATTACAAAAGAGGAGACGCGGATACAAGTAATCAACGTGGTGACTTTTGACATAACAATAAGCCTACTTGATTTCATTGGAAGCATCTGAAATAAGTGGACAATGAACAATGGTTGGTAGTTACATCTCCAACTAAAGACTTGGTATATGACAGAAAGACAAAGAATTACAATGAGTATGGATTGGCAATCGGTAAAGGAAGCTGTCAACATCCATGTATTTTAGTGATGGACTATAAACTACATACACCCAGAAAAGATCGCTTCTATTACTTCAAGACTTGGTGATCAATGTCAATACTTAGGTTGGTGTAGCTAAAAATTTCTCAGGAAATTGTAAGCAATCCTATTCCATTACATATACTAATGACATATTTCAAAATAATATTCATTCATACCATCATGGCATATCCCAAAATGTGGGTTGACCAGCGACATATGTGCGGATGTGCATTACATTATAAAAGGAAGCACGACGCATGCGTGTTTACCCATACACCAGTCTCGTCTCGCCAAAAAAGGCAAGATTCAATATTAGTGATAAATCTCATTGCTGAACTATGTATGATGTTATTGTTGCCTGTTGTATTTTCGATTACCCGGCTCTTACGGGACTCCCGAAGACGGTGATAATAGAAAAGAGTGGAAACACTATTCTATGCCGGTGCCCACAGCTTATAGATCGCAATCCGTTCCCTACACCTTCAGCCCAGCTCTTGACACTCGAATCCAATCCCAATTTCTAATTTTAACCTTTATAATTGAGGTTAAGGCGGTAGGTTGAATACAATAATGGTAATAATCAAAATGATAATTGTAATATTTGTTATGGACTTGTCTTACAGTTGGGAATATTATCTTAATAGTCATTTAGATAAATAATATTTTAAAACATATTCTTGAAATTGTCTATCAATAGATAAGAAAAAATGTTATTAAATACTTGTTTTAATCTTTAGTCGTTTCATATAATTTAATACTGACATTTTAATAGTTTTGTTTGTCACACATTTAGGGATGATAATATAATCTGACTTGATAAAGAATATTTTTAAGAAATACTTACATACTAATACATCCACTAATAGATCCTAAACATATAACACTTGTGTCTATTCAATGTTATCATATTATTTTTAGTTTTCGAAATAAAATAAAATCAATAAAGTTATACCAGTTTATATCTGAAAAGTGACATTTTAGTGAAGTGCCGCTTTTGGTGATGGGTATGTGTTGTTTATTTATACACCATTAGAAAGCCCATCAAATTTGGCACAGAAAACCTCGCGGGATCAATGTTCTATCTTACAAGGTTTGAAAGTTATCTATGAAAATAAGCTTTTTCTCATACTAAATAGAGCTCTGTTGAGCCCCTACCCACATACCTATAGGTACTATATATGTACATAATATACAAAGAACATAGATTATATATATACAATTATAATAGTGGCCATACAGTCATTTATACAAATTATTATCTAATAGTATCCTACTTATATTCACGGCAAACGATTTTTACCAAAATTATTTAAGATGAAATGTAAAATCTGTAACAGCGAAATAATTGCCGAAGACAAAATTACTTGCAAGGCTTGTGAAAATAATTTTCATTTTGCCTGCTGTGGTATGAACGAGCAAAATTTCAGAAAGATGGGTCATAAGAAACATACTTGGAAATGTCAAAGGTGTAAATTTCCTCAAATGGCCGCAACAAACTCTGAGAGTATATCCATCATAACAAAGGGACAATCAACACCTGTCGGCCATACCGGCACACAGTCTATTGAATCAGCCCAGTTGCAACCAACAAATGCTGATTTAATGCTGATGCTAACGTCGCTGAGAGATGATTTTTCTATGATCTTTAATGAGTTTCAAACCTTTAAGGCTAACGTTGAATCAAGTAAATTAATGATGGACATGCTTATTGAAAAATCTAAGGTTGTGGATTCTAAGCTGAATCTGATTGATGAGATCGAGAAAAGAATTGAAGCGAATGAGGAAAGAATGAAATCTCTTGAAGCTTCACTGGAGAACCTTAGTATAAAGAGCCACCGAGAGGAGGCTCTTGAAGAGGAGGTTGTTTCACTCAGGTCTGCGATTGAACAACTGACAAGGGATGGCAACGATAGAGAGCAATATCAACGTTTAAGTAACTTGGAAATTTCCGGTGTACCAGTGGTGAAGGATGAATCCATAAAGGAAGTTATTAACAAAATTGCATCAAAGCTGGATGTTGCTTTAACTGATTCCGATGTCGTCTTCTGCCATAGAGTGTCTTCGTGGAGTGAGCACAAAAATACTCCCCATAAGATAGTGGTGAAATTTAAAAACAGAGATATAGTTGACAATTTTATCTCAAATGTTCGAAAAAACAAAGGTTTGACTACCGAGGATCTGAACTACAATGGAGCCGAATCCAGAATATTTTTAAACTACCATCTTACTCCCACTAATAAAATATTGTTCAAACAAGCCAGAAGCAGTACCAAGATCAAGAATTATCAGTACTGTTGGATAAAGCGATGCTGCATATATATAAGGAAGAACTCCCAGTCACCTGTTATAATTATAAAAAAGGCTTCTGACTTGAATAAAATACTGTGACTATACACAAACCAGCAAACGCTTCTCAATGAACTGCCATATAATATTTCTTTATTTCTTGATTCTATACTTAATTACTATGTATTTTTTCTTAAATTGTATGTCTCCCTTCCCTCGATCGCACAATCGCTCTTTCCTAATACTATGTCTACTACTTTTCGCATTCACACTCTTTCCTTTCCTTCTTTCATCTCCTACCCCTTTACATTTTTTTCTCTTTCCACTCTCTCCTCATACACGTACGTCCCAAAATCGCGTAATGGTGATTTTTCCACTAAGCTTATATTATATTTTATGTTTTTGAAATGGAATTAAAGATTTATTATCAGAACGTCCGAGGTCTTAGAACAAAAACACATACTTTTCTGAATAATGTACTGAGCAATAATTACGATGTAATATGTCTTACAGAATCTTGGCTTAATGAAAATATTTATGACAATGAACTTTTCGATACTAGATACAATGTTTTCAGAAGAGATCGAGATTATAAAGATACAGGTCAAAAGCTCGGCGGTGGTGTGCTTATTGCTGTGAAATCGAACCTGTCCACTAAACAGAATAGTGAATGGTGTACTGGTGGTGAGGATATTTGGGTTGGAATTCAGTCAAATAGTGGGTCTAGTATAAATTTATGCTGTGTATATTTGCCACAGGGTAATAACTATACTAATATGTTGAGACTATTTTTCGATAACACTTCTGATCTAATGTTAAATTATCCTGACGACACGTTCATATTGGTCGGAGATTTCAACTTACCTAATATCACCTGGATATGCTCCAATGCATGTAACTCTTTATCTCCCTGTAACTATTATGACGCTACTAGTTCTCACTTTGTTGATCTTTTATCTTACAGCACTCTAAAGCAATATAATGGCATTATTAATGCGAATGGTAGAATATTGGATCTGGTTTTGGCTACTAACATATGCAATACTATAGAATGCACAGATCCATTGATCAATGTTGATATCCATCACAAACCCCTTATCATAACATTTGTTGCGGATACTGAACTCTTTGTGAAGGACCTGCCGAGGATTGCAAAACTCTTTCATAAGGCAGACTACACATCTATTAAGAAACATCTACTGGGTGTAGACTGGGAAGCACAATTCGTCACTAACAACGTGGACCAGTCCACAGAAAATTTTTATACCATCTTAAACGACTGCGTTACAAGATTTGTTCCGACTAAGCATATAACGGGGTCAAATAAATTCCCAAAATGGTTTTCAAAACCCCTTATTAAAGTGGTCAAAGAAAAACTGAGAGCTCACAAAAGATGGAAAAGGACAGGATTACCACTTGACTATGACGAGTTTGCACTACTGCGAACTAGACAGAAATCCTTGCAGATAGAATGCTATAATTATTATATCCAACAAACTGAAAGGTCTATCTCAAGTGACCCAAAGTTCCTGCATAGTTACATTAAATCTAAAAAACCCCAATCTTCGTATCCACTGAATATGTTTTACGATAAAGTAACTTCAAGTGACACAAGAATTATTTCTGGACTCTTTAGTGACTTTTTTCATTCCACATTTGTACGGGGCGCAGCCGATTTGCCTGATGTTCTATGTAAGAGTGAATTAGATATTTATAGTATACATTTCGAATTATCGAATGTGAATAAGAAACTTAAAAGTCTAGACTTAAATAAAGGGCCAGGCGCGGATGGTATTCCTTCACTTTTCATTAGAAACTGTGCTGATGAGCTGGCAGACCCATTGTGTAGACTTTTTAAATTGTCATTCAGTTCGGGTGTTTTTCCCTCAATTTGGAAAATGTCATTTGTCACACCTATTTATAAGGCTGGTGATAAGCGTAACATAAAAAACTATCGACCGATCTCTACATAAGCTATGTGTGTTCAGTAAGGTGATGGAACAGATTGTGGTCGAACAGCTGATGCCTTCGATAAGGCCATTTCTTATGCCTAATCAACATGGATTCTTTCCGGGTAGATCAGTCGAATCAAACTTGCTAGAGTATACGGAATACATTTTAACGTCAATTGGAGGGGGGGGACAAGTTGATTCCATTTATACGGACTTCTCGAAGGCCTTTGACAAGATCAATTATAACATATTAATACATAAATTGCAGTATTATGGTGTGCACGGGGACCTATTGAGATGGTTGTCGTCATATGTGAGAAATCGATTACAAGCCGTTGCAATTAATAATTGTAGGTCGGAATTCCGTGAATGTGTTTCGGGCGTGCCGCAAGGTTCTCACTTGGGACCAATTCTATTTAGTTTGTATATAAATGATGTATCTAGCTGTTTCCGCTCGTCTAACTTCCTCGTTTATGCGGACGACATGAAAATTTTCAAGAAAATATGCAACCGGAATGACATAATCGCATTACAAGCAGATTTAAATCGCCTTTCTGTATATTGCTCAAATAACCAATTATTTCTTAATATTGAAAAATGTAATAATATCACCTTTACGCGCTCCAAAACCCCAATTTCTCATGAGTATACAATTAACGGAAAGATTCTTATTAGAAAGCATGAAATTAGGGACCTTGGAGTTATTGTGGGTACGAAGATGACATTTAAAAGCCATATTGACTATATTATAGACAAGGCTTTTAAACAATTGAATTTCATAATTAGGGTATCAAGGCCGTTCAAGTCCACGGGTACTCTTAAATCACTGTACTGTTGCTATGTCCGTAATTGTATTGAATATGCGTCTGTTGTATGGAACCCACATTACGTCACGCATATAAACAGATTGGAAAATATACAAAATAAATTCTTAAAACATTTAGATTATAGAAGCAGACGTTCTTTTGTTGATCCCGAATCAGCCCAATATCATAAATTAACTACCTTAGAAGCCCGGCGAACTGTAGCTGACATATATTACTTATACAAGTTGGTGAACTGTATAACGGATTCTAGTGAGTTATTATCTAAATTAAACTTTCATGCACCAAATAGGCTTACTAGAAAGACTCATACATTTAGACCACCTAATTGTAGTACTAATTATGCTCAGAACTCCTACATATATAGAACGTGTTGTAACTATAACGTGTTCTTTAATGAAATAGACCTTTTCAATAACTCCTTAAACGTATTTAAATGTTCAATTTCTAGATTACTGCTTCGTGGTTAGGTGGTGTACGTGTGTTCCCCTTTTCCTACTTTCCTACTCCCTTCCTCAAAACTACTTCTTTTTGTAAATATAATAACGATTATACTTGTAAACTTAATTGATTCACATGTCATATTATGTATGTTAGTAAAATAAGTAAATGTAACTGTCTGTTTACATAATAAATAAAATAAATAAATAAATAAATATTATCAACAGGATATACTGAGAGAAATTTTATCTTGTTTACTTATTAAAAATGAAATATTTATGATGATAGATTAAGAAGTACCAGAGTGTCGATTATGATAGAAATATTAATTTCATCTTCTTCTTCTTCTTCTGCTTGTTCTAGTACTGGGTACTGTTTGTTCTCGGATTCACTCCTGGGACGCGGATGTCCAGCTGTCCTTCCATCTCTTTGGCGGTCGTCCAGGGGGTCTGCTGGTTGACGGTATCTCGTCTGCCGCTATTTTTACCACTCTCACTGAATCCGCTCTTTCGACGTGATCTCTCCAGTAACGTCTTCTGTTTCTACCCAATCGCACGACATCCTCGGCATCGCAGATCCTCCGAATTTCGGAGTTTCGTACTCTGTCTCGGATGGTTAAACCTGCGATGGGGCGGAGAGTTTTCATCTCGGTGGTTCGCAAGAGACTCTTTGTTCTCGTGGTGTCGGCTCTGGTTTCGATGCCATATGTCATTATTGGCCTTACGCAGGTCTTATATATCTTCATTTTGCTTTCTTTCAACATGTGTTGGTTTCTCCATACAATAGTTATTAATTTCATAACATGTTTAAAGCTATCGACCCCTTGTACTTGAAGAAACAAGATAAGAGTTCTCTGATATCAATTTACAATAAAAGCTAAATTAATATGTATTCTATTTCAATCATTTAGTGTAAGCTTTAGAATAAGCACGTAATTATAATATAATATTCATCTCTCCTGTCTTGATACGAAAAATAAATATTTAATACATTTGCGGAGTTTAAATTAAATAACCCGGAACATTACATAGTTGTAGGTAGAATTTACGGAGAATAAGACAGAAGGTAGGTACTAGGTGTAGATCGAAATTGGATTCGAAATCTTGTTTCGAGAGTAACAACTTCTTTCCTTAAAGGTGATAATAACCAACACTTCCTTGCACTCTGTGCAAATGGTGAGTTTATTTCTAAAATGCCAATTTCTTCCAACTTCCTTTGTTGCCAGTCCGGAGAAGCAGCTATCGCATGAGAAATAATTGAAATTAATTCTTCCCCTGCCGGGAATCGAAACACAAGATGTATGCCTCCAGATGTCCGCAGTTCTCAAAGCAAATTTATTGATTCGGTGGATATTTTTTGGTGGTAAATATTAACCATATTTGAATTATATAACAAGCAATAAACTACTGTTTTACATGAAACTGTATAATAATTAAAATATTGTCAAATGCATTTTCTTCGGAGGACTAAAAATTAACTATCAACGCCCTTGGAATGACCCTGAATCATTTAACGGCGCTGTAAAAGTGATTATTACAAGAATTTGAAATTATGTCTTCATCGCAGGATGTTGCAAATATTATGGACCGATACACAAACTCGACTCTACACAAATGATAATAATAATAAGATTTTATTTCAGTTGGTGCGCAGGGGGTGCCATGCAACACAAACCATGTCATATGCACATCATTTGAAAATCAGGTATACATACAAATAAAAAATAATATCAGAGATATAAATAAGCATAAATAACAAACAAAAGATAAAAAAATAAAAGAAAAACACATCAATTTGTAAATACAAAAAATAATGAATATATCCAAATACCCGGAACCATAATTAGTTTTGCAGATGACACCATTCTTCTATTCAGTGACAGATCATGGCACCACACATACAAATAGCAGAAAATGGGATGGCGCTGGTCCAAAAGTGGTTAAATAATAACACGCTTACGTTGAACTATGATAAAACAGTCTTCATCACCTTCACAAAAACCATCCAAGGACAACCAAGTGAAAATACACCACTTAAAATACACAATTGTAGTACCCTTACCGCGGATTGTTCTTGTATCTCAATTAAAAAAAAATAATTCACAAAATACCTAGGTGTACAAATTGACCAATGCTTAAAATGGAACCATCACATCTCACTCATTGCTTCCAAACTTAAAAAAATTAATTTCATATTCCGTACTGTAAGGAACTTCCTACCTTTACCCGTCATTAAAATAATGTATTTCTCTTTGTATCAGTCTATATTAGAATATGCAATTATATCATGGGGAGGCGCTTACCATGTTACAATAGACCCTTTGATAAAACTACAAAAATCCGTTTTAAAGATAATCTACAAGGTACCAATCCGCCCTCCATCCGACGCATTATTTAATGACTTTAATATACTAAACATATCACAATTATATGCAAAGAACGCTTGTACATACATATATAAAAACATAGACAAACTTGACTCTACGCAAACATCTAGACCAACTAGACAGACCGAACAGGCTAAACTCCTAATACCTAGACTCAAGACAACTTTTGGACAAAGAAATTTCCTGTATTTTGGAGTCAAATTATACAACGAACTACCTTTAACACTTAGACAAAACAGTAACTTGAAAATATTTAAGCGAGACATTAAAATTTGGATTAAAAAAAAGGGCAGAGACTATATTAAAAATAAATTAATCACCTGAACTCTGAAAATACTCCCATAGTTACTAACCAAAACTGAAAACTAATAAGACATCTATACACTGTCTCAGAACAGGTTTCACCTAGTGAGGCAGT
The DNA here is from genome assembly GCA_963576475.1 of Molanna angustata. Classification (NCBI taxonomy): domain Eukaryota; kingdom Metazoa; phylum Arthropoda; class Insecta; order Trichoptera; family Molannidae; genus Molanna; species Molanna angustata. The sequence goes on from OY754975.1 coordinate 33,646,413, forward strand.
TTATGACAATAGTAAAATATCTGGTAACTATTGTGTAACCTAAGTTAAATATATTATATTGTAGTAAAAAAAAAAATTTTCTTTGTTACTAGATTTAAGGAAAATTGTATTTTATATAATAAATAAATAAATAAATATAAATTTATATAACCGTAATAACTTAAATGTGTATAAATATGTATTGAAATCACTTCAGTCAGTGCAAAATTGATGCCCATCTTCTGTGAATTGTAGAATCAAGCCACATACCAGCCTCTCTTACAATGTAATTGCTAGATCTTCAAATCCTCATTCTTGTAGCAGCAATCTTGCGTTTTTTGAGAGCGGCAAAGCCATGGATCCCGCGCTCTGCAAACATTTGAGATGCACTGCTGAATCTGGGTAACCCGGGCATTATCCGAAAGGCATTATTGTATTGTACTCTCATAGAATTATAGGACTGACATGTGTATCTACACCACAGCTCACTTGTATACAGATTAATACAAACATCTAGACTAACTAGAGAGACCGAACAGGCTAAAATCCTATATTTTGGAGTCGAATTACCTGTCGGAGAGTTTGGGACCGGGACATCAACTACCTACCTGTTATATTACGCGTCGATGTCACCAGTTACAAAGAGAACATTCTCAGGTGGGGTATGAGGGTGAAAGAGGATGTCTCCCGCAATTGCGGCGAGATACAGACTGACGAGCACCTCCTCATCTGTCAGTGAAATATGCCAGTGAGGTGCGATGATGGTCAATGACAATGCCGTTGCGGCTGCTGTATTCTGGAATGCGATGGCCTAGTGTCAAAATTTGTATTTAACAAAATGGCAGAGATTATACAAAAAATAAATTAACCACCTGATATTCACATAACTACCAATCAAAAATGTAAACTAAGAAGACATTTATATACTGTCTCAGAACAGGTTTTTACCTAGTGAAGACGTTTATGACAAAAGTATAATATCGGGTATAGAAAGGGAAAATAATTTAATTTAAATATAATACTAGTTGCATGTAACACATGAGATCCAACTGTCGATAGCGATAGTATGTATAGTTGAAGAATAAAAATCAAACTATAAACCCATAAATCCAAATTATTGAAAATTTTAACACATGTTGGTATGTATGTCAATATAGGACAGTATGGAGGTCAGTCCTCTTTTCCTACCCGGAATATGAAAACAGCATGATGGTTCTGTATGTATGTTTGGAGATTAAGTACCTATCAAACTATTAAGTCTTCTTACATATTGTGTATAGGCCGGCCACGCTTGACTTTAGTATGACGTCATCAAAAAACTATGCAACCCGTCGTAAGTCGTATGTTTGTACATGTAAATTGGATGTCAATACGGTGACCATCATTTTGTTTACAATGGACCCAATTTTTTTATTTAACTTTGATCATCTTTCCATTTTCACTTATTACATCATTTAAGACAATAAAGAATGTAATTATTAATTCTTACCTTACTTAACATGTCTTCGTAAGGGCAGCTATAAGGAATTGGGTCCATTCTACGCTTCCGAAGTAGTGCACTACGTAGCCTTTGGGAAGGTTTGCAATCTGATAAATTAATAATATATTTTTTCGATCTTATAATAAGAGAAGGTGAAACACAGAATTGGGTCAAGATTGTTCTATAGTAGGGCTGCTGTGTTAATGGAGGAGTCCGAGAAGCAACTGGTTCGAGTATGTTGAAGGTTTACTGTGATTTGATGTTGCAACTGAGGACTTTACACAATATAAACAATTTTTCAAAAGTAAAACAGGTCATGTTAAACACATCACGTTAGTAAATATTCAATGTCATTTAATCACTGTCCTCGATATCCGGTGTGTCATCATTCGTTTCGAGCGATTTCAAAGTGACAGGTATTACTAAAAACATATAAATATTTCATCATTATTTTGAGTTATTGAAATTCTCACAATAGGTACTTGAAAAACCGATATGATGGACAAATATTGATAGAATGAAAAGAAAAATGAAAATTTGTCGGCCTTCGTGGCTCAGTTGGTTAGATATCTGACTGCTGAGCCAAAGGTCCCGGGTTCGATTCCCGGTGGAGACACAGTTTTTAATTGTGTTTTCAGTCTGGATCTGTGAGACGATTAATATCGTAAGTCTCCAGAATGTGGCAACTTGTTATTGGGTGCATGTTAAATTAATATTTGACATAGTACCTGTTAGTTGCCCGAGAAGCAATATTAAATAAATAAATAAATAAATAAATATTAAGGGTAATAAATCATAATCAATTTCATTTTTATTGATGTTCAACTTATATTTTGAATGCATTTCATATATTTTTCTTTTGACTGCATCTTTTGTAAAATTGTCAACGTCGACATATTAATTTTTATAACTCTACGTTTTTTTGGTGTTTCTAATAGAGCTGTATCACTACTCATTCTCTTTTTTATCGTGGACACATTATATTCGGTGATACCACATGCTTCTGCAGTTCTCTAAAGAGTATAATTTTATTCAATAACTCTACATATATTTTAATATTTGCACATTATTTTACGTACCTTACATGGTTTCGTAATCATTACAATAAGAATATTATAGAAATTTTGACAAAATATTTAATAAATAATAAAATATCAATGACAAATAAATGGTTGTGGTGTGTATGAAACAAATTTCATACATTCTATTTGTTAAAATAATGTTTTTGTTGTTTAAAAATACGCACTAGGACAAATTGTCACCCTATAGACGAAGATTTGAAATATTTCTTTAAAACGTCATTCACATTCACAAACGTCACGTGGTATCTTCGAAATAAGTGTATGATTTATAAAAGACGTACGTTTCAACATTTTATATGGGAGTTTGGTTTTTTCACTGCGACTTACTTTCATCTTCCGTCTTTGTTTTTTTATATACAGAGAATAAGAAATAGATACATTAAAAGCAGAAGTATTTTTGTTCGATCGACATATTTTTGCGATGAGTCATACCAAAGTCAAGATTGGCCAGCCTATATAGGCGACTGCCCTACAAATTGTATGAAGCAATGTCGTCACTACATTCCATTTTTATAAAAATTGTTAAAAAAAGTTTGAGATGTGCTAATACCATGTTAATATTTTTTATAGAAAATTAAATTATCTAGTTGGGGTGTTTCGGCTTTTTTCGATATTTTAAAAAAAAATTAAAATATAAGCAGTTTAACTCATAAATTTATCATACAAAAAATATTTTTCTTAATAAAAAATGTTTGAGAAACCCTGGAATTTTTTTGAATAAACTAATTTGAGATTTTGTATTTTTCTATGCTTATACCAATTTTCAGCGTTTTAGCTTTTATGGTTTCTGAGATATATGGAAAAATAAATTAAAAATTCAAAAGTTGATAACCCCTGACTGAAACAAAAATTCAAAATTCTGAGTATAAAAGTTTTGTAGGCCTATAACTGTTTATATATTCTGAAATTTTGGGCTTTGTAAATTGAGCGGATCAAAAGTTATAAGGGGGGGACGGACACACACACAGACACACACACAGACACACACACACACGCACACACACACACACACACACACACACACACACACACACACACACACACACACACACACACACACACACACACACAGACACACGAAATGTTCTACTCCGAATTCTGAGTAAATCCGTGTATGGAACATATATGCTGCGAAGACTCTAAGTTGGTGTTTTTTGACTTCAAAGATGGAAAAGCCGTGAAAAAAGTAGACCTCTCCATACAATTCTCGCGTATTCTGGCTTGATACATTGTCGATATGTTAAGAGAACAAAGTTCTCCTGAACAAATCGACAGTTGGATTATGTAATATTTTGTTTCTAGATATAAGGAAATATAAATTTATTACTTTATGAATTAAAAAATAAATGGTAACCAATACTGAAGTGTTGTGAAGAGCTCACGTGTGAAGAGAATTTTTGTTCAGTTTTGTTTTGACACATTTTCCGTAACAATCAATACGGTCTGCTGCACCTAATCGAGCACCTAATAGGGAAAATCGAGCGTAGTCGTAATGTGGGTAGGAGATGTCTTTTTCCGATAAATATCAGAGAATGGACCGGAGTTTAAAAAGTGGAAGAGTCGTTCCAGTTAGGTCATGTTAGAGAACCCAGTATCAGAGTAATAGTCGACGCGACGTCATCTGATACGACACGGAGAGAGGATCATTTTAAAATAATCTTGACCAATTCTGCGAAAGCTGACTTGAGACTGCTCTGATCTTGACTTGTAACTTGCTCGTTGCTCATCTCAACTGCTCTCGGATCTTTCAGTGTGGTATTTCGCGAACAAGGAACGTCAAGCCGGTATATCAAATTGACAAGAAACAATGTGAAGCTAAGTCACGACTGTTTGACATTGCAGAACAACTATGTATGTCAGACCAACAACGAATATCGTCAGAAATGAGACAGATACAAAGGTCTGAGTAATAAATTACTTGGACAGCCGGAATATTCCTTGCGCGAATTAAGTCGCTGAATATCTCACGGAGTTCGCCATAGAACCGGAACTATACCATGTCAACATTTCCCAGAACTTTTTGCAAATCGAAACTTGTTTCCTAGAATCATTTTGATTCTGACATTTTAATTAAGGTCCTTGTGTACATTCTAATGCATGAAACACGAAAAAATATTGTATATCACCATATATATTATGTGATATACCTACAATATTTTTTCGTGAAGAAAAGGTAAAAATAGACTTTTTTGAATAGTAAGAACAGTATTATTTAATGGTAATAAACTCTGCCGGTAGATGTTCATATTTTCTTTCGATTAAAGTAAAATTATACTTCATATGCCTTGGAGTTTTTTTAAGTAATTACAAAATGTTGGTTATGGGAGAGCCAGCAAATGAGACGAATGTATGAAATGTGTATTATTCGTTTAGACAGGGATAGCCTAGTCTTCACACCATTTTTTTTAAACATAACCTACAAAAGTTTGGTAAAAATACCAATTGAGTTATTTTTTTTTAACATGTTTGTTACTTTTTTTAATACATAATAATAATAATAATAATAAACCATTTATTTGTAGCCATTATTGTTACATCACATATAATGCAACTGACTCACGCCAGTCGCAATTATAACTGCAAAAAACCCTAACCAACCTATTTTTAGCAAAATTTTGTAGAATAGGTTTAAAAAAAATGGCAATGACCAGGGGTCTCCAAACTACGGCCCGAGGGCCACATCCGGCCCGCGGACAGATTTTGTCCGTCCCGCGTAGAGCTAGCATACTTGAAAACTCCTTTTAGAGAACATATTTTTTATAACAAATTAAATTTAGTTTACTGAAGTATTCAAATTTTATGTTGAATAATTATTAATATGACATCTACATTGATATGGTCATGGGCTAACTACTCATAACACTGTTGTAGGCTTATTGTTATTGTTTTTGTGATAAGTTGGATAAAGAAACACAGAATTGTAATGAGTAAAGACATGTATAATATGCAGAAAATTTAACTTCAGTATATTATAATAACTAACAAATTATTGAAATGAATCCAACTCACATTTTATACATTTTAAATAAAAACATAACTTATAACAAGCATAATGACATATGAAATACTAATGAGATTTATGTAATTGAGATTTTCCACTGACAATAGTTTGTAGTTGTGAACTAATTTTACTTGTACCAATTATTAAAAGAGATTTAAGATGCTCATCAGTTAATTTAGATCTGTAAACATTTTTTATGTACTTCATTTTGGAGAAAGTCTTCTCACACAAATAAGTAGTAGGTACCAAAAACAGAAAACAGCCCACGAGCAAATTTATGCAAATTATCAAATTGTGTCAGTGGAAGACTCTTATAAAATTCCAACAAAGATGAGTTTTGATATTTGTTCTTAATTATATCACTGCACTGTAGATCAATCATTTCCATTTGAAGTTCCGGGGCAAGGGTTTCAATGTCAGTATCAAAAGGATTCTGAAAAATCTTAATTTGATTCGCAATGGCATCAAAGTCCGAGAAACGAGTATCAAAATTTATTTTCAAAGCACACAAAGTTTCGATTGCAAAATCGATAGGAAACTCAGTCTCAGTGGTGTGGCTGAATATTTCACATGTTTTAAAATGTGAAAAACATTTACTTCGTAGTTGTGATTGAAACAGTATCAATTTCTTCCGGAATGATTTGATATTAGTGTATATATCAGGAAGATGCTGGTTTTCTCCTTGCAATCTCAAATTCAGTTCGTTCACATGTTTTTTCAAATCAACATAGAATGCTAACTTCCACAGCCATGCGTTGTTTTGTAATTCAGTAAGAGGGCGATGCTTTTCATTCAAAAAAATTTCGATCACTGCTCGAAGTTCAAAAAAGCGCTGAAGGACTTTCCCACAACTAAGCCAACGTACGGCAGTATGATAAGGTAAGTCATTTTCTCCAATCTCTTCAATAAATTGTCGGAATTGTCGGTGATTCAGCCCAAAAGATCTTATAAAATTAACAGTTGATATGACTGGTTTCAGAACTTCAGACATATCCAAACATTTTCTGCACAAAGACTGTTGATGAATGATACAATGTAAGACTAATGGTTTTGAACCACCGTCATTTTCTACAGCCTTTGACACAAGAGCGACCACTCCTTTATCTTTCCCACTCATGTTTTTGCCTCCATCAGTTGTAATACATTTCAAGTTTTTCCATCGAAGGTTCTTTTGATTAATGGCCATTTCAACTCCTTTAAAAATATCTGTACCAGTAGTTGTGCCATGAATACTATACATATCAAGAAGTTCTTCATGCACGTCATAGCTTTTATCTACTCCTCGAATATAAATCAACACCTGAGCAGTATCTGACACATCCGTTGACTCATCCAAGGCCAAAGAAAACCACTCAACATGTCCATTTTTGTCGAACATTTTGTCGGCCAAAGAAAACCACTCAACATGTCCATTATTTCATAAAAAAATTAACCAATCAAAAAAAGTAGCTGAATCTTCCTTAAGCGTACTAAATCACACACAAAAGCAACAATTCAAATCAAAATACTGTTACAAAGATGTCTTAAACTTAAACACGCACAAACACGTTTTAAGGAGGTACGCACTATTTTATTTCACAACAGTGTCATAGGAACTGACTTGTGGTTGCGCCACTAGCCTTCTTATATATTCCAATTACTGCCATCTAGAAGTGAGTGGAAGACACCAGAACTTTCTCGAACCAACGAGATTATTCTGTAAGTGCTATTAGCGCCATCTGTTAGCGATAGAAGGTACTACCTATTTCCGCTTGTGTCCACCAGATGTCGTGTCACGTTACTCCTGATGGCTCGTACTCTACGACTAATCTAGAAATTACAGATAATGACATGAAAATCAATAATATGCAGTGTTGCCGTTTTGCGGACTTTAGTCCGATTTGCAGCCTTTTTTAAACGTTGCGAATTTTTTCGGACTTTTTTTTCATCAGTGGACTATTTCACTTTTTACCACCGGCAACAATGATAATATGGTTTTGGCCCTCGGAACTTACTGGAGTAATCAGTATGGCCCTAAGGCTGGAAAGTTCGGAGACCCCTGCTTTAGACAGATGCGCCGACATTTTTTCTCCTCTTTGACATACTTACTTACTTACTTTTTGTTTGGTATTGGCTTCTCTACGCCATCGGCTGCGTCATACTTCGGCTATTCAAAGCCCCGGCTCCCATCCAGTCAGCCTGTTTACGGCCTCCGGGGTTGCATCATGGATATCCATCCATCCCCCCGGATATCTCCTCGTCAGGCACTCCTCTACCAGATGTTGGACAGTCTGGTTAGTTACTCCACAGTCACACTCCGGAGAATCTCTTTTGCCCCATTTCCACATGAGGTGATTGCAGCGCCCCTGTCCTGTGCGGATTCTGTTTTGCTGGACCCAGACTTAACGGGAAAGGTTAAAGCCCGGGACCTTCAAGGTGGGATCTTGAATGATATCCTTATTTTTTATTGGATCTGCATCTTTCCACCTCTCTCTCCATGCACTAGGCAGATCGAAGTTTGTCAGGTCTTCTGACCAGATAGGTTTTCTGGACCGCAAACGCTGTCTTGGAGGCTGGAAGATATCCTGGAAAGCTGGGATTTCGGAGTTTCTGCTGATCTTTACAAGTTCTCTGGCTGAGGCCTGCTTTCTGCACAGTTCGGGGGGGCCTATGTTTGAAAGTACTGGAAGCCACAGGAGTGGGGTAGACCTCACACATCCCGTGATTGTCCTCATAGTTTTACTCAGCTCAGTATCAAGGATTCTACAATGCGCGCTTCTTGTCCATACTGGTGAGCAATATTCCGCAGCGCTGTAGACAAGAGCAATCGCTGACGTGCGCAATATCTCAGCCGTGCTTCCCCACGTTGTGCCAGTGAGCTTTATGATTATGTTGTTTCTGGCCTTTACTTTGTTTCTTAAAGATTGTAGGTGGGGGCCATATGTTGGAGATCTGTCAAGCTTTACACCGAGATATCTAGGGTTGCTCTCATACGGCACCTTTTCGCCACACATGGAAACATTCAGTTCTTTTTTTGCCTGCTGATTGTTTAATTCTTTTTAACATTATGTACATAGATTACCATAGATATTAAGATAAGTAGCTAGCGCTATAATTGGAAGTATGAAATCATGGGCTCAATGGCAGGATGCTTTTAGGTCTTTTCAATACAAAAATAAAATGTATAAAAAGGTTTTATTGAAACCATTCTTACAAGAAAAGTTTAAACAAATTCAAATTTCAAAAAACTCACGCAATAGAATAAAAATGTAAAATAAACTGTTATTTAATTCAACGACTATCAATTGATTGAATGTAGAATAAGATTAGATAATGATCGAGTACTTATTTATACCTATTGAGATCGTGTTATAAGTATCCCTACAGGTTCAGACAAAAATATGTGTAAGAGAGGAGTAGGTAAGTCTGTAAGTACCTTAACTTCAAGTATGATATAATATTAGTTTGGTACCTACATACATAGATAGATGTTGTAGGAGAAAGTCAACTACTTCCCGCTTCTGTAATTACCCATCGCCTTGAGGATGGCTTCTAAGAATATGCACATCAGGAAGTATTTAACCTCACCATTCACAGAGGTGCAGAACATTACTATTTTAACACGGGAGTTTTTTCGGGAAACAAAGTAAAAGACGCATTAATTTATTTTTTGTAACAATACTTTTTACAATTCACTTACCCAAGGGGATATAGTGGGGAGCTATTTATTTTTTTTTAATAAAAAATGAATATGTCCTTATTAAACAAGTACATATTCATTTTCCTACGTTCCGTAAAATAAGCATAGGTGAACGAAATCGGTCGAGGCAGGATTCGAACTCGCGACCACTGGATTACAAGCCCAGCACGCTAACCGCTCTAAAATATTTATGCACCTACCTATACACAAATCTTAATAATTACATATGTTTGATTTTTATTTTGTGCAGTTTTGTACCATTATGTATATCTTAGGTAGAATATTTATGTAGAATATTTATGTAGAATATTTATGCTTAGGGAGTATGTTTGAACGGAATGGAAGATCTGATAAAAATATTGATTAAAGAGTTATGGCAGGTAATAGAATAAACGGAGCACTCAGACCAGTAATGTCCGATCCAAGCATCTCAAACGAAGCCAAAATTGCCGTAAATAATGCAATTGTAGTGCCTACTTTGATGTATGCCAGTGAAACATGGACGTGACAAAAGACGCATGAAAATAGAATAAATGCTGTGGAAATGAAATCAATAAGAAGAGTATGTAATAGAACGACAAAGAAGAATGAAAAATGAGGACATAAGGAGAGAATGCAAGATAAAGAAGAATATTATGAGCAAAATAAAAGTGAATTCCTTGAGATGGTTTGGACATATTGAAAGAATGAATGATGAACGACTGACCAAACAAATATATATACATGGGTGTAAGAGATGGAGTGAATAGCAGGGGCCGCCCCAGAAAGGGATGGCATGACCATGTGAATTATATTTTGAATGAAGGAAATATTGCTTGAAAAATCGACAAGCATGTATGAGACGATGCATGGATGTAAAGGAAGCTAGGAATGTGTGCAAAAATAGAAGAGTATGGCACTCATTCTCTCTGATTACCCCGTATGGGGTATGGGGTGATGGTATGTATGTATATACACATTTTTATGACCGTGGTAAACATACTGTGACGTTATTTTGTATTTACACGTCACTATTTAATAATTTTAATTTAATGTTTATAAAAATGTCTTAAACGAACGCACTTCGCAATATTGGCAATATTTCTAAAAAAGTTGTAAGGCGAACACAGCCGTGAACGGATTAGCTAGGCGGGTCGAAATATCTATGCCTTTCTTTTCAACGCTGACAGCCGACACGAGGTGTCATCGTTCAACTATGGCCTACGCAAAATTACCCGGCAAAGACTGGAAATTTAAGTTCAAAGGAGGCTGGGTAAGTTCTCTATCTAATTTCATCGATCCTCGTCTATATAAAATATCTGGCATGAGTCACGTTCGCTAATTTAACTGAATTCTTGCAGGAAATATAACCGCCTCCTTTGTCCTTTGTCTTTTGTTCTTTGTTCCTTGCTTCCTTGCTTCTTTGCTTTCTTCTTTACTTTCTTCTTTACTTTCTTTATCTTGTTTGTTCATGCTGTCTTTTCATCATTCTTCAACATTGGTGTACTTTACTATGTACACCATGGATGACTGAAAATGAATAATTTTAAATATCATGGTTGGTGCATGCTCACATTTGCACATCATGACTTGATAATGACTAAAACACCTGTAAATTGCACTTCAAATCGACGTAAATACTACGATGGTAGTTTTCTTCAACAATTGTATCTGCTGATCATCTTCAAGAAGATGGAAATTCCTAAAACTGTTTCATTTCTTGGTTATTATAAAAAAAACATATGAAATACTGATATCATTTGAAAATTTAGTTGAATCTGTTTAATTATGTCATGTCTGATATTTCTTTTTATTATACACCACATGGTCTAGAAAAACATTTAAAAACTTGTAAATTGTAATTTAAGAATTAAATTATTTTATTAAAATGTCAAATATTTAGCTTAGTTCAGGTAACGTAGATAACTGTATCATATTTAACACTCCTTGCCAACCATGATATGAATAAATTGTAATTTCTTTTGTATTTGTGCGTTTCTTTCATCACTTGGTCTTCCCTACAATCACATCTGACTCAGCTTTTCATGTTTTAATTACTGTTTCATTGAACAGAAAATTCTTATTTGATACTTAAATATATTCTTTTTTTGTCTTAATCAATAAACAACACGCTCTGAGATACTGAGATATTTGCATTATTTTAAATGAGTCTCATTGCAATATCGCTGACTGCTGGTGGTAAGGTTTTATGGTGAGTATAATTTTAGCTTCTCTTTTTCTTTTCTCATAAACCACCATACCTTGCAATTGTCGGCCCAAAGTGGGGCAGGATTTTTTAAAAAATTGAAGAGCGCGGACTATTAGGATTTAAATTCCATTTGTATTTTTTATTTTTATTGATTGTAAGACTGGCGCCCATTCTATAACTCTTTTTAAAGTCAGATGTTTGTGTGGGACAGATTAGTGTTTGTAGAGAACGTAAAATTGATAATTAGTTCGTATACTTTGTGGTAGCGATTCCTTTCCTTCCTTAAACCCATCCTTAATCTGAGGACTGCGCAGAATCCATCGTCATGAAAGCCGAGCTGTGAGATTATATTCAGGAGATGACCAGAAGTCAACCAAACTATTTCTAAAAAGTGTGGAAGAGCCCATTATGACCAGTCTTATTCGAGAAATACCATTCAAGAAATCTACTCAATCAGGTTGTATTGTAAACTAATAAATAATTAAATGTCGTGAGGACTATAACATAAAAATTCACTTTCTTTTCAGTACAAAACTTGAGTTGTCATCAATTATTATTAATGTCTGTTTTTTTGTAAATCTATAAATTGATTAGAATTATTTTTCTGATTTCATAATTAAAATGTCACATTTTAACTGAACATACAAAATGAGGATATCAAATTTTTATAATTGAAACTATCTTCAAAAAACATCAGGTTGTATAATTTTAATTTGTCGTTGGACTGTGCTAAATGTTATTTCATGTTTGGTTTGCATTTTTAATGTTGAATACCTATGTTATAGATAAAAATATATGAATCTTTATAAGCGTTGTAATTTCCTTTTTGCTAACATACAACATAGTATACATTTTTCTTGGGTCGGTCATAAAATTTGAACTTGTAAAAAATAATTATAAAAATCATATGTGGGGTAGAAATTAATTAGGACATTGTTGTGGTAATTACCAACAACAAGTCTGTCTGATACCTGCATAGAATCAACATTGTTGCATGGCAGTTAATATTTTTTCTTGTAACAAGTGAAAATAATGAATGTCTTTTTAAATAATGAGATTATTGTTATAATACTCTTGGTTAATAATAAAAAGTTTTCTCAATTCATGTTGAATGAATATAATTAAAAGGAAATGGTGTTTTAAAACAATTGGAGTTTTTATTCTCTGTTGGGGACATGTGTTTTTTCTCAATTTTTGATGTTAAAAGTTCAGCTATGTTGTATAAAATAATAACTGAAAATGTTCTTTTAAATTGAATCTCAAATCAATGTGTGCTATAGGGAGTTTTGTTTATGATTGTAATGAATATGCAATTAAATATTTTCACTTTTACAGATGGAATGTGTTGGTGAATTCTATGAAATATTTTTTGGGAATGCTGAATTTGAATCTGCTGTATAATCACAAAAAATCAAGGCTCGGAGAGATGATATTTCTATATGGATTTTGGTCTATTTCTTATTTAAGGTATTCCATGTTTATTAATTTGGTCTGACATAAACTTATGATGTAATATTGTCATCTCTGAGAATGATTTAGTTTGAATTTACCAAATGTAATGTTACTTCTTGATGATAATAACTTCATTTTTATATGGAAATGAGTCTTGTTTCTATTATGAATAAATTGTTTAACTTCTCATATTATATTTATGTTGTCTAATGTGTGGTACACAGTATCGACCTACAACAACATGTTACGCTGGTTATTCAACAGAAATTAATGTTAATAATTCAGAAATGTTATGGAACTCATCGTTCAAATGATTGAATCTTTTATGTATAACAATACACTTTTTGTATAGTCTATTTGACATTTTACTGACTATAATCATTGTAGTTTATTTTAGAAATGATTAACAATCATTAAAATTAACGTTGGGGAAATAATACTGTTTTAAAGATAAAATAAATGAAAATTAATTATATTCTTTTGTCAAAAGTGTAATTAACGCCATCTATACGGCGGGAGGAAAACTTATGTAGTTGCATGACTACTCGTGCTGCAACTAAATAGTTGGTGCTGAGTTATGAAATAATTGTAATTGTTAGATATGATTGTATATTAATGGGAATAATGCACGGCGTATGCTAATATGTTAATCTTATAAAGGAACTCTTCTTTTTTTTGTAACTGTCATACACATTACAAAGATTATTGTTTTCGGTACGAATAATTAATCATGTTGTATCAAATCATCCTATATTATGAGTAATAAGTGATGTTATAAAATCATTCGTACGTTTCGGTACTTTCTTTTGACATTTCCACAATATAATATTTCTTTAAAAATGGAACGTATAGATGACGAATCTTTTAACTCGATACAATCGTTGAAGTATGAACTGAAAAAGCGAGGCATTAAACCAGAAGGAAAGTTTCATATGTTACGCGTCCAGGCGCAAACATTTAATTGCACATATAATAAATTGAATAAACTAAAAAAACAAAAAGCCATGGATATTGTGTCATCTGAAGAATCGGATTTGGAATTAGAACCAAATAATATCTCGGAATCAACAAAGTATTTAAATATTCAGGATGCTAATCCCGTAAATTCTCGTAAAGCGGATCCTATTGATAATGTATCGTTGCAACCAGGTGCGAGTAATAATTTCTGTTGTCGAAGTAAAGATTTCAAGGTATCGGGTTTGAAAGACCTAAATCTGAGGTATGATGGGAGAAATGATGTGCATGAATTTATTCAAGATTTAAATTTTTTACAAAAATCTCGATTAATTCCAGATAGTCAATTATATCGTGCTTTCTCTGACTTATTGACTGGAGTAGCTAGTTCTTGGCTAAAGGCTAATTATGAGCAATTTTCCTCGTGGTCACAGTTGAAAAATGCCTTTATTGAAAGATTTAAATGTGTGAACGCTGTTAGTATTTATCAACATAAACTTGCTATGCGCAAACAATTACCAAATGAAAAATTATCTGATTATATTACGGAAATGCAATTTTTAGCTACTCGACTTTTGACACCCTGGCCGGAACGTCAATTATTGGAACTTATATATAATAATGTGAGACCGGAATTTAGAATTATGTTTATTTCATGTAATGTAGAAACAATAGATCGTCTGATGCAAATGGCGAAAACGCAGGAGGGTTTTCAATTACAATCTCCTCTTGAAAGCTCATGTAATTATAATAAATCAAAAAATTATACTGTTAATCGACAACAAAATTCATCTTTTCCTTTAGCTGTGGTTTCAGATACACCACAAATAGTATGCAAAAAATGCAAAAATGTAGGACACCATTTTCGTAACTGTCAAATTATTAAACATCCTATCTGTTTTAAATGTAATAAACAAAATGTATGGACGAGAGATTGCTGTGGTGTTGTACTGCCTCCACAAACTGATTCTTATATTAATGTCTCAAAAAATGCTTCAAATAATAAAAAAATGTAATTAAAAAAACGGGCAGGAACCCAGGGACGGTCCAGCTCAAAATTAAGTTATGCTGATCCCGTTGCAGGGAGAAATATTTAAAATTTGTGAAACTGTTTTTGTCTACAGCCAATGTCGCACCGGTTATATGGGCCCGTAATGATGATAGGAGACCATTTTTAAAATTTTGTATAAAAAATGCTCTATATAATGGATTGCTTGACAGTGGTGCATCTGTCTCATGTATGAGTAGTAAATAATTACAATATTTTGTTAGTCAAGGTTATGTGGTTGAACATTTTAATACTCGTATCGCCACTGCAAATAATCAATTTCAGTCAATTACAAGGATGAAATTATATTACGGTGTAGTGCGGTGTCGGATTTTTGGATAGGCTTTGGATGGACAGATTTCTGTTTAATAATCTTGTTCAGCCTCAGTTGTTCAACTGTTTGGCATTGGGCGCACTGTGATGATTTCTAAATTTTTTTGTATTTGAACAAATGGCGAACAAATCCAACATTATGCTTTTAAATTTGATTAATTTGATTTTGACATCAACTTTCTTGGGCATATAATTTTTAATTGATTAATACTTTGCTTAAAGTTTTGAAGTAGTTACTTAGTTTGGAATTTATAGCTTTATGAAAATTATAAATTGATGATTTCATCAAAGTATGCTGCTGCGTTATATGAATGGTACTGTAAATGTCTCAACAGGATATACACCTTATTTTCTTTTTCACGGTCGTGAACAAATTCTGTCAGGTGAGATGCATCAACGGTATCAACCTGGACCCATCTCAGTAGATGATATGCAAATAGAAAAGCCCCATGATTATGCTGAAATGCTAGATGAATTAAGAATTGTATTTTTTGAAGTTCAGAAGAATCTTATGTCAGCTTTTAAACGCAATGCCACTTTATATAACAAAAATAGGGTAGAACGCTCTTATAATGTAGGTGACTTTGTCTACCGGAGAAATTTTATAAACTCCAAAGGCGCTGAATTCTTTTCATCAAAATTAGCTCCACGCTTTGTTAGAAACAAAATTATAGCAAAAATATCACCTGTAGTTTATACATTAGCGAATGAACAAAATAAGTCTGTAGGGAACTTTCACATTAAGGATCTCTTAAAACCAGATTAATATTAAATTTTTTTGATGTCTGTATCATCAGTATGATACAACTGTATCATATAATTTGTATGTTTTCATTGCCAATACATGACATCCATATCTGCTTAATGCTATTATCATTCTCAGGATGTAATATGTCAGATGACCAAATTAATCAAACATTGATAAATGTTTACACTGTAAATATACTGTTTTTTTTATAATGAGAAATTTCTCGAGGAACATATTGGTACTCTGATGGCATATGTTTGATATGATGGGTTCCTCGACAAATTTAAATGTAATTATATTGTGAGGAATGCTGTGATGGAGTATTTCTTCACAATATTGAGATGTCATATACTTTTGTTTTCATTCAGATGAGTAGTTCTATTTTTATGTCAAAATTTGTAGAGCTACATTGTACTTGCTTTTTTATATTAAAATGTTATCCTATATTGTTTAGATGTTGGACTATAAAACTGATATTTTCCAAGGAAAATTGTCTAGTATATGTCATACAGATTGTGTTGATGGTAAATATGATCCTGAATGAAAACCTAAGTATATCAATTTGATAAAAGTTTATATCTAGAGCTCCTTTTTGTTTCATGTAGGTTACTGTATAATATGTAATGTTCTTGTTTATGAATACCAATTTCATACTGTAATATGAAATTGATTGTTATATGTCATGGTATAACTTAAAATACTGAAATGCCACTATATTCTGTTTTTTTTATTACAATATTAGGAAATTTATTTGATAATTCACTCGTTTTTCTACCATATAAGAGTTATATCTATGGTATCACATGCATGTAATGCCATGGTCTTCTTCCAGATAACTGTGCCGACCAACTCAGTTATCGTAGACTGCATCTGGAGATTTAGTTTGGTCAACTAGATGTCTGATGTAATCAAAACGAAGAGACACTGATCATTGTCTGTCACATGAGATACATGAGGTGACACACTTGGTGTGCGATAGAAGAAATTACAAATTATTGAATGTTACAAATTTTCTCAATTCTTGTCATTTTGTAGATTATTTTTTATATAATTTTGTATGTACTAGTGTCCTTAATCATAACAAAGAGACACTGTTACATGACATACATGAGGAGACACACTTGCTGTGCAATAGGAAGAGTTACAATTTATTAGATGTTATAAATTTTTATTAAATTTAGTCATTAGATATTACATTTTTGATGTTCTGTCTGGCTGATGCTTTTATGTATGACATATTGGGTAATCTATTACCAAACCTGATCTCTAATACCATGATATATAACAACATTTTAGTTAAGATTGAATTCTGTTATGATCAAAATAGTGTAATGCAAATTCAATACTGGACTTATCACATTCTTGAAATATTAATTTTAAAATTGCATTATATTATTATTTGCTATGGAGAAATAAGATGCTGGTATGAAATTTCTTTTGTTTAATATAAAAATGTTTTTCATCTGGGATCAAAGTGGATAAATTTTATGCATTTATCTTCCCGATGAATTTTCTTATCATGGGTAAGGTGTTTATAGGAGGTACTCATGATAACTGATGTTTATAGTTATTGATAATGATTATTAAAATAATGATATTTTACATTTGCTATGTCTGACACATAAATCTTTCATAGACAAATTTACATGTTAGCTTTCACATTTCTTGGCTTACAATTAAGACTTGCATGTATGATACTGAGCTAAGCTCACAATTTGATATGATGACTATGATGCTGTTTTAACTGGGAAAATATTCTGAACTTTAAATTTTCCCTATGATGAAATTTTTTTATCGTGAGTTAAGGTGTTTATAGGATGGACTCACGATAACTGTATCACGCTTGAAGATACATGGTATCTGAGTGATTCTGTTTCAACATGAGAGCCTCTTCCGCAGATTCTAGCTCACAATGAGAATTAGCACAAATGATAGCTAATCCAAGCTCACAATATGGAGACAAGACGAAAAGCTAAGATGGGGTTTCCTTAGTTTTCCATTGATTAAAAAATAATGAACGCTTCTCGGGAGTGTCATTGAAGGGGTTAAATAATCAAACGTGAGTGGACTGAAAACGTTCACCACCAGATCTGTAAATACTGTATTATAATTGTTATTACGTCTGTTTTATGAACAGAGGGGTTTCATTTAAATGAATAGTAATCTTGACAGCAAGTATGTCAAAATTTGGAATTTTTATTTAATATGAAAATTTTCTGTTTCAGCTAGTTTAAGAATTTTATATATTTTTATGGTAGATAATTTTTGTTTTTTTTTATTATGTAACTGTTCCAGATCTGCCACCAGTTATTTAAATGACGAGGATATGTCGTTATCAGCGACATAGACTTATGTCATTTGAACTCTATTTCTAACATTTTCCTTATCCTTAAATTGTAGGTGTTTTTCCTCGCGGGATTCGGTTGAGTTGGAGAACATGGGACTTATGCCAGTTATATTCACTAATTTCTGTTTTTCAAATTTACTATCAAAACACTTTTTTTTCTTTTTTTTTGTTAACAGAGGAGGTATGTGACGTTATTTTGTATTTACACGTCACTATTTAATAATTTTAATTTAATGTTTATAAAAATGTCTTAAACGAACGCACTTCGCAATATTGGCAATATTTCTAAAAAAGTTGTAAGGCGAACACAGCCGTGAACGGATTAGCTAGGCGGGTCGAAATATCTATGCCTTTCTTTTCAACGCTGACAGCCGACACGAGGTGTCATCGTTCAACTATGGCCTACGCAAAATTACCCGGCAAAGACTGGAAATTTAAGTTCAAAGGAGGCTGGGTAAGTTCTCTATCTAATTTCATCGATCCTCGTCTATATAAAATATCTGGCATGAGTCACGTTCGCTAATTTAACTGAATTCTTGCAGGAAATATAACCGCCTCCTTTGTCCTTTGTCTTTTGTTCTTTGTTCCTTGCTTCCTTGCTTCTTTGCTTTCTTCTTTACTTTCTTTATCTTGTTTGTTCATGCTGTCTTTTCATCATTCTTCAACATTGGTGTACTTTACTATGTACACCATGGATGACTGAAAATGAATAATTTTAAATATCATGGTTGGTGCATGCTCACATTTGCACATCATGACTTGATAATGACTAAAACACCTGTAAATTGCACTTCAAATCGACGTAAATACTACGATGGTAGTTTTCTTCAACAATTGTATCTGCTGATCATCTTCAAGAAGATGGAAATTCCTAAAACTGTTTCATTTCTTGGTTATTATAAAAAAAACATATGAAATACTGATATCATTTGAAAATTTAGTTGAATCTGTTTAATTATGTCATGTCTGATATTTCTTTTTATTATACACCACATGGTCTAGAAAAACATTTAAAAACTTGTAAATTGTAATTTAAGAATTAAATTATTTTATTAAAATGTCAAATATTTAGCTTAGTTCAGGTAACGTAGATAACTGTATCATATTTAACACTCCTTGCCAACCATGATATGAATAAATTGTAATTTCTTTTGTATTTGTGCGTTTCTTTCATCACTTGGTCTTCCCTACAATCACATCTGACTCAGCTTTTCATGTTTTAATTACTGTTTCATTGAACAGAAAATTCTTATTTGATACTTAAATATATTCTTTTTTTGTCTTAATCAATAAACAACACGCTCTGAGATACTGAGATATTTGCATTATTTTAAATGAGTCTCATTGCAATATCGCTGACTGCTGGTGGTAAGGTTTTATGGTGAGTATAATTTTAGCTTCTCTTTTTCTTTTCTCATAAACCACCATACCTTGCAATACATTTAACAATTTTGGCTACGGAGATGAGGATAATAAACAATTAACATCTTCCTAAGGCATAGGAGAACCAAAGTGTAGACAAGACAGCATACCATGTCCGTAAAGGCCTAAATTTAACTCTGGAAGCAGATAGGAAGAAGACATACATACATACCATCACGCCATGTCCCTTACGGGGTAGGCAGAGAGAAACGAACTCCACTTACATCTATCTTGACATATATTTATCGCCTCGACAACATTCATACATCGTCTTATACACGTTCGTCTGTTGTTCACGCTTCTAACATTTCCGTCTTTCAAAATACCGTTCACATGGACGTGCCATCCCTTCCTTGGGCGGCCCCGACCTCTCATTCCAAGAAGAAGACGAAGATGTTTTTTTCATTCACAGAGTTATATTATAACGAGTGGACTGTGGGCAACGCTCACTCCAAGAAGAATTCAAATTTTCTGCATTTTCATGAAATGTGTTTTTTACATAATTTTTGATTTAAATATTTTATTATGAAAAAATGATAATTATTCAATGCCATTTTATGAAAGCGGTGTGCCTCTTTAGCAATTTTAAAATAAAAAATATCAAATTTTAAGTTCCTGTCCTGAGCCTGGGGTCACATTGAAATATTTGACTCTTTCGCTTACGCTGACGACCGCTTGTTATTCAAATTTTGTAGTCCCATGAACAAAAACCGTCTGGAAGTGGATACTGCTGAGGGCATCGAAAAAGTCGCTACGTGGATGTCTCATAACAAGCTAAAATTAAACCCAACAAAAACAGAGTTTATGTGGGTAGCTTCACCACGGCGACAGCACCTCATTGAAAGTACTCCTATTAACATCAACGGAGAAAAACTCTTGCCGTCTGCAAGTGTCAAGTTTTTGGGTGTACACTTAGACAATAAGTTGTCTCTTGACCTGCAAATCTCTAAAACAGTCAGTTCATGCTTTTTCCAACTAAAACAACTGAAAAACATTCGTCGAAGCCTGCCCAAAAATGAGACAAAAACACTTATAAATGCTTTCGTTGTGTCTCGGCTAGATTGCTGTAATGGCATCTATGATGGATTGCCAAAATATCAGCTCGATAGATTACAGATGGTGTTTAATGCAGCGGCAAGGCTCATTTATGGAGCGGAAAAACGATGTCACATAACTCCACTACTTAACGAATTGCACTGGTTGAAGTGTCCAGAGCGAGTTGACTACAAAATCTGCTTAACGGTGTTTAATGCTTTAAATAACCTAGCACCACAATACATACAAGAGCTGTGTCAGAGAAAAGATCTCTCTGGGAGGCATCTCACACTTAGGTCTTCTGGATCACAGAGTACCAACTCCCTAAAGGAGTTGGACAGAGCCAATAAAGCGGCTTACTATGATCGATGCTTTGGTGTGAGTGGTCCTATAAAGTGGAATAAATTGCCTCTAGATGTCCGCAGTGCAAATAGTAAGAGCACTTTCTCTAAAGGACTGAAAACAGTTTTGTTTCGTCGAGCAATATAATATCTATCTAAATAACAGCGCCCTTGGAATGATCTTGAATCATTAAACGGCGCTATACATATTATTATTATTATTTGATAGTTTAAAAAAATGAAAAGCGCTTATCAGATATGCTTCAAAATCTAATGGGGTCTAAACGAGTACAAATATGCAATATAGATATACAAATATGCAATATAGATATACAAATATGCAATATAGATATACAAATATGCAATATAGATATACAAATATGCAATATAGATATACAAATATGCAATATAGATATACAAATATGCAATATAGATATACAAATATGCAATATAGATATACAAATATGCAATATAGATATACAAATATGCAATATAGATATACAAATATGCAATATAGATATACAAATATGCAATATAGATATACAAATATGCAATATAGATATACAAATATGCAATATAGATATACAAATATGCAATATAGATATACAAATATGCAATATAGATATACAAATATGCAAAATTTGAAAAGAATCGAATAAACACTATACATTAGTATCACAGCACACATACACAGATACATTGCGATGAAACTTTCAGAATACAATCTCAGCATGATACTAGTTGATAATCTGCAATAAAAAATAACCTTAAAAATTGGGAATTCATAACTCCCACTATACCCCCTTGGGGTAGTGAGGAGTAAAATAAACTTGGTTATAATTCCTCCAATGGTAATTTATTGTTTGAACATCGAAAACGCTGAGGCTCTTTTTATAAACCCATGACGTGGATTATAACTATGTTTCATTATTGTTTTTCTAATAAATATAAATGCAAAAGGTTGTCGATCTCTGCAAAAGTTCCAAGTTGATGTTTTATCTTTGATCCGGTACATGATTATACAGGATCAGGTTATGTTCGTGATGAGGAAGAAATGTACGGAACAGACCAACGGTATCTTATAATATGATCCTGATATAGGGGAATAATATGTCAAGTGTTTTCCTCGGGAGTACCTACTTACTTATACATTGCATAATCGCCATCTTGATTTACAGTTATCTTAAGTGATGCCTATTTATTTCTTACGGGAATAACTCCCGTCCTTGGAAAGTCATGTACAAATTGAGCCATCAAAAGGTTGGTATTATTACCATGAAATGGTAAGCGATCCTTTACATATTATTATGTACATTAACATAATGTATCGAATCATTAAACATTTCGTTTACCTTATCCGTTCCTTAAACCATCTGTCAAATGACTATCCACCCTTAGAGTCAATTTATGTATCTGTAAGTTTAAGTTGAATGAAAAATGATGCTCTCTCGATCACAAGTTCTATACTCTATCGAGAGAGTATCAACATAGTTTTTTACTCTCCACACTATGGAATATAGTGGAGAGTCATGATTTCACAATTTTTAAGCGTATTTTTTTTACATCAATTTCTCAACGGGTATCATGTAGAGAGTGCACACTGTGAGTTTCGTCATGATGATTTCATCATTTACGTTGATTTTTTTTGTGTCCTCTCTACAGCCCAAACTATAAGTCCGATCGACTTCATATTAACATCATAATATGTGTAAAGTGCATAGACCTAGAGCTGATTAGTTTTCACACTCAAACAAAAATACACTGGTCAAAAATGCTATCAAGGATTGTTAAAATTTAAAGAAAACGAGTGAGTTGTGGCCAACACTAAACTATCCACACCATAGTAAGCGTTCATTTTTTCTTTTTGAAATGTTGGCAATCTCTAAATGCATTTTTATGAAGTAGGTGCAAATAAATTTCATATTTGTATGAAAAATGTATATAACAGAAGTAAAATAGCTTCTGTATGGGAAAATTGAGTGTTCAACTTCATATTGATATTTTTTGTGTCTCTATACACAAGTGTATTTTTTACTCTCCAGTTCTATTTTCCTCAAGGGGTAGGCAGTGAGAACCGAACACCGCATTCTTCTATCTTGACACATACATCGCCTCATCAACATGAATACACTGTCTCATACAAGCTCATCTTGCTAGTAATGCAATTTTACTAAAAATTTCTCAACAGGTATCATGTAGAAAATACATACTATGAGTTTCGTGACAATTTTTTTGTGTGTATGGTGTATTGTGAAAACTTTTGTCCTCTGGGAATCTTATATTTGTTTAAGAATCTAATAGAAATGCACCTACTTCATAGAAATGCATTTAGAGATTGCCAACATTTCAAGAAAAAAAAATGAACGCTTACTATGGTGTGGAGATTTTAGTGTTGGCCACAACCCACTTGTTTTATTAAAATTTTGTTAATGTGTACCTAATTGTAATAAATTGTAAAAAAATAATAAATAAATGAATGTGAACCAATAATACTCATTCATTTATTCATACCACACGTCATACTACACAATGTGAGGTGACCAGCGACAGGTTTGGGGTATGCATTACCTTATAAAAAGGCAGCAAAACACATGCGTGTATCGCAACACGCCAGTCTCGTTTAACCTAAAAAGACACTACATTCTGAATGTGTGATGAACCTCATAGCTGAACTATGTGAGATGTTATTGTTGCCTGTTGTATTTTCGATTACCCGCGTCTTGCGGGACACCCGAAAACAATTATAGAAAAGAGTGGAAGCACCATTCTAAGCCGGTCCCTCACAGCAACCAATAATATGACTCACAAAATCATAAATCTGTGGAATTGTGTATTCTTAGGGTCGTATTACGGGAGTTATTTGAGAAACATATAAGAAAAAGTTGAGGTTTTTTAAGCAGTATTCTCGCAGTACGGGACTTCACCTTTTTCTTATACTAGTTGCATGTAACACATGAGATCCAACTGTCGATGGTGATAGTATGTATAATTGAAGAATACGTACCAAACTATTAACACATAAAACAAATTAATAAATACTAGGGGCTCCGCCCCTGGCCGCCTCGCGGCCCAACCCCGGTTTGGCGCTACGCGCCATTTTTTTAGGCGCTTCGCGCCTTTATTTATGCGCTACGCGCATTTCATTGGGCGCTGCGCGCCATTTGTTTTATGCCAAGCATCGTTTTTTTAACGCTTCTCACCAACCTATGACCGCTGCACATCGAACCAATTCAGGTATTCATCGAACTTACAAAGTATTGAATGTTATCAATAGTGATTTGTAATTAAGATATTCATTAATTTATTATATTATTAGTTCAATGTTTAATAATGTTACCATAATAGAAATTAAACAATAAGTTATTAGTGTGAGTATATTTATCAATATAAATGAATCATATTTCTAAAAAAACATTTAAATTGTACTTAAGCACATAATATTATTATGTATAATGTTTCAATGTATATAGGCATGCTATAAGCATTCAACTCTCAAATGTTGTTGATGTTCCGTTATTTTTTTTTTAAAATGGGCAACTACAATAATATTGTTTTAAACAAATATAATAAGAATAGCAACATAAGTAATTGTAACTTAATCAGCCCACCTTTGATTTCATATTGCATGTACTCACTGCTGATAACAAAACAAATTATTATTCCTGTATAGCGTGGCTCCTGGACATACATAATATGTCCACGGAACTGAGTTTTTCCAAATTATTATATGTGGTAAGGCATTGGTACAATGGGGAATTCTGAGCGGCATTAGTGTTTTTTTTTAGTCCAAAAAGAACGTTAAGGTGTGTCTTGTTTGTCTATTTGGTATGTTGAAGTTAATCATTTTCATAAGGTCTGTACAGTCAATTTTGAAGTTTTTTATGTCATAAAGGTACATTAAGTCTGAGGTCCTTCGTCTCGTCTGTAAAGTCTGCAATTCATGTTTGTAGTTATTACCAAATTTGTACTTCATGTTTTTCAAAAATATTTATTGTATTCATTCTATACTGTTAATATAAGTATTATACTGTGGATTCCAAATGACTGACGCTTGTTCCAATTGACTTCTAACAATTGTGTTATACAGTAAGCTAAATGTTTTTATTTGTGTGAATGGTTTACATACTCTCATCAGGAATCCCAACATTTTATAAGCTTTCAGTATAATGGTGTTTGTCAAATAAAAGTTTACTGTCCAGTTGTATGCCTAAGTCTCTACAGTCTGATTTCTTATCAATCATCTCCCTATTGATTTTGTATGTGTATTGTATTGTACTCTTTTTCCTAGAGAATGTAATGGAGTGACATTTTTCTACATTTAGTAACAGCTTATTAGAGTCAAAATAAGAAGTTAGTCTATCCAGGTAAAGTTGTAAGTCCTTAGTCAGTAATGTCTAACAGTTTTACAGATTTTCATATCATTCAGTTTTATAGATTATTAAACTTATGTACTTTAAACAAACTTGGATGGTTTTCAATATGTAGGTACTGGTTGTATTAATTTGAATAATGTCATAGGCAAAAATGTAAATACTTATTTGTCAAAATATTATAAAAACAATATTGAACACACATACATACCATCACGCCATGTCCCTCACGGGGTAGGCAGAGAGAACCGAACGCCACATTTTTCTATCTTGACACACATTCATCGCCTCATCAACATTCATACATCGTCTTATACATGTTCGTCTGTTGTTCAAGCTTCTTACATTTCCATATTTCAAAATAACGTTTACATGGTCGTGCCATCCTTTTCTTGGGCGCCCGCGACCTCTTATTCCGTTCCTGTCAGCTTTGTATATTTTCTTCGTCAGGCGTTCTTCGTTCATTCTTCCCAAGTGGCAAAACCATCTCAATGTGTTAACTTTCATTCTGTTAATTACATCTTTCTTCATCTTATATTCTTTCCTTGTATCTTCATTCCGAACTCTGTCATACATCGTTCTGTTACAAATTCTTCTAAGCGATCTCAATTCAACTGCATTTATTTTGCTTTCATGCGACTTCTGCCATGTCCAGGTCTTACTTGCATACGTCAAGGTTGGTACTACGATTGCGTTATGAATGGCAACTTTAGCGTCTCTTATTGATATGTTGCGATCATTCATAACTGGTCTAAGCGCTCCATTCACTCTGTTTTCTGCCATAACTCTTCTTTCAATATCCTTATCAGGCCGTCCATTCCGTTGGAACATACTACCCTGATAGACATACTCGTCGACTTGTTCAAGCCATTCATTCTCTACTTTTGTTTGACAAACTGTGACATACTCGTCGACTTGTTCAAGCCATTCATTCTCTACTTTTATTTGACACACTGTTCTGCTTTCACTCTTTTCTCTATTGAACATATGAGTAAATATAAGTTAACCCTGGAACACCCAACATAATGTAGAACACTTGTATTACATACATAATATATACTACGAACTGATATCCATACAAACGTTCACCGTCATATAGACCTGCCCTATAATCTGCACCATATAAATCAACGCTTAAAGATGCCCTTATACATGCTAGAATATTTTGTAAGTTTATTGAATTTATTATATAAAGGAAAAATTGTAAAAAAATCTAATTTTACTTAAGCACATAATGTGTAATTTTTCAATATAAATGTTTTCATAATGTCATTATCAGTCAATACAAAGCTATCATGATTTGATCTACATTGCTATTAGATGATTAATCCAATAGACACCCTACGATTGATTTTAAATGTAATTTAGGGTATATAATATATGGAAAACAATGTATAATGTGCACCATATAAATCAACTAAACAATAAGTGTATTGGTGTATATTTATTGATATAAATTAATCATCTTGCTAAAAAAACATTTCAATATATATAGACATGCTTCTCAAGATTTTTTCACAATGAAATACATATTCGGTACATGTAAATAAATAAAGTATTTCATAAGTGAACATGTACATACTTATTTGTCAAAATGTTGGTCAAACATACATATGAGAGAGTACAAAATGTTTATAAATCAATTTAAAATCTCTTTAAATACAATATTTTCTGTATACTTACTCATATTTTTTACAACCATTCTTGTTCCATTACAAAGACCATCTCCTCGTAGAATTTTATTTAAAAAAAAATGGGCAACGTACAATAATATTTTTTTAAACAAATATGTATAATAAATAAGAATAGTAACATAAGTAATTGTTACTTAATCAGCCCACCTTTAATTTCATTGGTATGTTGAAGTTAATAATTTTCAGAAGGTCTGTAAGTCAAAATTGTTGATTCCAGATGACTGACTCATGCTCCAATTGACTTCTAATAATTGTGTTATATAGTAAGCTGAATGTCAGGATCAAGTTGTAAGTCCTAACAGTCAGTAATGTCTATAACAGTTTTATAGATTTTCATATCGTTCAGTTTTATAGATTATCTTATGTACTTTAAACAAAGTGATTCACAAACTATGTATGCATTTGTTGGAACAGCTCGCTAGCACAATGTATTATATTGTAGACCTCCCCAGATGCAGCTAGAATAAAATTGCATAGTTGTTACCGATTGACGATGGTTTGTTTAAAATATCTCTCATTGGACCGCCAAAAATTGCAACTCGACCTTCTTCTATTTTGTTGACACCTTACATTTAAAGGGTGTCTCATACGTACCCCATAGAACACACTAACTAACGTACCCTTACAACTTCATCTGCATCATAAACATACAGACTATAATTTTTCAAACAGTATGGTCCGGTACCAGGCACGTCTGCAATCTGAACACCGAAGGATGCAAAAGCATTAGCACTATTCTTCCGGATATGTTGACAGTACTAACAACTACTCTTTGCCTAGCATTTCGCAATGTTCGCCTACGATCTCGCTCTTCTGTCATATCTCACTCATCCATCTCTTGATTTGTCGTGTTTTGGTAGCAGGCATCCACGGAGCATCCACTAAATACCTGCAACAAACAAAATAACACCAAATAATTAGATATGACGATGCGTCACGTCAAACGTCAAATGTCAATCCGTGAATCCGTCCATTGTCCATATCCTGTTAGTACAGAATGCTGCCAGTATTCAATTACGTATTCCGCAGATTTATTAATAACGATAAATATTATTGGTGTTTAAAATTCTTTTTTGAACAATAATATTATCAATTGATGTTGCAAATACATTTTAAACGATATTTTTGTACTTTTTCGTTTCAAATATTTTTTTGTGTTGAAGAAATATTTTGAATGCGTAAAATAAAATTGGGTAAAATTATTTTACTGGCAATACGCGCACATTCTAAACCGGAACAGACACGGCATACATGGGGAGTGGGAGACGTATTCAATATAACTAGTTGCATGTAACACATGAGATCCAACTGTCGATAGCGATAGTATGTATAGTTGAAGAATATGTACCAAACTATAAACCCATAGATACAAATTATTGAATATTTTCAGATATTTTGTTTTCTATACAACATATGTAGGTATGTATGTCAAGATAGGATAGTATGGAAGAAGATCCTTTTTCCTACCCAGAATATGCAAATTGCATGATGGTATGTATGTATGTTTGGAGATGAAGTAACAAACTATTAAGTCTTCTTACATATTGTGTATAGGCGACTGCCATACAAAATGTATGAAGCGATGTCGTCACTAAATTCAATTTTTAAAAAAATTGTTAAAAAAAAATTGAGATCTTCTACTACAATGTTAATATTTTTTATAGAAAATTAAATTATCTAGTTGGGGTGTTTCGGCTTTTTTCGATAATTGTAAAAGTTTTGGAAATATAGGCAGTTAAACTCATAAATTTATCATAAAAAAAATATTTTTCTTAATAAAAAATGTTTGAGAAACCCTGGAATTTTTTTGAAAAAACTAATTTGAGATTTTGTATTTGTCTATGTTTGTACCAATTTTCAGCGTTCTACCGTTTATGGTTTCTGAGATATATGGAAAAATAAAATAAAAATTCAAAAGTTGATAACCCCTGACTGAAACAAAAATTCAAAATTCCGAGTATAAAAGTTTTGTAGGCCTGTAACTGTTTATATATTCTGAAATTTTAGGCTCTGTAAATTGAGCGGATCAAAAGTTATAAGGGGGGGACGGACACACAGACACACACACACACAGACACACACACAGACACACAGACACACACACAGACACACACACACACAGACACACGAAATGTTCTACTCCGAATTCTGAGTAAATCCGTGTATGGAACATATATGCTGCGAAGCCTCTAAGTTGGTGTTTTTTGACTTCAAAGTTGGAAAATCCATGAAAAAAGTAGACCTCTCCATACAATTCTCGCGTATTCTGGCTTGATACATTGTCGATATGTTAAGAGAACAAAGTTCTCCTGAACAAATCGACAGTTGGATTAATAAATATTTTAAGATATTTTGTTTTCTATATAAAACATGTAGGTATGTTTGTCAAGAAAGGACAGTATGGAGAGGTCAGTCTGTTTTCTCTACCCAGAATATGAAAACAGCATGATGGTATGTATGTATGTTTGGAGATTTACTATCAAACTATTAAGTCTTCTTAGATATTGTGTATAAGCGACTGCCATACAAATTGTATGAAGCGATGTCGTCACTAAATTCAAAATAATTCTGAGTATAAAAGTTTTGTAGGTCT
Organism: Molanna angustata; assembly: GCA_963576475.1. NCBI lineage: Eukaryota > Metazoa > Arthropoda > Insecta > Trichoptera > Molannidae > Molanna > Molanna angustata. The sequence goes on from OY754975.1 coordinate 33,676,159, forward strand.
ATAACTATCTATATAATCTGAAATTTTGGGCTCTGCTTATTGAACGGATCAAAAGTTATAAGGGGGGGGACACACAGACACACTTAATGTTCTACTCCAAATTCTGAGTAAATCCGTATATAGAACATATTATATGCTACGAAGCCTCTACATAAGTTGGTGTTTTTTGACTTCAAAGTTGGAAAAACCGTGAAAAATATAGACCCTGCATAAAAATCTCGCGTATCTTGGCTTGAAACATTGTCGATATGTTAAGAGAACAAAGTTCTCTTGAACAAATCGACAGTTGGATAACTCCAGTAATACGACCCTTAAACTAATTTTATATATAGGACATAATATACATATGTTATCATATTATGTGCTAATGACCAGGTCTGCTTGCTACTATCGCCCAAGGAATGATGGAAGGCCGAAAGTGATGTGCGCTGTAGCAGATACCAAGAGATGAAGAGGCAGACGGACAATAGAGATATGTGGAGAGATGGAGTGAGCGGTGCAAACCAATCCAAAGATTGTTACAATACAAAAAGATAGGTAGGTACTCTTTATTAAGCAAGTTTACAGAATAACAAACATCTAGTAGGTATATCAAATTTTTATTTTAATTGCACATACGCAAACATTGAATTTTTTCCCTGTCGGGATTCAAATGATATTTTTAATGGCAAATTTTTTAACATCTAAATAGAGACGAAGTTGGGATATTATAGATTGTTTACAAAGAAACTAATTCCTCAATAGATGCGTTACAAAAAAAGGTTTCTTTGTTACTTCATAGATGGCAATAGTATAATTCCCTATTTTCAGGTGAATTGTTACACATTACTCAAAATTTACATTGATAAGGGAGCTCAATAAGAAGGCATAATTGGCGAACGTTGTGCAAGCGCATAAAGTGATCACATAAACCAGCCGATGACAGGTCGTAAGCCCTGTAGGTTCCTGGTTCATCTATAATATCCCAACTTCGTCTCTATTGAGTAATTTTTAAAAAGTTTGTCAATAAAAATATCTAGTAAGTACCTACTTAATTGATTTATTGGTGTGCAAAGAACAGGATTGCTTAGCATTTTTTAAAAGAATGAATAATATGTCCTTGTAAAAGTACATATATTTCTTCATACTTTTCCTAAAATAAGCATATGCTCGTGCTATAGGTCAACGAAATCGGTCGTGCCAGGATTCGAACTCGTGACCACTGAATTGCTAACCCAGCACGATAACTACTCGGCCACCATCCATATAAGGTATTCCTAAGGTATATCTTGTACTTTATATTTAGACTTACCTAAACTTTTGTAGCTTTTGTGACTTTCTTTGTGTGAAAGATGCACAAGGTGTGAGACCTTGCAAAGGAAGCGAATAAGCGTTCCACCATTTCTTAAGGAATCCTTTGCAATACAATCCTTTCAAGTCTTAAGTGCTTTGTTGTAATAAAATTACTGTCACCTTTTGATCTCATATCTCAGATCAAAGGTTGGATACGTCGGTAAGTGAATCTTCCTTTACATTTCTTCTTGTTTGTAATGAGATTGTACAAAGACATATAATAAGCTATCGTGTCGATTGGCATCGTCAAATTATTGATTGATTCCCGGAACCGAACATGGTTAGCCAAATCCCAAGTCACGGGCACGACCAAGCAGTTCCCACACACCATCATGCTCACGCTCTATCCTTGTCACGAACGAATTATCAACAATACACCGCAAAGGGATGTTTTTGCATGTACAACGTTTATCTATTTATTTCTGCTGCGTTTAAGTAGGTATTATGAGAAATAATTTCCCATGGATGATGCAATTATTTCCACGATTTATCTAGTGACGTCATTATTCGTATTTTCTTTGGTTATTGATTTTCCAATATGTCGTATTTGGGACGTGCGTTAAATAGTTGGGTTTTTGCGGATGTTTGAAACAAAAATATTCTTCATAAACAGTTAAGTATTATTGTAAATTAAATTAGCGCTATACGGAAAAAATATTTTGTTGTGTTTACCTATTCTGTTTTAAATAATTAATAATACATCATATAAATTAAAATTACAAATTACTTTGTTTACACCACTAATGAATATTTACAGTTTACTAGTTGCGGAGCGGAGTATTAGTTTGTTCTGATGAGGGAGCGGGTCAGCTCCGCAACTAGTAAACTGTAAATACTCATTAGTGGTGTAAACAAAGTAATTTGTAATTTTAATTTATTAGTTAAAATGTGCCACAAAAGTAAAGCTACGACGTATAAAGATATAATAATACATCAGTTTCTAGGTCAGGTTCTAGGTCGTGACTTTACTAATCATGAGGGTTTTGACTCCACCGTTTTACGGGACTTGCCCCCCAGATTACAAAGTTTGACAAAATTAGCTATGAACATCAACAAAAGAATGAAAACGAAAATATACATTACCTACAAATTATAATTATTAAAAACCAAAACAAATGAAAATCATAGCAAAAAAAGGATTGGAATAGAACAGAACAAGATCAGAACAATATCAAAAATCGAGATCAGGTCTTTAAGGATAAATATTCCTTCTTTAGTTTTTTTCTTAAAAATACAAAATGAGTTAGACGACGCAATACCCAGACTTATATAGAGAGAATCAGCATATTAGTTCCAATGCTCCTATAACCTTTTTAAATCTTTCAAAGTACTGGATATACGGCAACTTTATACAAGATCAATCTTAAATTTATTTTTTAAAAACAATTCAAATTTCACAAAGGTTAACGCAAGGGACACTAGGAGTAAAACTTCGGGTAGCTATCGAGTTCCGAAAATGAATACTCTGCCATCGGCACTTAAAGAGTTAAAAACATTCAAAATGTCAGGAACAAAGTGGCTACTCGAAGTAGGTAGACTCCAAAATGAAAAGGATGTTTCAACAATAATAATTTGATTTCTTTCGGTTTATATTTTTTGGCTGTCATCTTTTTTTTGTGCTTTTTACTGTGTAGGTTGATATATAAATAATATTTTTTTTATTGTTAAGGTTGATTTATGTATGTTTTTTATTGTTTATATTTTTTCTATACCTATTATGTATGTGTTATATTTTTTTGTATTGTAAAATGTACGAACTTTACAAACTTAACTGATAATTGCTTCGGAACAGACTCTGTCTAGTGAAGCAGTTATCTTTAATTTAAAAAAAAAAACAGGTGTTTACTAAATAATATACATACGGTAATCAAAATTGATTAAATCAGCATTTAAGAATAAAAATTAAATATGTAACCATAACATTCACAATGTAATGTATTGTTAAAAACATGCTTCATAAAAACTATTATTAAGAAATAATCCACTATGCAGAAAGGAAAACATCTCACTTCACTTGCTTTAATGATTAAATTGATTGAAAATAGTCAAATAATGTTACGTTCGGCCCCCGCGGCTCATTGCTCGGGCCGGTCATTCTTTCCCTACCGTCTACATTAAAACATTACTAAAAATATTTTGCCCCCCCCCCCCCCCCCCTAGAAAATTTTCTGCGGGCGCCCATGTGCTGAGTCTGTTTGAGAATATGTCGAGGTTCTCAATTTTTGTGTGTAAAGAATTATAGGAGCCCATCATTCTACTCAGTGGACTGAAATGGCCTACATTGTTGTAGTATCTATTTAAACGAAATACTTCCGGGTTTCTTAGTGTAACATTGGCATGATTCTCTCTATAACATTGTTATCTTCTAAAGAAATAGTAGCTCTGATGTTGCTCTTCTATCTGAGTCTTCCAATATTAAAGTGTTTTAGACGCTCAGACTACGACAGATGACCGCCGATACCGACCCTGAAGGAGATATCATAACTCATCATCGTCATATCATAATTGAAATTTATAGAGAACGAATGGGTCGAGCAAGTTGACGAATATGTAGGTATACTTGGGAAGCATATTTCAACGGAATGGACGGCTTCATAAAGAGATCGAAAGAAGAGTTATGGCAGGGCACAAAGTGAATGGAGCACTAAGACCAATTATGAATGAATCGCAACATATCAAGGGATGCCAAAGTTGCCATTCGTAACGCCATCGTAGTGCCAAACTTTACGTATGCAAGTGAAACCTGGACATTGCAGAAGACGCATGAAAGCAGAATACATAAATACAGTTGAAATGAGATCGTTAAGAAAAATTTGTAATAGAACGATGTATGACAGGGTAAGAAATGAGGACATAAGGAAAAAAATAAGAAATATGTTTTTTAACAGATTTTTAATTATCTCAATAGAGACGAAGTTGGGAAATTTATTGTAGGAGAACCGGGAAATCAAGGCACCTACAGGGCTTACGACCTGTCATCGGCTGGTTTACGTGATCACTTTATGCGCTTGCGCAACGTTCACCAATTATGCCTACTAATAATTATAAGAAATATGTCATTACTAGAATGAAAATGAACACATTGAGATGGTTTGGTCACATGGGGAGAATGAATGAGGAACGCCTGAAGAAGAAAATATACAGTGCGGACTGGAATGGAATGTAAAATCGGGGACGCCCAAGAAAGGGATGGCACGATCATGACATGTGAACGATATTCTGAAAGACGGAAATATTGGAAGTGTGAGCAACAGACGAACATGTATGAGACGATGCATGAATGTGGACGAAGCGAGGGATGCGTACCAGGATAGAAAAATGTGGCGTTCGGTTCTCTCTGCCTACCACCCCGCGAGTGACATGCGTGATGGTATTTATGTATGTGTATATTGTATCATCAAACATCTCACGATGGCATTATACTTAATATTTATGTAGTGGGCAGGCACAAAATGGTGGCAAAAAGTTGATTTTAATATGTAACTATTATAAATAATCATAGTTGATATTGTTAGCTGACAACTGGATGGTAGAGGTCTTCGAAGGGACTGGATTCCATGCCATAACTGTAATACTCATCCAGCAAGCAATAGGTACCTACAGGAAGAAATGAGCCAAGGATAATATAAGACTTCATCATTACACAGGAACTTTAATCAACTCGTTTGTCAAGTTCTATTGCATACTTAATTGTATAATTGAGTAGGTACTTGATTTTTTAACATGACACTATAAAAGTACTATAACATTATTTTTCTATTATAATTATGATGTTGGTCTTTTTCTTGATTTGAACAAAGATTTCCATATAGTATACTAGATGGAGTACTCTGTGAAATGAGTGAGTCATGGTATATCGCGCGTTTGACGTCTTAGTTGGCAACATATTGCATTTTTCCTTACATTTCAACACTTCCTAGATAACTGTTCTCTAAATCTTAATGAACAAAGTGTTTTTTTTTTCGAAAACAATTACATAAGTTGTTATTCTCTATAGAAAAACGATGTGGTCTGCCAACCATGTTGTCAAAAGTCCCGCGGAAAAAATTCTCACTTCGATGTGCCGACCGCCGTGGCACAGTTGGTAAACCGTTCGGTTTCTGTGCGTTAGTCCTGGGTTCGATTCCCAGCAGAGGAGAAATTTATTTAAATTCATTTCTCATGCAAATATTGCTCTATGGGCTGGAAACACTGGTTAGTTGGAAGAAATTGCTATACGGCAATAAACTCACCACTTGCGCAGGTTTCATTATTATTATTATTACTTCGTTTCATAAAACATTTGCTAACTGCGACATCTTAGTATATTACATGAAAATCTATGGATTTGAAATGTTTCTTTGTTTTTTTTTTGTATTGCATTTTAGTTTGTAATTATGGTTTTTGTGATTCGTTTTATAGAAATATTTACATTAATAACATGTAATATTTTTTGTAATTTTAAGGATCGTATTTCAAGAGTTATCTGAGAAAAATTTAAGAAAAAGTTTATGTCCCGTACTGCGAGAATACTGCTTACGGGACCTCAACTTTTCCTTACATTATTTTTAAATAACTCCCGTAATACGACCAATAAGTCTCTGTGTAGGTATATTTCAATAAAAATTAAAAAAAAAAACACTAATATATATCATAAAAATAAACTCTTTGTCAAATTGTCGGCCTTCGTGGCTCAGTTGGTTAGATATCTGACTGCTGATCCAAGAGTCCCGATTTCGATTCCCGGTGGAGACACATTGTCTAATTGTGTTAATTCTGGATCTGTGAGACTATTAATATCGCAAGTCTCCTAGTTTTAGGCAATTTATAATTTATTCAGGAATATTTATTTTCTTAAATCTAGTAACAATAAACTTATAAATTATGTTTTTTTTTATAATAGCTTAGGTATTGCTTAAACCCATATATCAAGATGTTAAGAAAATAAAAAAATAAATAAAATGAGAGCTCACTTAACTATTACATAAGCAGCCGATCGAATAAGCGTATATTTGGACTCATTTTTATAGTTCATTTTTTTAGTTTTCTAGGTAAAGGATAATAATAAATTGAGCATTCCATCGCTAAATGCAAGTCATGCTTGATGAGACCTCTCGTCTACCACGAGGAAACATCAAGCCAAGGTGTGGGGAAGAAAAGGAGAGAAATGATGGTGACACTATGAAATTGTAGTAGTACGGCGCATTTATTCAAAAAATCATTATAGTAGGTCCATGGCAATAAAATAATAAAAAAAACAAAACAACAGACAACAAATAAAAACACGTGGCATCTACCGAAACGAACTGTCAAACACACGAAAAGACGCCGACCAGAATATACCGCCCCAGGGTACAGCGACATCCTTACTCCAGGCATGTCACTGTCTTCCACGTGGTGACGGTAGATCGGTGGGGCCCAGCCTCTGCGCCAGGCTAGCAGGTCTTCCTCATGTCCGGCGTGGTTTCTTCTTCTCCTCCTGATCTCCTCCTCCAGACCGTCACCCATGGCTGGCTCTGTGCCCCACGACACGCTATGACGGCGCATCTCGACAGAGGTGGCATACCAGTCGGGACCTCACCGGAAGGCGAACCGACGCCCCAGACGACACGGATTGCCCTTCGTGGTCCAATCTGCGAGCCGCCGCGTTCCCTACGCGGTGGCCCCACACTGCGCTCTGCCTCCAACCTCCTGTCCTGTTGATGCCCTCATCTTGGTTCTGGGGCACCATCAGCGTCCATGCGCGTGACGGGTCCTGTCACACAGACCTCCTCGTGCTCTTGAAATATGGCCGCCATCGGGACGCGCGTGTCGACCGATGACGGCGTCACACCAAACCGTCCGTCCTCCACCAGCGTCGAAGGCCAAGAGAGCGCGTGCCATCGCGCGTGCTATTAGCTTCCTTGTCGTTCTCTCACGCCGTCAGGGGCGCTAGTAGTCTTCCGCCAAAATGTTGCCGCGGAAAAAATTAAAAATTAATGTTTTTCGACAACACTGTTTTTCGGCTATAACATGCTCATAGGTTTTCATAATATAATATACGTCATGCTTATCACTTAATATTTTTTATCTATGGATAACGTGTTGCCATGACAACAAAACATTCCATGCATTCGATAAGTTTCAAACATTGAAGCAGTCAAATCATAGTTGTAGATAAAATATAATCCAAGTATTTACATATTATTTTAAGTTTTTGACATTAAAATGACATTTTGACATGTTAGCATTTTAAATATTATCATTTCTGTAGTCGAAAACAATACGTCTTTGTATGTTTTGAAAAAAAGAAAGAACAAACTATAATTAAAATGCTCAAGTTGAAAATTTTAGTTATGGGACCTACTGGAGTAAGTAAACTATTTATTTTTGCTAGGAAAATATCTATTAAGATAGTAAACGAACGAATAGTTTTGATAATATCTTATATAGTACCCAAAATAAAGGATTGTAGAGTAAATTTATAGCTGTACATATAAATTATGTGTATTTTTACTTTCTCTGTGTATTTTTTATTGACATTTTTTCTATAGATGTCTAGTATATTAAGTTGTTTAAGAAAATAACCATATTTATAATAATATACATATAAATCTCATAAAGTATCATTAAACTATGATGTAGGTACATCTCTTCATGGATAACTCCAGAACTTATACAAGTGATATAGTAAATATGTAACATGTATTGTATCAAACAGGAGTTATGGATGATTTTAAAAATCAAAAAATCAGTCGAATATTTGAACTAATTTCCCTGTAAGAACTTGAACAATCAGGTTATCAGTTCCAAAGCCTTAAATATGAATTGAAGATATATTATATATTCACATTTTTCGTTGAAGGTCTGTCCCAAGCGAGATAGACGGAGAGAAACAAACACCATATATTTTAACAGATTTTTAATTATCTCAATAGAGACGAAGTTGGAATATTTATTGTAGGAGAACCGGGAAATCAAGGCACCTACAGGGCTTACGACCTGTCATCCTTGATTTCCCGGTTCTCCTACAATAAATATTCCAACTTCGTCTCTATTGAGATAATTAAAAATCTGTTAAAAAATATCTTTGACTCCCGACAGGGAAAAAAATCCAATGTTTGCGCATATGCAATAATAAAAATATTCGAAACACCATATACCTTAAAAACACTCATTGCTTCGTTCATATTCATTCACTCTGTCTCATCCATGTCCAAGTTTCTTATATTTCATGGTCGAGCCCTTTCTCAAGTGAATTGGATTTTTTACTTATGAATTTATTTTTAATGAAATGAATGTACCTAATTGAATCATTCCTTAAACTCAAGTAAAAAATACTAATAGCTGAACGATTTATAACTATGCAACAATAGTAATAATAATGGACACTTCCTTGCACCCTGCGCAAGTGGCAAGTTTATTGCCGTATGGCAATTTCTTCCAACTAACCAATGATATACTTGTTCCAGAAACAAACTTACAAATTCTTTAAAAAACAATGTGATTAATGGATCAGATGGGTGGTGGCAGAGCGGTTAGTAATCCAGTGATCTTGAGTTCGAATCCTGCCACGACCAATTTCGTTCATCTATACCTATATCATAACCATTTATGCTTAATTTAGGGAATGTATGAGGATGTATATATACTTGTTACAAGGATATATTCATACTTACTAGTTGCATGTAACACATGAGATCCAACTGTCGATAGCGATAGTATGTATAGTTGAAGAATAAGTACCAAACTATAAACCCATAAATCCAAATTATTGAATATTTTAGGATAATTTGTTTTCTATATAACACATGTAGGTATGTATGTCAAGATAGGACAGTATGGAGGTCAGTCCTTTTTTCTACTCAGAATATGAAAACAGCATGATGGTATGTATGTATGTTTGGAGATTTAAGTATCAAACTATTAAGTCTTCTTACATATATTATTGTGTATAGGCGACTGCCATATAAATTGTATAAAGCAATGTCATCACTAAATTCAATTTTTATAAAAATTGTTAAAAAAGTTTGAGATATATTACTATAATGTATACATTTTTTATAGAAAATTAAATTCTCTAGTTTACATGTTTCGGCATTTTTCGATATTTAAAAAAAAATGGAAATAAAGCCAGTAAAAGACAAAAATTTGTCATACCAATTTCTTGATTCTAAATAAAAACAGTTTGAGAAACCCTGGAACTGTTTTTCAAAATTTATTTCGAGATACTATATTTGACTATATTTGTACAAAATTTCAGCATTCTGGCTTTTATAGATTTTGAGATAATGTGGACAAATGCTATAAAAATTAAAATGTTGATAACCCCTGACTGGAAAAAAAATTCTAAATACTGAGTATAAAAGTTTTGTGTACCTAAAATTGTCTATATATTCTGAAATTTTAGGCTTTGTGAATCTAGCGGATCAAAAGTTATAAAGGGGGGGGACTGGCACACAGACACACGCACACACACAAACACACAAAACTCACATAAAATGTTCTACTCCGAATTCTGAGTAAATCCATGTATGGGAACATATATGCTGCGAAGCCTCTAAGTTGGTATTTTTAGCATGCAAAAAGTCCACTACGCCATACAAAATGTTCCTTCATACACGCGTCTTGGATTTAAACTGCCTATTCCTTCAATAGAATTTCATTCTCTTGAACGAATCGACAGTTGGATTAGGCAGTTTACCCATTATTCTTTACCAGCCATTAAAATTTTATACAGTTTACATTACTTTCGGGCAACTAACAGGTACCTACTGTGTCAAATATTAATTTAACACGCACCCAATAACAAGTTGCCACATTCTGGAGACATACAATATTAATTGTCTCACAGATCCAGACTGAAAACACAGTAAAGAAACTGTGTCTCCACTGGGAATCGAACCCGGGACCTTTTGATCAGCAGTCAAATACCGAGGATATTTGAATAATAATGAGGCACGAAGGCCGACAATTATAATTTTAAAAAAACATTTTTTAGGGTGGCAAAACTGTAATATCAAATTTTTTATCTGAATGTGTTGATATGGAGGCCAGCACAGATGTTAGACCAACTCAGGGTGTAAGGATAATGGAATTTGAAGCTGGTTATGAAAAATCTTCCAAAGTCGATATCGAACTGTGGGACTGCAGCGGAGATCATAGGTAATCAACATTCATACTTAACAATAGACAGATAAATAATCAGAGAACTTAATACATACATGTCCGTAACAGCATTGAAAGGGAGAACAAAATACCTATTTTCCATTTTTTTTATTATATTTTAATCTTGGCAAACATTCATCGCCTCATATACATTCATAAAAAATCTCATACATGCATATATGAGATGATTTATTTAATTTACCTCTTTCAGAATGTCATTTACATGATGCACTTTAAAGTCCTCATTCTAAATCTATCATTTTTTTTTTATTCCTTCTAGCTGCCTCTTCACATCAGCTTTGCTATGCAGCTCATTGTGAGTGAGTTGCTTCTAGAGGTCTTCCGATCTCTCAAATGAACTTCAAAATCTTCAGTGGGCTGGCTTCTCTAATTTGCATTTGCTCGGTGATTTGTTAGCCAAATATTTCAGCTCTTGTCGGCATCAGTGATCCACAGTTCTTGAGCAGGTGTAGCGCAGTCTCATACTCATCCAGGCAGAATGTACACAGATGCATGTCTACTAGGTTCATTGTAGATAAGATTTTTTTTAATCTACAATTTCCAAACAGTGATACGTTTTTAACTTTATTTAATACAAATTAAAAATCCTTGTTTTAAATAAAGACAAATAAAAATTAAATAATCTGCTTGGAATGATAAAAAATATGGTACATTCCAAATTGAAATAACAGAGGCAGAAAAATATGTTTATTTCATAAAAATTTGATTTTAAAGAATTGCACCATCAATATGTCTAAAATAACTCGTTAACAAAATAATGTGAAAACAATAAAAAAGATGTTAAAATGTTTTCAAACTTGTTAACATCTAGTAATACCTACATATATTTTAGAATCTTGTTTGCTGTTTTATTCTATAAAATGAACAAAATAAGTAAATAAAACAAAAGTGATTTGTAATAAATATAATTCTTTCAGATATACCACAATATTAACTCCAAAAATATCAATAATATTTGCATAAGTTTATTTAATGAAAACTTCTATTGATGAACAAGTCCCTATATTTATTTATTTAATTGATTACTATCTCTGTTCCTCAGGTTTGAAACATGTTGGCCTGTATTTCGCGACAATGTCCAAGGAGTGATACTTGTATGTTCAGTGAACAATGTCAATGTTGCTCCAAGAGAATTTGAACTTCTATACAATTACTTTGTTTTACAACCGGGACTCGGTCCTAAACAATGCCTGGTGCTGTACAACACGATGGCTCTACAACAAGATGTTAAAGGATTACGTTTAAGTAAGTTAAAATGTTTTAAAGAATCGAGATAGATATAGCTAATACCTTCATGGATATAGCAGTGTATTTTTTTTATTGCAAGATGCATATGAATAATGATGTTAAATCCTAACTAAATTTATTCAATATACAAACAAACAATTCTAACACCATGTTATTTATTGGATTATTGCTTTAAATAATCCAATTCATGATATTTTTTTCATAGATTTAAGTCAATAAACTTCAATATTGGATTTAATTCAATAATCTTTACAGACTTTAACATATTTATTGTACTGTATCTCTTGATATTTGATCTCAATATTTGTTTGCTAATTTTCTTTGTTTAAAAATGCAATATATTATATCCATTACAACTAATTATTTTATCTAATTTATTTTTTAATGGATTACAATTTTCATAATAGATTGTGAATACCTGTGAATACCATCACTGTTTTTTCCATATTTACTCCTACAAGGTTTTGTCTATGGTTTTGTCCAATTTTGAAATTATCCTGCCATCTATCAATAGAAGTTTATAACATTTTTAATGAAATCTACAAAATTTATCCTTGACTCAAACCTTATTACTGAAAATGGCATTGATTTTTTAAGTACAATTTATATATTATTTCTTGTTAATATTTTGCAATATTTCTTGTTAATGTATTTAATACATACTGATTCTGTTTTGATTGTAGCTCCTACGTTTGCAAAGATATCCCAAGTTCCAGTTAACATTGCAGAGGCAGGAAATAAACTGAAAAATGATTTTAATAATTTTATTTCAACATTAATAAGCGACATGAAACATGAATAATTTGTACCTATACTTATTTTAATAACACAAGATTTACTGTTATCGTGATAAGTGATCAATTAATATTAATTAGAATAAAAATATGTGCATACAATCATTTGATAATGTTACAGTATTATTTTGTTTTCTTTGTTAAAAAAATAACAAGTCACTAAAAGCTGTTTCAAAATAAAAATTATTACCAATAATCAATTGAACATAGTTAAAAACATGTCATCTTTTATTTATTTATTTTGTTGTTATGACTGGTAAATATGAAAATAATAAAAGCACTATGGCCTACAAAATGCATACCTACAAAAAAAATGTTTTTTCAGTCTGAATAGAACTATATTGGTAAGTGTCATTCATTGCCCATCTTTATTCTCCACTTCTATGTAGTAAGAAAATCTTTAATATTGTTTGAGATAGAACAGACATAATTCTACTTTTTTTAATGTTTCAAAGAGTCACTTCTTGACAGAACTACATAATAAAAATGTATAAAAATAAATGTAAGAGAGTGTTGATAGTATGGATGTGTGCTGCGTATGTATATTGTTCCATTCATAAATGTCTTATTAATAACTTGTATTATTCATTCATTCATTCATTCATACCATCACGGCATATCCCACAATGTGGGGTAACCAGCGAAAGGTGTGCATTGCCTTATAAAAGGGAGAACAACACATCTATGTATACCCACACACCAGTCTCGTTTCACCAAAAAAGGCACTACATTCAGAATGGGTGGTGAACCTCATTGCTGAACTATGTAAGATGTTATTGTTGCCTGTTGTATTTTCGATTACCCGGCTCTTACGGGACACTCGAAAACAATGATTTAAAAGAATGGAAGCACTATTCTAAGCCGGTGCCTAACAGCTAAACTTGTATTATCGTTTTCAAAACCTCTCTTTCTGTAAAAAAATCATGATTATAAAATTACATTAAATTATGATTGAACGTAAAACAATATAATATTTAAATATTTACTATAGATTTTGCTGTTTTTATATTGTTAATTTTATGTTATTTATGGTGTAGAACTCTATTTTACGAGGTTTTAGCAGGATGACTATTTCGGCTGACTTGGTTCTTATCCACCTGAGACCAGTCGTCCTACAGTAGTATATTATGTAGAACATTAATTAAGTAGTTTGTTTGATTTAAAAAAAAACTTATTAAATTCATTTTGTTCAATATCATTTTTCATCGCATTGTTTTTTAACAATTTGTTATTATCTCAAGAATTACTTGTATCTATCCTGTTAACTAAAAACTATATAAAATACACAAACTTGATTTTATCTTAGTGCTAGCATTTCATTTATTGAAGGATGAAGGCTGTTATGTAAATATCTCTTTAAATAGATTAATATTGATAGTTATTTTAATGTACAAAAAGCTTAATACCATCACGCCATTTCCCAATTTGGGAAGGCAGAGAGAACCTCTCTCTTTTCACGCCCATGCATCGTCTCATACACGCTCTTCTTTTCTTCTTACAAAAAGTAATAAATAGAAATTATTGTTTTTTTTAGTAATCAAATGATTATTCATAATTCAATATGTATATTTTCTATAATCTGTCTCACGTTTTAATTATATTATTATTCTGTTAGCATAATAAAATCTCTTTTCTATGGTTAGCATTAAATAAGAATTATAAAAAAAAGAAACAATGCATATTGTAATTTTTATGAATGCAATAGTAAAATGTTTATACTGAAATATGTTAGATGTCAGTTTTCATGGCGATAGCAGCGCTTTGACATTTAGCGGTGGAATTCAGCAACAGATAGCGGAACGTGACGCTAACGCCAGGCAACAAACTGAAAAACGCTCAATAGTTCCCAAATCGCAGACAGACCTGTTGCTACGAAAATGCCTCGATGCTATGAAAATTTGATATCTCATGGAAAATAATAGTCGCATTTAGTGAACTGTTAAACTTAATGACATACTGGTAATTTACTTTGCTCACCATTAATTATTCGAAGGGCTTATATTTTATGCGCGATGGTCTAGAAGTTTTCTTGGTACAAAAGTGTATGTAAAAATGTATCATAGCCTCGAGGATTATCAATTTGTTTATTAAAAAAAAAGGACACGGCGAGCAGCATCGTTATTTGCGAAAAATGCAAGGCTAATTTGGTCGCGTGTTTCTACAGCAAATCAGTTGCAGAATTCGGTAAAAGGACGAAAATTATTGATCGTTGTGAGAGGCAAAATGGCGTCACCTCAACGATCGGGCGTTGCCTTTCACGGCTTCGTCGAATTTTCGTTAATTTTTTTTATAAAAATTGTTAATTCTTGCTGTTTATTTTCACTCTCAATAATTTATGATTTTGATTCCATTTCGATATTTTTTCATTTCATTGGCTCACAGACCCGATTATTATTTTAAAGGTCACCTTGATCAGGGCCGTCTTTAACTTTCTTTTTTATATACCTAAGTATTGCATGTTTTGTAAAATACTGGTTGTGGTAGCTTTTGTATGAAGAGTAAATAATTTCAATTTATCGGGACATATTTTTTTCCATAACATTAAAATTGTTTCTTATACTAAAATTCAAGATTTCGGTGTCAAAAATAATTGTCAATGCCTAAATTAATAAAAATGTCTAGCATATTTTATATAATTTCAATCATAATTTGAGTCTCTCCAAACGTAGCATGTTTATTTAGTAAACATTGTTTTTATCTTTCCGTGGCAAAATATAATCTGAATACGTCTAGTGTTCTCCCCACTCCCCGCCAACGCTACATGCCTTCAATTTTATTTGATGACGTCACAAAGCTGTCGCCTATTGGCGTTGTGACTGGACGTGCTGCAACTACACATTTTAAAAACGAGAAATTTGTTAATAAAAACGGTTACCACAAAACACACTCAAAATTAAAACAAATTTGTGTTAAATCGCCAGCAGATAATCTTAAGAAAATGGTGTGATATTCGTTTTTTTACATAATATTTTAACTGTATTCCAATTTCGAAAATTCAAACAATTTCATCTATTTAATATCTAATACTGATATGAATGAATATCAATGAAATATTAATCTAATGTCACTTGAATCGTTTAAATACAAACGTTCGCTTTTTATCCGAACTATTGAGTTCGTTTGTAGAAAATAATTAGTGCAAAAATGCAAATTAATAATCATGAACGCCATTTTATTGTTTGGTGAAATCAAATTCATTCTTGGAAGGCGTTACCTACATGAGTAACATTTAAAAGCGGCGTTGCCAAACTTACTCGATACGATATTATTTTCTAGTGAAAATTAAAAACTTTTGTCAAGTAAATTTTGACGCAAAACGTTTTGTAGGTTTATATATATATTAATGGCATCGATTCATACCTGTTTTTATTATTATCTAATGAATTAACAAAAGAATGACATTACATAATGAAGAATATTTAGAATTGACATGACATTATAATGACGTTTTTTCGTAATACGTAGGAATTTATTTTGCATACGGAATATCATTTCAAGTAATGAAAAGATACAGCATTTTTTGATTATTTTTAGTTAAAATTAGATAAATCAAAACTATTTACGCGCTTTTATATACGTAGGTATATGAATATTTATATACTTGGGTGTATAATATAGTATATTTTTTCATTGTTATAGACTATTGCTACGTTGCCAAATTTCCTTGTCGTGTAGTATTTATCAACAGTGAGAACAATATAACCGTCTCGCTTTGTCGATTTGTCACCTTGGTTCGAAAAACAGGGACAGAACATACATAATTCATTTCGAAGTGGTATTACGTCGCGGAACGTGCTGAAATTTGAACTGAAATAATTATAGTATAACCAATAACAATGCGCGCGAAAGAAATACTGAGAAATACGCACATTCATACCAAACTAAAAATATTTTAGGAGACACAACAAGATGTGCGCTTGTATATTTATCAAAATAGGTAGCTGACATGTTAATGTGTGCTATAAAGTATTATGTATTTACTATGTAAACAAAATGAAAGAGATTGAATGTCAGAAAACATGTTTACATTTATTTAATATAATGTATTGGTTGCTTAAACTAAATATGACATAAAATGGAGTTTATCAGTTCATGTGAGGCAATCATTATTCATTTATGATAATGGTTGCTTACTTCTCTACTTAATTTACATTATCATCATCATCAGCCTGTGTTTGCCCACTGCAGGACATAGGCCTCCCGTTCCTGTGCGACTCCCATCCACTGTGGTCCAACAAATCTTTTAATGTCGTCCATCCATCTGTTGGGTGGTCGCCCTTGTGGTCTCTTGTCGCCTCTCGGTCTCCACTACACCAGTCTTTTCGTCCATCTATTGTCTGTCATTCTTGACATGTGTCCTGCCCATCTCCACTTCTGCATGGCTATTCTCTCAACCACATCGGACAGTTTGGTCTCACTGCGTATCCAGTCATTCCTCTTCCTGTCTTCTAGTTTTATGGCCAACATTATCCTTTTCATTTTTCTTTGCGCTACACGCAGCTTGTTGGCAGACAATTTGGTTAAGGTCGTAGTTTCCATGCCATAAGTGAATACTGGCAGAATGCACTGCTCAAACACCCTTGACTTCAGGGAATTCGGTATGAGGCTACGAAAGGTGTTATCGAGTTTCCCAAAGGCCGCCCATGCGAGACTTTTTCTTCTCTCAATTTCTATAGTTTGATTGTCTCTGCCTAGAGTCATCTTATGTCCAAGGTATATATAGTGGTCAACCTCTTCTACTGGAAGGCAATAATTGCTTGTGTCCAAGTTTGTCATTATTTTCGTTTTTTTGACATTCTTTTTTAAACCAATTGAAGTAGATATACCTTTCAGTTGGCTGATCATTTCCACCATTTCATTGACATCCTCTGAGATTAACTTAATTCTTAATTCACACTTCTTTAAAAATAATTTAGGTACTAATTCATTTTGAAAATTCTTTACTTACATTATAGAAATTTTTCTCTGACAAAACTATTTATTTTAATGTAGAAAAAAAAATAGTATAGCTGAGTTAGACACCTTGATTTGAAAATGTTTTTTTTTATTATTTTATTTTATATTGCTTCTCGGGCTATTTACAGTTACTTTGTCAAATATTATTTTAATACGCACCCAATAACAAGTTGCCACATTCAGAAGGCTGGTGATATTAATCGTCTCACAGATCCAGACTGAAAATACAATTAAAAACTGTATCTTCACAGGGAATTGAACCCGAGACATTTGACTCAGATATCTAAACAACTGAACCACGAAGGCTGACATTTTAAATATAATGTTAATATAACTAAATTTATAGTATGGTATTAGTTATGAATAGTTTTTATATTTTCATTTTCTGAACTACCTAATTAGTTTCTTATTACAAAGAGATGACGTTTAATAAATGAACAACATTTTTTCTTACCAACTTTAATTTTCATTCTTAATGTCTTTCATTGCTTTCTATATTCTCTTTGACTTCAAATCTGATAACAATTTCAATTTTTTTTTTATAAAATCCTATCTTTGTAATGGAGAATATTGCAGTAGATAGGAATGCTTTAATTTTAATAGTAGATAATCTGAATGCATGTGGGAAAATGAAGGGGTAAGCTCTAAAAGAAAATTTGAAATTTGTATCGGATTTGAGTGATGTTTCTACTATAAAATTAAAGTCTAAAAAATCCATTATTTTATCATTTCTTTAAATTATTCAGATATCCCTTTGACTTATCTTATACTTTTTGTACTTTATATTTTTTTTAGTTTTGTGTATTTAGTTTTTTAAACATATTCTTCTTTTTTTTTCAGGGTGTCCCGTGAAGAAATAATTTGGTACGCCATAAAAATAAATATTATATTCAATGATAATCATGGCAAATGTGGACACACCAAATATGGAAGACCTGGAAGATGGAGAGATTGAATCAGACTCTGAACAGGCCAAGGAGGAAGCGGCTGCCACAGCGGAAGTCATCGATAAATCTGAAGCCAAACCTCCGCAGAGCGCTACGATACAAGAGGAGCCAAAAATGAAGCCCCCAGACAAACCGCATTCAAAAAAATCAGAAAGCAAACATGACCGAAAAAAGTCCAAAGACCACCACAGCAAGTCAGATCGAGAGCACAAATCGCACAAAGATAAAGGGAGAAAGTTCCTCTTACCTACTCCTGTAGAAGACGACTTTGCTGGAAACATTGAAAAAGCTATACGGATGGCGCTAACTAAGGGGAGCGACAATCCAGAGGATGCTAAGAATGACAATGAAAAGTTTGACAGCGGTGTCGACGTAGACAGCAAACGGAAACATAAAAAACGCAAAAAACACAGTCAACCTGATAAAGATGTTTCCAAGAAAAAACGGAAAAGGGAAGAAGTTGCCTCGGAGCCCGTAGACGATGTGGATGAAGATGAGATGATGTGCGTCAGGGGAGCCTCTCCCGTCTTTAAACAATCGCCGGCTGTGGAGCCCTTCAACAACTATCCCAGCGAGGATGAATATGACTCAGCCAGCAGTGAGGATTCTAGAGGTGGGGGACGCGATAAGGGTCGAGGGGGACGCGGGCGAAGCGGAGCGACCAGAGGAGATCGCAGACAAGACAAAGGAAGGATGCGTTCGCGCCGACAGGACGTACATCCTCAACAGGATCCAGACGGAGTATGCCTTTTTTACATGCAAGGAAAATGTTACAAGGGCGATGATTGCACGTATTCGCACGATGCCCAGCCACCTAGAAAAATGGAGCTTTGTAAATTTTATCTCATGGACTGTTGCGCCAAACGAGATAAGTGTCTCTATTTACATTCAGATTTTCCATGTAAATATTATCACACCGGTTTGCAGTGCGTGTTTAAAGACGATTGCAAGTTTGCTCACGGTAAACCTCTCTCAGACAGTCTGAGACAAATATTGTTAAAACACATAGAATCCGCCCCAAAGGAGATCCTTGGAGATTTTCCGAGACTCAGTCGCGAAGCAGCTGCTATGATGTTGGCTCATACACAAATTAAACTGATGCAACAATTTTCTCCCACCAAATCAAGCAGTAAAGAAAAGGCCATTCCTTCTATTTTTGATTTAAATGTTCCAAAACCTCCTGGGTTTGATGAAAATCATTCTATGAACTCTATGGATTCTTCAAATAATGATAAAAATAGAAATTCATCCAAAGTACGACAATCTCGATGGTGTGACTCGTCATCGGCGTCTAGCAATATTCTCAATCCTGCAATACCCAATAATCATTCATTAGTTACCGACAATATATTAAGTGTACAAAATTTAAATGGGGTGTTAACGCCCACACAAATTTCTGAATTATTACAATTAGGAATAGAAAATTTAAACCAATTAAGTCAACTTACTGTCATACAACTGAATCAAATCGGTTTGACTATGAATCAAATAAACGAAATACAATTAAATACTATGAGCATACAGAAATTAGGTTTAATCAACAATCAGTCTTCCAATTCTAATCCATTATTCAATAATGTCAAGTCTAATAAGGATTTAGACATGAGAGTTTCTCCAGGGTTGTCAGAAGTTCCGATAGTTCCTAAATCTGAAAGTAGCGGGCAAGATGTAGATATGAGATTCCAGACCCCTTCTTTGCATCATAACTTGGATAAAGACAATAGAAACGTTCAATCAACGCAATATAGTTTAGATCCTAGAAAGCAGAAAAGCAATATAGATATCGATCAATATACTAAAGATGCTTTGAAGTTTAGCAAAATTGAAAAGGAAAGTCCATCAGTACCAGAAAATGATTCAAGTAAAGAAAACCAAGAAAATACAATCAATAAAAAATCAGAATTAGATATTGATCATCGTGTACTTAAATACATTAGTGATGCGACTGTAGCTAATGTTAAGTTATCTATGGAAAACAACGAAGAAGAAATCAAAGAGGATGTATTTGAAGATGAAAAGGTCATTTCACTTTCGAAACATCAAGATAGTTATCTAAATACACAGAAAAAATTAGATCAAAGAGCACGTAGAATTACCACAGACGATGAAGATGACAATTTACAAATTGATGAAAAATGGTATTCTAGCGACGAGGAGACCAAAGAAAAAAATGTTGCACCCAAAGAAAAAACTCCTACAGAAGAGGTTAAACCAAAATTTTACACTCCTACAATTGACACAGATCAACTTGAGCCAACGACCGTTATAACAAAACTAGGAGATTTATCTAAAATTGATATCAGTGCAGAAGTGACAAAACTCCTCAGTACAATTAAAAATAACACACTACCCGAAGAAAAAGAAGCACCTAAAAAGGAAGAGTCGAAATTGAGAGATCCTAGAAATACTATAAAAAAATCTCCTGAACACAAAACCACAACTGAACCTCCAAAAAAATCTTCTAAACCTCCCATTGTTTCCATTTATAATTGCATCGAAGGAGGTGGCGGTGACAGTAGAAAAAGAACTGACATAGATTTACGTCCAATAAAAGATTTAGATTTTAGATTGCCCGCTTTTGGCGATACAGATTTAAGACAGACACCGGGTAGTGGCGATGTTGATTTGCGTTTAGGATTACCTTTCAAACCTCTTCCAAATTATACACCGGCGTCAGAGATTGATGGTTCCCTCAAATCTCACCCTCCCATTATATTTAAACTTGTCATAGTTGATGTTCCACGGCCGGATTATACCGATATTAGAAATAGTACACCTAAATCCCAGGCTGCCTCAGATCCAAGATTAAGAAAAATATTTAGATTATCATTAGATGAAAATCCCTCCTCAGATTCATCAGACAAGCAATCGAAACCGTCTAAATCGGCTAGAATAGATCCCCGTAAAAGAACTCAAGAGTCGAATGAAAAACAGCAATCGCCAAAAAACCCACCTCTTGATGTTCAAGCCATGATACAAACGTCCGAGTGGTATAAAGATCTAAGTTCTAATCAAAAAATTCTAGTGAATCAGCAATTAGCGTCTGTTACAATGAGTTTGAAAAAATTCCATCAAGATACTAAGCCAGGAAAGGTATTCGACACATCTGAAATTCATTCTAACAATGTTCTCACAAAGATATTTGCAAACTTAGGCATCATTTTGAACGAAAAAGGTGAATTTATACAAGTGAAGTTGCCCGAAGCATCAGTAAACACGATGCCCCAGGTAGGATTCAACCAAAATGAACAGTTTGGCAATGTCAACATGCCCGGATTGATGGACAACATTGGAATGATGTCGATGTCGATGGGACCGCCTTCGGTGGGTCCGATAGGGCCGATGGGCAACTTTGACATGCGCTTTCAAGGCGGCGATCCTCGCGCGGCCCCAGGGCTGCTAGGCATAGCTCCCGGCGTGCCGCACAACTTTGACGGCAACTTCAACAACATGCCGAACTTCAACAATGACAACAACTTCAACAACGGCAACTTTGATAACTCGCAGATGTTCAACGGGCCAGGGGGTAATATGAACGAGTATCGCGGGGACAACAACTACGACGAAAAATTCAACAATTATAGGAATCAGAAGAATGACTTTAAGCCATATAGAGGCGGTCGTGGGGGGAACGAAAGATGGAGGGGATCGAGGGGTAGGGATAGAAGAGGATTTTCCGAGAGGGGAGGTGGGGGTAACGGAAATAATTGGAAAGGCGACAGACGATAACATTTATTTCTTCCACAGAGCGGCGAGTGATGTAGAATAAGTCTAGTCACTTGTAGCTTAGACTGACATAAGAGTGATTTCTTCAAATTCTCATATATTGTAACATTATTATTATTATGTACCTACCTACATCACAATATAAATAATAGCTTTACCTTGTTGTAGGTATGACTGGTAATTATATTTTTATTATAATAAGTTAATGTTTGTATATAAAATGTACATTTATGTATTTTAGCAATAATATGATAAACAATTAAGGTATTTCCCAAAAAGATTTATTAGTTAAGAAAACGTTGAATGAACAACTATTATAAGTTTATTTGTTAAGTTTATTTTTCTTGGATTTACAAAAACATTACATTTTATGCAATTGGAAAGATTATTATAGCATATGTAGATTCTTTGTATTTTGTTATATTATATTTTTTTACTGCAATGTTAGGATTAAAGATGTTTTTTTTTTACGAACTCGGATTGCGCTTTTTTGTAAATATTTACAATTTTAAGTTGTTTTACCTCCTTAATTAATGTTTATTTATAAATTTATGCTTTGTTCGGGTCGATAGCCATCTTGTTATGGTTTATTATATTTGTACATAGGAGATATAATTATGTAATGTTATTATTATTTATATTTTGCATGAAGGAATCCGTGTTCTTTAAAATAACTTATACCTATTGAAATATGAGTCTCTTTTTGGGACTATTTTTTGATAGTTTTTATTTTACGGAATATAATTAGTACATGGATTTATTCATTAAATATATTATGTATTTCAAGTTTGATGCGAACCAATTTATTTTTTTGTTTTCACTGATAAATTTATTGAACAAATAGAGAAATAAAATTATCTATTGTTTCTTAATATTTTTTGTATGTAGTATTAAATTTATTACTAATTTTTATCAATAAACATTTTTTTAATAATATTATCTTTATCTGAATATTTTTATCATATCGAACCTACCTTTGAACTGTTTTAATCACAATGCTTCATATCTTGTATTATGTACCTACTCTTGATAACAAGTGCATAAGTTTTATTATACAGTTTTCATAAAAATTTAATTATACACTCTGAAGTCTATAACGTTATAACATTATTTTACCGACTACCATAGAATAGTGGTAAGTCTTTTGACTTCTGTGCGGACGTCCTGGGTTCGCTCCTCAGCATAAGAAAAAATTATCTCTCACAGAATTTTCGTTTTTCTGGACTGAAACACAGGGGGGCAAGTCTGGTTAAACCGGCGAAATCAAAACCCTCACGATTACCCATATCATGGATATAATTATTATATGGAGTTCTATTATATCTTGAGATGTCATAGAACTCCATATGATAATTATATCCATGATATGGGTAGTCACGAGGGTTTTGATTTCGCCGGTTGAACCAGACTTGCCCCCCTAGAAAATGTGTCATTTAGCTCAAAAAAAGTTGAGAAATTGATGTAAAAAAATTGCTTTGACAATACAAGAGCATGTATGAGACGATGCATGAATGTTGATGAGGCGATAGATATGTGCCAAGATAGAAGAATGTGGTGGTAGGTTCTCTCTAGATAATACCCCGAGAGGAAGACAATAGTATGTGCATGAATACTAATACATTCATTATAGTGGAAAATAAAAAAATAGATTTTTCTACAGAAACACATACAATATCAATATGAAGTAAATAGCTCAATTTTCCCATCCAGAATATGAAATTTCACACTTAATATAACAGACCATAGATTTTTTTGAAAGGTTGACAATCCCTAAATGAACTTTTGAATAGTGTTATTTTATTGTACTAAAAATTTAAGCAAAATAAATCGATTTTCCCTGCCGTGAAAGCATTTTGAAAATTTTGACAGATGAAATCATAAACAAGAAACTAACAGGTATCTACGAATAACTAATCAGCTCTAAGTTAAAGCTATTTACACTATAATATGAAAATGAAATCAAATTACTCAACATTGCCAAATATATTTTTTTTTAAATGAATATGTCCTTGTATAACAAGTACATATACATCTTCCTACGTTCCCTAAAATAAGCATAAATGCTTGTGCTATAGGTGAACGAAATTGGTCGAGACAGGATTTGAACTCGCGACCACTGGATTATGAAAACATGTAGCGTATAATAAATTATATAAAATAAAGATCACTTAAGTAAATATTAAAGCCAATTACAGGTTGTCACTGGAGTTACAGTAGTATATTAAGATAAGATAGGAATTGTTACATATTAGAGAGATATTGTGTGAATGATATGTGAAATTGTATATATAAATGTGTGCAGTATAAAGTGTTCAGTAAGATTATGAGAATGAAATTTTAAGTCTGATAATATTTTTAAATGTGGGGATGCTTAGTAAGAATATTTCGAACCCTTGGAATTACCTATCGTATGTATTACAGATTCTGTAGATTGTTGCACGTTGAGCATAGTTAGTGTGCTGAGTGGTTAGGTGGAATAAAGGAGTGTTTCTAGTTCTACGGGTAGGGATGTTGAAAGATGTAGGTATAATTTAAAAGAGCAGGAGAATCAATTTTACAATTAAGAATATTGTAGAGAAGCATCATATCGGATACTGTATAATAAATTTGGATTATTTTTATAGCGCCGTTTTTGTGATAACCTCACCTCAAGGGCGCTTTGAATATATTAGGGGTTTTTGTAAGACTCGCGGAAGAAGTGAGTTTTTAGGTGTTTCCTGAATAGTGCTAAGTTGTCGATTTGCCTCAGTTCAGGTGGTAGTTTATTCCACGAGGCTGGTCCGGCCACAGCAAAAGCACGATCACCGAAGGATGAAGTGTTGACTCTATTTATTTCAGTCAACTTGCCAATCACGGATGTGGTGGCTGACCGAAGTGTTTGTTGTCGCTCGTTTACGGTGAGAGGGATGCAGAAGTCTGAAAGATACGTGGGAGCCATGCCATGGATCGCTTTGTATGTCTGTTGTCAAGTGAATTATATATATTTTTCATACAAAAAATCCATTATTATGTGCATAATTTTTCAAATGTTGACAATTTAAACAAAATTAAATATTTCCAGGTTGTGAGATTATTTTTAAGTCGTGAGAAATCATTGAGAAAAAATGAACCGTTGTAGAATGAAAACTAATCAGCACTAAGTTAATTTACTTCACACATATGGTATCAATATGAAGTTCATCAGCCTTTTATTTGGGCTGTACAGAGGACAAATTTTCATATTAGTGTACGGATTACAGCATACACACAAAAACATCACGACAAAACTCAAAGTATACACTCTTTACATGATACCCATTCAGAAATTGATGTAAAAAATATGCCGAAAAATTGTGAAATCATGACTCCACTATTCCATAGTAGTGGAGAGCAAAAATAGTTTTTATCGCAAAATGCATACACGGAAGGTAGATTACTTGTAAGCCAAGGTTCTACTGTAAAACATTAACGACTCAAAACACCCTTGAAATGAAAACATCATTAAATGATGCATATTAAATTGGCCATGTACCTATTAATGTTAATTGGATAGAAAAATATCAGTGGGTATGAACAGATACCTATGTAGTTTTTTTGTAATTAAAGATTATACGTTCAACCATAAAATGAATATTAAAGCAAACTATAATAGAAAAATTACTGTTTTTGTATTTTTCTGTTACTTCTCACTGAAGTCACATAGAAAAATTAATGTCTCGTGTTGAGATTGAAGTATTTAAAATTTTATACACCTGCAACATGAACAATAATTTAATTGATAAGGTTTTAATATAAATCCACAGTTGATAACATAGCTATAAATTAATGTTTAAGCCATTATTACATCCATATCTAAATCTATCACAATAAATTACTGATTAATATAATCAACAATTCTTTATTTTAATTTTTTTCCTGCTTTAATAAAGTGTTGTAGAACAAATTCAGTTGAAATTTAAAAAAATAAAGATCTTATTTATTAAAATTTTGATACATGAAATCCAAAGTAGTAGGTAGTTATAAACATAATATCTATACTTATTTAAAAGTAAACCACTTTTTGATTCTACATGAATTTTATTATTGTTTTACTTTTAATTATATATATAATTTTTAATGGAATTCTACAAAATAAAAACTTTGTCCATCATTAGTTATAAACACTTCCTTGCACCCTGCGAAAGTGACGAGTTTACTGTCGTATGGTAATTTCTTCCAAGTAACCAGCATACCTTTATTGTTTATATTAATTATTTATTAATATATTGACTGGTTGCAAATAAAATAGAGAAACAAATAAATTAGATGGGTCGATGGCAGAGCAGTTAGCGCGCTGGGCTAGTAATCCAGTGGTCGCGAGTTTGAATCCTGCCTCGACCGATTTCGTTCACCTAAAGCTCAAGCATTTATGCTTAATTTAGGGAATGTAGGAAGATATATATGTACTTACTTGTTTAACAAGGACATATTCATTTAAAAAAAATACAATAAAAATATACCTACACACAAAGCTCTTGAAATAAAAATATGTTTTTATTTTATAAAACATATTCTATTATTCACGGTGTATCATGAGGAATAGATCAACCGAAGCAGGGAGGTAGGGGACCTCAATACCTATCGATTTAACCCCCATGTATGTTCAGCGATATTGGGTGGTTCAAAAGTTATGTACCTACACTTTTGTGAAATTTTAATAAAAATCGGATTTCCGACTAAACTACATCACTGTAGCTAAACTATTAGGTCTACGATCATGATTTTTTTTTCTGAGAATAGTTCAATAGTGATGCTTATGAAAAACAATACCGTTGTGAGTCAGTACCCAATTACTTAAAAATTTATGCAAAACTCAATTTTCCACTAACTTTTCAAGGGTCTTGGAGCAATAATTTCACATAACTTTTTTTTCCACAAGTTATCTTAAAAACTACTACCATTTATAAAAAGCTAGACCTGAAAATTTCATTTGCCTTGTATTAAAGGATCATGTTGAAAAATTCACTTAAATTGTACGAGTACCAAAAATCGATATTTTTTCCTTGAGACAAATACATGAAAGACTGAATATGTATACTTGGGAAGCATATTTCAACGGAACGGACGACTCGATAAAGAGATCGAAAGAAGAGTTATGGCAGGAAACAGAGTGAATGGAGCACTAAGAACAATTATGAATGATCGCAACATATCAAAGGATGCCAAAGTTGCCATTCATAACGCCATCGTAGTGCCAACCTTGACGTATGCAAGTGAAACCTGGACTTGGCAGAAGACGCATGAAAGTAGAATAAATGCAGTTGAAATGAGATCGTTAAGAAGGATTTGTAATAGAACGATGTATGACCGGGTAAGAAATGAGGACATAAGGAAAGAATGTAAGATGAAGAAAGATGTCATTACTAGAATGAAAGTGAACACATTGAGATGGTTTGGTCACATGGGGAGAATGAATGAGGAGCGCCTGACGAAGAAAATATGCAGAGCGGAAAGGAATGGAATGAGAGGTCGGGGACGCCCAAGAAAGGGATGGCACGACCATGTGAATGAAATTTTGAAAGACGGAAATGTTAGAAGTGTGAGCAATAGACGAACATGTATGAGACGATGCATGAATGTGGACGAGGCTAGAGATGCATGCCAGGATAGAAAGATGTGGCGTTCGGTTCTCTCTGCCTACCCCGCAAGGGACATGGCGTGATGGTATGTATGATTACGCAGAATAATAAGTTTACTAAATAAAAAGGGCCATAATGCAAGTCAAAGTTTTGATTTTTCTCTTGTTTATTTTTTATTGTTTTCTTTTACAAATATGTTACAAATGCATAATTTAACATTAATTAAATTTTTTTATTTTTGCCTTAATTCCTTAATTGAATTGTATTCACTTTTGTATACCTACTAACTAAGTTATTGGATACTGACTCACAACGATATTGTTTTCCATAAGCATCACTATTTAACTATTCTCAGAAAAAAATTATGATCGTAGACCTAATAGTTTAGTTTCAGTGATGTAGTTTAGTCTGAAATCCGATTACTTATTATTAAACTTTTACAAAAGTGTACATAACTTTTGAACCGCCCAATATCGCTGAAAATACATAGAGGTTAAATCGATAGGTATTGAGGTCCTCTACCTCCCTGCTTCCTTTGATCCACTCCTCATGATACACCGTGTATACAAGACTTTCTTCACCAAAGTTTCAATGTGTAACATTATGCCAACTCCCTGTTATTGGAGTAGGCAGAAGAAACCGAGTGTCATACACTTCTGTCTTTGTATAAATTCATTGTCTCACTCACATATTCATACATCTTTTCATCCATGCTTGTCTGTTACATGTATTTTGTTATGATAATCATTGGTTATAAAAGGAGTGGCTGGAAGCAATTGATACGGTCTGCAAGGTCTCAGGGGAGGCTTATGTTAATTACTGGACAAGAAAAGGTTGATAATATGATGATGATTCATTATTTAAGACAACGATTGAGCATATTAAATCGAAAATTATTCGATCTTCGACGATCTTATAATTTTCACCTTGGTCTTAACATATTATTTTTGTGTATCATAAAAAAAATTGGCAAATATTTTTGGTACAAAATTAAATGCCATAGATATAGATGCAAATCTCACGAAAGGCTCAGAGATAAAAGATAATAATCACTGTTGTCACTGACGATGACATCGAAAATTTGTTTTATTTTTTCATTTTGAGCATGTCATAATTGATATGTTATCTTGATAATAGCAAATAGAGGGTAATAAAATCATTAATATTTACATTATTTATTTATCTGCCCTTTTATTTCACCGGTAAGGCTTTTTAAATGTATATGTAATTCAAAATTTAGGTTATGAAGCCTTTGTTTTTAATTGGTGTTTTTAGACATTTCTGACTGAAATTATACTATTTACATCAAACTAATTTGTCTGACTTTTATAAAATATGTTTATTGTTTACAGGCAATATCAGAATGGCACAAAACAAGGACGATAATCCATTTTCTGGTCTTTTTATACCCACTGACACCACAAACAATGAAGCTGTCATTATGCAAAATGCAACGTCGTCTGTTAGCGGAAATAATATTCCTTCAAAACAGTCATCGGCAGTTACGAAGGAAGAAAAATATGAAAGCACACCGGAATCTATAAGAATAAATGCGATGGTTGAATATGTTTTTTACATCACTCTCAATAAAGACGCTATTTCACCGTCTACTAGTAAATATTCTAAGAATTCTATGCAGTTAGTTTATCTGGACGAACTGGCGGCGTCTCAACATCCCAAGACTGACATAGACCTCGACACATTGGAGCAAGCGTTATTCGAAAGACTGTTGCTATCAGAACCTTCGCAATATGTCATTCCAAAACCTTGCACTTCGTTCATTGAAAACGTCATACAGAAGGATGTGATTACATATTTATTTAGTGCCGACCAGAATCTTCTTTCGTACGAGTCGTCAAAGGATCAGGTTGAAATTAATGCAGTGAAGAAAATGAGAGAATTAATATTGAGGAATGCAGTGACTGCACTGAAACAACCAGATTTGTTCGAAGGACAAAATCTTAGTAAACAATTGTTAGAATTATTTAAGGACTTGGACGTATCCTGTCAAATGTTCATTGTTAATGTTGTACAAGAATTTTTATCGGATGGTTTGTATATATTTCATTTTTAATTATTAAACAATAACAGCTTTTTTTAAACAAAATAATTAAAAAATGCGTGAGACCCATAATGACCTATTCTATCGAAGCCAGAGCCGATACTATCAGAACAAAAAACCTCCTCCTGATTAGGGAAAAGAGGACACTGCACTCCATAGTGGGCGTAATACTCGTGGATAGAGTCCGGAACGAGGATATAAGGAGGAGATGTGATGTGGACGACATCATCCACTGGGTTAGAGGGCGAAGGCGTCAATGGGGAGACCATGTCGAGAGAATGGGAGACAATTGACTACCCAAAATTGTCTCCCGGAGGGTCGTAAAGCAACAGGGGGAGACCAGTAAAAGGATGGAGTGGCAGCTGGACATCCAGATCACAAGAGGCAATCTCCGACTGAAAAATAGGCCTTTGGCCTAAAACCAAAGGAAGAAGAAGAAGAATAATGTTGTTATTCTCTCAATAGATTTGGGAACTTGGAACTTAATTGAGACATATGTTTAATCATGCTATTTTAGATTCATTTTGATCTTTCAGTTCTCTGATGCATGTGTGATTGTTTATTGATTCAATTCAAAACATGTCTTTATAATTACATAAATTAGCAATATTTAAAAGCTATTATGATGGTGCTTGTTGATTGTTATAAAAGCTATGTGTTTTACCAAAAATACAAATATATTTTAAGTTAAACTCACAATTTCATAGCCTAATCATCATAGTGAATCTTGGGCATGACAGAAAATATAATAAATTGGTATACAAATAAGATATTGATTTAGAAATAAAGATGCATGATGAAAAAGGATGTAAATACATGCTGCGAAAGTGGTGGATAAATAGCATTTTTTTCCAAATAACTAGTGTTACCAGCCCAAAGCATGAAATCATTTTGAATAGACTTCTTTGCTGAGAATCGAACCCAGTTATTTTATAATGGAATCACTTCTTCATTTTATATAGGTTTTTTATGATGTTGTACAAACGAATATTTCTATATTATGCGTTATTGTTTTTTTAGGGGACCAAGATTCTTTTGTTCAGTTGAAAAATGTATTTCAACCTGTCCTACAAGAAATATTCAAAGATATTAATCGAGCTTCATTAATAACATTGGATCTGTATGTATTTCCTGCATTACATTTATTTGCTGGTATGTATAATGTTAACACACACTATCTTTTATATACTCTATATAAAATTTGACATTTATGTGTGGATATGTTCATGTTCCAGAATAACATTTTTTTTTATTGACAAAACTTTTTTTTAACATCTAAATAGAGACGAAGTTGGGATATATTGTAGAAGAACCAGAAACTAGGAGATGTTAAAAAAAAGTTTGTCAGTAAAAATATCATTTGACTCCTGATGTTCAGGGGGAGGGCGACTGACTCTAACAGAGTTTTTGTACTGCAAAAGAGAGCGGTTAGGATTATTCTTAATTTACGCCCAAGAGATTCCTGCCCTGAATATTTTAAAATTGGCTGGTGTCTATATTCAGGAATGCCTTACCTATGCTCGACGCAATATGAAAAACACTCCTCTTAACTCAGAATATCATCGGTATAATACGCGAGGTGCAAACAACATCAGACCTGCAAAGTGCAGACTGGCAAAAGTTGCAAACAGCTTTGTGGGCAGAGTATTAAGACAGAGTATAATAAACTGCCACCTTACATACGGTCTTTAAAAGAATGTAGTTTTGAGAGAGAGACGAAGAAGTATCTCGTCGATAAATCATTTTATACAACTGATGAAATGCTAAATGAAAGAGATTTCAATTAGCATGAGTTTTTTTCTTTGTTTATTAATATTAATTTGTTTTATTTTAATCAATGACGACTCCGAGTGCTCTGTTTGGGAGCCTATGGAGGATAAACCAACATCAATACATTCAATATTTGCGTATATGCAATTAAAAAAATATATATTCCAGATCACCAAAATTGGTGCGTTAAAAAGGTTTTGTACACAATTTACAATATCAAAATCCATTTTTTTTTTCATTTTAACAACAAACATGGGGGAGCAAGTTTGGTCAATCGGCGAAATCAAAACCCTCACGATTACCCATATCATGGATATAATTATTATATGGAGATCTATAATATCTTCAGATGTTTTAGAACTTCATATGATAATTATATCCATTATATGGGTAATCACGAGGGTTTTGATTTCGTTGACTGACCTGACTTGCCCCCCTGACTTGAAATGAAAAAACTTTATCAATGTCATTGTCTTTGATTTTGACATACAGTTATGCAGTAATTAAAAAAAAAAACTAAAAGGATAATTTTTGGGGAATTTATATCGAATTTCAAAAGTGTGACAGCCATTCACTAGAGATATTTAAAAATACTAATGGTATTTTTTAAAAACGCTGTTTTACAAATTTGAGGTATTCAATTTCAAATCAGGAAATTATGGTGTATATTCCCTCTTCAGTACTTCGGTTAATATTTATATATTTTTAAAACTATTGTTAAATCCCAGTGTATATTGTCATCATTATCATCAGTGACTCCACAGCCCAGTATGGGCCTTAGCCTCCTCAAGGAATCGTCTCCATTGCTCCCTATCCATGACCTTTTCTCCGATTTCGCACACCGGCTATCTGAAGGTCCCTCTCGACTCCGTCCATCCATCATAGTTTTGGCCTTCCCACACCTCCTGTGTATATTGTAGTAAATTAAATTTTAATTTAGATTTTCATCTGAAAGTTTTATTTTATTTTATTTAATTCTGGGAACAGACATTTATATACAGCTTGTGGGAAAACAAAAAAACAATATATATACAAAACCAGTAAAGTTCCCTAATGCTTTTATACAATCAAAATAATGGCTAGATAATGCGAGTGATCTTTACAATACAAAATATAAACAACAACAAAAATAAAATACTTAATCATTAAGAATTTGACATACAAACCTCTATAGAACAGGAAAGGAGAGGAAATAGAGGGATAGGAATAACCTCGATGATTTTCAATTTCACCCCAATAGATCACACCAACAACTCTCGATGGAATTCTATTTAAATTTTATATATTAACATTTATTTATAAAATACTCACAAGACAGATTATAACTGTGGCAGAACAGTTATTCAAAACCAGTTATATAAAATAGCTCATTCGTGGTTCATTCAAACAAGAAGTGAATTATAATAAAACGAAATCTTTATAACAAATACATTTTTCAGGAAATGCCCATCTTGCATATATATTGTTGGAATTGTGTGTACCTCCAGCCAATAAAGCGGGAAGGGGCTACCAGGAGACAATCCTAGGGGCGCTAATGAACCTCTCGGTGCTTCCAAAGACACTCCAAGGACAGTACGAATATTTTGACTCACCAATGGATCAAGTAATTAATTTATTTACTTTTTGAGACAGTAATATTTATTACTAACCTCAACATCACATATTTGAAGCTATTTATTTATTTATTTTTAAGCAAACAAACAGTAAGCCAAAACAATTTGCCGTAATTTTACTCGTCTTGAAGAAGTACATCTCCGTAAATAAAAATGTGACTATATATAAAAAAATATTAATTTAGTAAATATTAGGTACCTACAGGAGAACAAAATTAATAGAAAGAAAAAAAATGTAAAATGTGCTCATGAGGAAGGAAAAGGAATGGAAGGAAGTGGGAAATCAGAATCACTGCAACGTTATCAACCCCTCATCAATGACTCGAAAACTTGAGACTTGAAACTATTTAATATAATTTAAAGATGAAAAGAGTATATTATAACAGAATGGTTCTGAAATAAAAATTGCGTCAGAGATTGGATTTATGACAGGTACTATGGCGGACATTAGGACCTGGTTAATCTATTTTGTGAGAGCCCATGTGTTTGTTGAGGTAGTGATTGTGAGTGCAGAAAGTTGAAATTGTGTACCTTTTTAGTGTGGAACGGAAACAATCACCTGGTTCATAATTGCATATAATTGTCAATAAAAATTGTAAACTGCTACCCCTAGAACAGGATTTCCTAGTTGGGCAGCAGTTATCTACTTATTGTTGTCATTATAAATATGGTGTGATAATTGATAATAATGTAAAGAATATAAACATCTGAGAGAATGAAACCTTAAGAGGGATATTGTAAGCAAAATGAAAGATAGGTGTTTTGAACACATTTAAAGAATTTACAATGATAAAATACAAAGCTCTAAGAGATGGAGTGAATAGCAGAGATCACCCTAGAAACTGATAACATGACTATGTGAATGATATTTTGAAAGAAGGAAGCATGTAAAAGTTTATACAATTGGCAAGCATGTACATATTATGTAAATGAAGGTGTGACGATATGTAAATAATTTTAAATTTCTTATTCAAAAATACTAACATCAATACATTTAAATAAAATAAAACAATATGTTTTTCATTCTACTTACCAATGACATTTTATATATAGACAAGTTATATGAGAGCAAAACGCTCTACAAAAATGGTACATTTTTACAACTTCTTACAATATCACCAAGGTCATACAATAATAGACACACACTGCAGACATATTTTCTCTTTTACTTCATTGCAATCACATCATAAGTATCTCTCATACCAAATAATGACTGTGAAAGAAATGAACATATATTAAGTTATAGCTGTGTGAAAAAGCTAATACAACAGAATCTCACTACATAGCTACAAGCAAATATGACTTAAGTACTCTCTCGTTTACTCAAAATTAAAATAAAAAAAATATTGACATATAAATAATATATACTAACATAAAATTATATGTCTGGTCATTCCTTCACAGTTCTATTGTAACTTATACATGTTTTCATCATACAAGATGGTATTTTCACTACAACAATACGTTGAACACTACAACATTTATTTATTTATTAAGCTTCACGTAATATACTGTGTACAATGGCGGGTTTATTGCCACAAGGCAATTTCTTCCAACCAGCCAAAGCAACGTGAGGCCATAGATAGTATAGTGGTAGGTGCATCAAATTTATAACAAACGAAAAGAATATTAAGAGTAAATTGACAGCAACAAAGGAAGGAAGGAAATAGAGGTTGAGGGAGGGGAGGGAGGATGGATATGAGGTGTCAGTTAAGAATTATTAGACAGGTAAAACAGCTTTAGTTTGTTTTTAAAAAGTTGAATCGATTGAGACGTCGTAGTATCATTACTTAAGGTGTTCCATAGTCTTGCTTATCGTACTTAAAAGAGGAACTGAGAAATTCAGTAGAATGAATGGGAATAGCTAGTGTAGTACGTTCAGCAGATCGAAGAGGCAGGCTGTGATTTGACAAGAAAATAGCCTTTTTCTTGAGATATTGTGGTGAATAAGTGTTGTTATTTAAATTATACAGTAGAGAAAGTAAATAAATGTTACGACGTTTACATCTTGCGTGTAACTAAAGTGCGGTAAGAATTAAGTGAGGTATATGCCTTACTTTTTTTTTATTGAATTTAAACACTAGTAATGTATCTATTATTTTAATATATAATTGCTACATACAATTAAAACATTAGTATGTAGAATCGAAAACATATTGTTTTATTTTTATGTAAAATGGAATTCTACCAAATAAATAATAGACAATGAACTAACATCAATATAAGTCTA
Organism: Molanna angustata; assembly: GCA_963576475.1. NCBI lineage: Eukaryota > Metazoa > Arthropoda > Insecta > Trichoptera > Molannidae > Molanna > Molanna angustata. The sequence goes on from OY754975.1 coordinate 33,711,581, forward strand.
TAAAAGTATAGAAATGGTCCTTTCTCTATGTTGAATTGAAATTTAAGTCTATGTGTACCTTGTTTTGAAGTTTTTTTATGTTATTGTTTGCAGCGCATTCATTGTAATCATACATAATTATTTTGAATGTTATAACTTAATTTTTAGTCGGCTAATTCGCTGATAGAAGGTCGCCTCTGGACAGCTTTGGAACATTTGACGGACAATCTTCACAAGTTGTTCCTGGCGCTGTTGAAATGCAGTCCCGAATGTAAAAAGTGCACCCTCAAGTGGCTGGCCGGCTGTTTGCACAAAAATATACCCAAAGGAAAAATATGGAATTCACAGGTAAATAATAACCATGATTTTTCTACTATTTATATTATATAGACTTGAGTCTGCAGCCAATAACATGGGTCTAAAGATCAATTCTTCAAAGGCAAAATACATGGCAACAAGAAAAGCATCACTGAACAGCATCACCGTAAGAAACAAATCAATATCAGTGGGAACCCATCAGCTAGAAGCCGTTGAATCATTCACATACCTGGGATCTCTTGTTACAGCGGACAGCAACACCAGTGCGGAAATAAGGGCAAGACTTGCCGTGGCAAATAGATGCTATTATGGGCTGCTAAAGCACTTAAGGTCACGACTCATCTCTCGTAAAACAAAAACCCTCATTTACAAAACTCTTCTTAGACCGGTAATGACATATACATCAGAATGCTGGACATTGACCAAGAAGGACGAAAATGCATTGTTGGTGTTCGAAAGGAAAATACTTCGCAAAATATTTGGTCCTACCTGTGAAGGAGGATCTTGGAGGTTCCGGTTTAACCACGAGCTAGAAATAATGTATGGCGAACCAAACGTTGTCCAATACATCAAAATAAAACGTCTACGTTGGCTCGGACACGTTTGTAGAATGGAGGATAACCGGGTCCCAATGAAAGTATAGGACACCTGTCCTGAAGGAAGAAGAAGCAGAGGGAGACCTAGGATGAGATGGCTGGACAACATCGAGGGCGATATAAGAGCGATCGGACAGACAAATTGGAGGAGACTTGCTGTCGACAGGGCGGGATGGAGGCAGTTTCTTGAGGAGGCCAAGGCTCGCACCGGGCTGTATTTATTTATTTATACATCTTCTTGTACATAATATAAACAAATATAATGCACACTGGCGGGCTTATTGCCATTAGGCAATTTCTTCCAACCAACCAGACTGTAGTGCCATTGCTGATGATGATATTATATTATAATTTCTAAACTAATTCTTTCATTTACAACGATCAAAATGTTTTTTTTTTGTTGCAGATAACAACTATTAGTCCAGAAGTATTGATGTGTGTTTCCGATGGATTTATTCTCAATTTAAGTTCCGTGCTACTGAGATTGTGCCAACCGTTCTGTGCTCAGAATGATAATAAATATCTCAAAATTGATCCCACGTATTGTGCAGTAACTGTAAGTTTTATTTTTTATTTAAATTACTTTCAATTTTATTTGCATCACTATGCTTTATTAAATTTAAATTTCAAATGATGACTACACTTCTCCCTCGAATACGAGATCTGGTCTCAACTGAGGCATGAAAAAATTTAAACGCAATTTTGTTATTTTATATACATCCTTGTCATTTGAATTGAATTAATAAGTTTGCTCAAACCAAAGATCCTTGTCTATTTAAACATGTCATAATAATGATATTATTGAGACAACGTTGCTTACATATACTTTACACACAAAAACAATAAGAAAGAAATAAGAATATAATATACAAAACACAAACAACTTGGCATCTCAAAAAGACCATGTGATCAGATATGAAATGGAAGGATAGGCCCCCAGCAATTGAATTTCATCATAATTCTATTGCTAATCATACCAGGTAGTTTTCAAACTACATATGGATGCATGTAAAATTAATTTTTAAGTACATTATTACTAATTTTTTTTAATTATTTAATAGAATACAACAGCAACAAAAAAAATGCACAAATGCAATGATAGTTTTTATAGTACCAATTATAGTACTCTAACATGTTTGACAGTTTTGAAAACAGGATGGGAAGGGAGAAAGGTAGGGAGGGGAGTGAGGGGAAGCATCGACCACTGGAAACTCATATTACAATAAATTTATACCCCACGTGTCTCAATGTATGAATAATACTGAATTAAATTCAATTAAAGGGGCACAATTAAAAAGGTAAAGATGCGCATAGCAAAACAGACCACAGATTAAATATGCGACAGATATAAACCTGATGCAAACATATCCTACTCCGGATCACTCTAACTATTTCTTTTGTACCCAGTATCATATTCGCCAAACATCTTGAACGAGCTTTCGGTTGCGCAGAGCGCAATATTGTGTCTTTTTGCTTTGTTGGTTTACGTGCAAATCGGCCCCCTTCTCGGCTAAAAATTCAAGTTATTTGGCGACAACTTTACAAGCTTTAATGTATGAATTCAGCATATAGTTTGTTATAGAAGTTTCAATGTAAAAGAGAGACTGGTTTCTATTTCTTCTGAGTGGACAGTGAAAACGGAGTGAACTTAGAAGGGGTGTACTGTCAATCTGACCATTAGTAATTTGTACAGAAAACAAATATCTTGGATTGATCTGTGTCTTCAGTAATTATGTGTTGTAATTATATTATATCATCTAGGATTGTGTTTGTATGCAACTGATGAAACAAAAAATGTAAATAAAGATAATTATTTTTAGGGGGACTCAAAATTAGTCAGTATGAGAGGATTAGATGAAGAGACTTGTATAGTTCCACCGCGAGAAGTTTATGAACAGGATGCTCCTCCACGACCGACTGCCAAAAGTTATAATTTTATCACAGAATGTTTCTTCATGGCCCATAAATCATTGGATTTAGGTAAATATTAATTTATTAAAAATCTATCGATTTAAGTAAATATCAATTTATTGAAATCATGAACAATCATGTGTAGTCAATTATGTCGGTTAGGTAAGGTTAAGTCAATCATAAACAATCATATCAATGTGAACAATCGTGTATAGTTTTCGGCAAACAACACGAGAAATTACGTGGACTGCACAGAAAGCAAATTTGGATTTTTTGCTTGTTTGGTATATGATACGCTAACTGCACCCCCTCCACAATGAAATTTTTATTTATTTGCCGGAAACTATAATAGCTATATGTTGTTATTTGTCATTGAAAAAAGTTTTTTTTTGTTTTGAGATTGCTCTTGAATGTTTTTATAGTTCATACAAAGCTTTGTTTTTTTATTTTAATTGAAAAAAATTGCCATATCCCACTCTTTACTCTTGTCAATATATTTTCGTTTATTAATTTTTAGACGAGAAAACACTCAAATTGACAGCACGAGGAATTAAACAAGGAATAAAAAATCTTTATATGATTTTGCTATTACTTTGTGGTACATTTTTATAAATTATAAATAAATAAAAATATATACAATAACTTTGTATTGACCAGAAATTTTTAGTATTTTGAGTAATGACTGTCAGCGCATGCACATATTCAGATTTAGCATAAGTTTGTCCGGAGGAACTTCAAAGACGTTTAACCAAAAATACTCAAAATTCGTGAGTAATACAAAGTTATTTTATATATTTTTATTTATAATTTATAATAAATTCTATCTGATGATGCCATCTATATATAATATTATGTAGTAGTGCTTCTAATACAATATGAGTTAACATTGATAGTTTATACCAGGGGTTCCCAACCTTTTTGTACTCTAGAGCACATTATAAAATATTGGTAGGGTGGCGGGCACCACCTGTTTTTAATCGACAAACTCCTTCCATAACTTCTCATAATTATGAGAGTACGACGATAATCCTGTTAGCAAACAATGATAAACAATCATAAACGACAAGTACTGTCAGCAAATGAACCACTCATACATACAATATCGAAAACATATGTACGAACGTATTTAATAAACCTAGGCACTCAAAAAAAATTTAAACTAACAAATATATAAAAATAATTCACATTTTTAATTATATTTATGAAAAAATTCTGTCTCTGTCGAATAGTGGTGGGCACATACGAATCGTTCCGCGGGCGCCATGGTACAGGGTATATGGGCACAGGGTTGGGAACCTCTGGTTTATACTATTCTTCAATAGTTTGCAATGAACTCTAATAAAAAAACATTTAAAAGTATGTGGTGCAAATTATATAGTGTTCATGGAAACCAACTGACAACAGATCATAAGCTGATTATGCTAAATTCTAATGCATTCCAGGGTACAGAGTGGCTGTTGAGAACTTGTCCAGGTTGAGTCAAGACTTGTCGAGGGCTCAAAGAGCATACTCTGATGCTCTGGCTGGAGTTCTTCCGATTAGTGGTAATAACGTCACTAATGCACTACGACAACGGATTGAAAAAGATTTACAAAGGTAATTCATTCATATCATATTTGCTTCTCATAAATTAAAGGCAGAGAAGTAGTTTCTTTTTTTTATATTCATGTTGAGGAAACTTGTTTTCTTGCTATAGGTTGACACTACTACTTACTTCCCATGACCAGATCTATGGTGTAGCATTTGGAAAAAAATAACCTATGCTAATTATTATCATTTCTTCCAGTATTTGAAAGTGTTTGTGGAAATTAGTATAAAAGTACATTTTTTTATGCAGAGTTCGACCTAAATACTAAATTCTTATTACTAACCATGTTTTCATTGCACAGCCGCTCACTAAAGTTAGAGGATCACGTGGATTCCATACTTAAGAATGCTACAAAGTTTTTGTTTGAGAATTGCATTGTAGAGACATATCTAAATACTTAGCGCATGCGCGTCGTCGTAAACTAACATTGAAACTGTCAAAAAGTAAGGTTGATTGCGAGGAACTGTACAAATGGTTTAATACTAAAATATGATATGTTTTCGATGGATGATGATTTTAACGACTTCGTTGAATATGTATTTGGTAATTTTTCCAAATCAAATCTCACACAGAGTATTCAGTGATCTATATGAGATGCCGAATATTCGCTGGAATTTCAGAAGAATCGTGACATCGAGCTGTCAGTGTTAGCTTGGTTGCATATGTTTGTGTTGTTATGGCAAAAAAAAAAATTAAAACGTCAGTATAAGCTCATAGAAAGCTATCTATCTCTTTTCTTCATACACAATAATGTGAAATTCTATGCCATCAACCTTAAGTTTAGCGTAGTATTTAGTTAGTGATGTCTGTCTGTGCAACACAATTGCTAACTTAAGAATACTAAATACTCCAGTGAGGTTAGGAGTTAGTATTTAGTTACCTAGGACTGTGCATTCGGGTCTAAATCTTAATAGACACGAAGTTGGAATATATATTTATAGGAGAACCGGGAAATCAGGCACCTACAGGGCTTACGACCTCTCATCGGATGGTTTACTTGATCACTTGCACTTGCGCAACATTCACCAATTATGCCTTTTTGTTGAGTTCTTTTATTAATATTCTTGTATAAAAATATATCATATCATACCGAAATAAACAAAAAAGAATTATATTGCCCGATTTCCCCAAGGCTCCTTAACTTAAAAAATCACATTTATGAACCACTTAGCGCAAAATTGCATTTCACCAAACAATTTTAGCCTCGCTTAGCGACGTCGGTGCATAAAATTTTAAGTGGCGGTCTCTAGTGGATTAACCGTCATAAGCGTCACTTATTGCGTTTGACAGATAGATATTTGGGTTACGATTTCGTCGCAGAGTTGTTTTATTATTGAATATATCTTTTTTTTTGTAAAATTTAAGTTATATTTTGTTTATTATCATCTTGGAAGATGGCTGGATTCGTGAAATCGTTGAATAGACATGCTCCATCCGTTTGTTTTGAAGTAATTGCCGTGTTTTTTGAAACTAATTCAATTAATTTAGTTTTTTCACTGGGGGTAAAATTTGTAGAACGTTTCCTTGGTTTATCCATAATTATACTCTGCTAAATATTATACTCTGATAAATATGCGCGTCCCGTGTCGAACAATGTCAACAATCAACAAGTGCGAAGCGAATAAACAGCCATGACAGCGAGTATATCCTAGGATGTACACGGATTTTTTAAACCAAACCTACAAAAGTTTGGTAAAAATAGATTGGTTAGGTTTGTCTGTAGTTATAATTGCAGCTGGCATGAGCCAGTTGCATTGTATATTAAAAAAAGTAACAAATATTAAAATAAAATAACTAAATTGGTGTGAATACTAAATAAACTGTCTGTACATGATTTGTCAAAAACAAAAACTGGTGTACAAACAAGGCTACCCTGACAGCGAGCGCCGCTAGCGCCATCTGTTGGCGCCAGTGGCAATTACCTGTACTCATGAGATCAAAATAGTACTTTTTTATAATTAATTTATATATAAAGTAAAAATCGTGAAATTCTCACGTTAGAATATTTTAATGATATTTTTATAGTTTATTATGTATTTCTTATTTGCATATTTTTTAAAGTAACGTTATCTTGAGTCCATATTCATGTTCACCGGAAACATAACAAAAACTAATCCTGACCTTAGCTTAGTGTGGCTGTTATTTGTTGGTGAAATGCAAATTTATTAAGTAAGCCACTTAAGGATTTAAGTTTCGAATGGGTACTTAGCTGATGTTCGATTTTGAGGGACCTTGGAGAAAGCGGCCGTATATCTTCTATTTATGTTGTATGTCATTTTCACATTGTTTGAAAATAAGGTGATAAAACTTTTTGTGCAGCCATCTATTGAGAAATTAGTTCGTAAACAATGAAAGCCTCAATCCTTATACATGAGGTGACAATGCTGTCGCATACATGTCTCCCCGAAACTGTGCCAGAGTTATTAGTTAAAAATCCATTTATGTGTCACTTGTGTCCAATCAATTACATGATGAAAAACAATTACATACATTTATAAAAAAATAGCATTATCTTAAAATTAAACTACTTAATATAAAGATCTATTCATCTGGGGGGCAAGTCTGGTTGACCGTCGAAATGAAAACCCTCCTTGTTTACCCATATCATGTATATAATTATTATATGGAGTTCTACAATATCTTTAGATGTCATAGAACTCCATACGATTATTATATCCATGATATGGGTATAATACTGGGGTTTTGATTTCGCCGGTCGAACCAGACTTGCCCCCCTCAATTGATATCGAATCTCGTGGTCGAGGAAACGAGCTTAATTTATTTTGTCACTGTCTTCATTTATTTCTATCTCATATCATGTGAACCTAAGCATAACAATTATAAGAAATCATTTTTAATAATAATTTAGTTGATAACATCTTTGTATTCTGCTAATTTCAGATTTATATCAATGCGTTGTATGCTATTGGAGCCCCAGTATGTTTCATTGCTTGCCAATCTCCATGCAGTCAGTTGCAGCTGGTTAGTTCAGTTGGCAATACACGATGTACCCACCACTGCAGTATTAGACACGTACGCTCCACTCACACACATTGAATTGACGTTTCCCATCACCAACGAGATACCAGACACACTCAGGTAAGTCAAAACACACTCAGTAACTCAGTAGGGTCCCGTTAAAATTCATAGATGTATTGTCATTTGACAGATGTTGACATAAGATGGTATTGGATAAAAAATGTTTCTTATTTTAAAATATTATTGTAATATTTTTATTTTATATTTCGGGCAACTAACAGGTACTATGTCAAATATTAATTAAACACGCACCCAATAACATGATGCCACATTCTGGAGACTTACGATATTAACCGTCTCACAGATCCTAACTGAAATCACAATTAAAAACTGTGTCTCCGCGGGGAATCTAACTCGGGACCTTTGGTTCAGCAGTCAGATACCTAACCAACTGAGCCACAAAGGCCGACTGTCGTATTAGTATGTTGTAAGTAAATAGAAAGGATCACTTAACGTTTCCTTGGAAATCTTTGTAATAAAAGCTTTATATGTGAATGTGAAGCCCAATATAAGGATTAATTATGATAATATAAAGATAACTTATGATAATATAAGGATAACTTATGATAATATAAAGATAACTTATGATAATATAAGGATAACTTATGATAATATAAAGATAACTTATGATAATATAAAGATAACTTATGATAATATAAAGATAACTTATGATAATATAAAGATAACTTATGATAATATAAAGATTACTTATGATAATATAAGGTCTTAACCTATAGCGCGATTTCGGATACCTGTATCCGCGTAGGTAGTCTGCTTACCGGACACAGGTGACCGTAGTAGTATTTTGGGTTTTATCTGTGTTGTTTTTCAATTGTATGTCTTATTATTCGTATACTTAGTGTTCAAATTCGCTTGAATCGAATCCTAACAAATTATTTTACCATAGACAACAAACATCCGGTCAAAAATATTGTTTGTCATGTTGAAATCATTCATTTCATTTCGTCAAGGTCAAAATGGCGTCAATTGCGTATTGAGTTAGCAGTTTTCAAATTAGAAATAATAACTAAATATCCTCTAAAGTGTTTATTTTCTTTGCATCATTTGATTGCCTTGTTATCGCTCCAAGTAGAAAACGTGAAAAATCGGGAATCGAAATAAAACATGTATTGAAAATTCGTCATTTATTCAGATGTGAGCAAAAAGTTGAATTCTTATAATCAATGGCCTATAAAAAATAAATAAAACATGTATACACTCATTCATTACTTATTGGTATTTCGATAACAACCGCTTCTTTAGTATGTCTAAAGTAATTATTATCGAATTTTTTAATAAATGTGAAAGCGTCCGTATGGGTCATAAATTTACGAAAATGCTCAGCACACGAGGTATAACGCAATTGGCGCGCTCCCGCACACGATAGGTTAATACCAGTCTTAACATATGCTGCTGAAACATGGACCCTAACAAAGGCCGATGAAATAAGGTTAAACACCTTTGAAAGAAAACTATTGAGACGCATTTATGGCCCCGTATGCGAAAATGGAGCCTGACGTATCAGGTACAACCACGAACTGTACCAGTTGTACTCAGATGTACACGTCACCCAGTACATCAAAATATGCCGGCTCCGATAGCTGGATCACGTAGCGAGAATGGACGAAACCTCTCCACTAAAAAGGATATTTGCTACAAGACCAATGGGCAGAAGGAGCGTCGGTAGGCCAAAGCTGAGATGGTTAGATGGAGCAGAGAAGGACTTGCGGATGATGGGCGTTGTAAATTGGCGGCAGAAAGCGATGGTCAGGGAGGGGTGGAGGGAGCTTCTGGAGGAGGCCAGGACCCACGATGGGTTGTAGCGCCACTGATTGATTGATTAATGATAATATAAGGATAACTTATGATAATATAAGGATAACTTATGATAATAATTAATAAGGATATCTATTTAATTTTGTCCATTTATATATTGAAATGTTTTAAATTATTTCAGGTGTGTTCCAGAATTTGTTGTTGAAAATATTGTGGGTTATATAAGTTCACTGAGAAGATTTAGTGCTGCATCGTTGGAAGAACGTGGAACAGTTCTATTGGAACCTGCACTGTCATTTGTTTTATTGTTTATGGGATCTGCTGATAGAATGAGAAATCCTCACCAAAGGTTAATATAATATAATTTTGATTTATAAAATATATCAATAACTTTATATTTATTTTATGTATAAATATTTTCTATCTTAAGAATACTTGTAGATTGTTCTGCCGTCGACCCTTTTGAATTTGTTTGTATGTATTTATAATGTTATAGTGAAAAGCAAAGTTTAACCACAAAATAAATTAATTAAGGAATGTATATAATATAGTTTATCACATTATATTAATACAATAAAATAATTTGTATTCAAAATCTAAAGTAATAAAGCAATCAAAATGTTAGTGTCTGTGTGTGTGTGTGTGTGTGTGTGTGTGTGTGTGTGTTTGTCTCACGCCTTCTGAAAAACCAAGAGCATCTAAAAATCTAATTTAAGTGCGAACATGTACCAGTATACCTGATGCAGTGTCACGCTAAAAAGAATGCGATAAAAATGCTGAATTTTAAAAATATTTAAATAATTATTTTTTTCATACAAAATTTTCCAAGTCATATCTGTCAAAAAAGTGTACATTTTGCACGCAAATATCTGTTAGTTTAAAAGTTAGAAGTAGGTATTTACACAAAAAAAATATATTTTGAAGTATAACTTAGCGTTTAAGTGAAAAACATGGTGAATATTTGGTATAATTATAATGTTTAACTTATTTTTAAAGTAAGCCTTTTGTACATAAACGCCGCCATTTTAATATCTTTTCATACAATATTTCATTTTCCCACCGAATGAATATGTTCTTGAAAATAATAAACCTTTGAAATAAATGTAATTATGAAATAATAAAATGAAACACAAGACATTACGGCAAGTTTTAAGACATATATTGTAAAAATGTGTTATTTATTAGTAAAGATATAGGCATAATAAAATTGCATAATTTGTAAATAATATTTGATTTTTCTGACAATTTTCATTTTTATGGCATCGAACAAACCAATGTAGGTACCTACATATTCAAAAAATGTATCCGAACCATTCGATATTACTTACGTGTTCGAATCGTTTCCATGGCTACAGAAAGAATGTGATATTCAAATAAAATTTGTTAGGAATCGAATTTATTTAGAAGGTTGTTGTAGGTAGGTACCTACCTAATACTATTTACTTACAAATCAACAATAATATACCTATACTGATTTCCTATAGGAAAATTATTTTATTTATTTATTTATCAACTGTTTGTCCGATTATAATGAAACTTTGGTGAATTGTCGAGCGTATGCCCAGGATGGTTTTTGGATTTAAACTTTTTTCTTATTCTTCTTCTTCTTCGTGTATTTGGTCGTTTTACCTATGAAGGGGGAGTATCCTGGGAAAAGAAGGTCCGACTGTCCCTCCATCTCTTCACAGGTCTTCCAGGACGGGTTCTGCATATAAACTTTTTTCTTCTTTTTCTTCAACGTGTACTTGGTCATCTTACCTATGAAGATGAACTATCCTGGGAGATGAAGGTCCAATTTTCCTTCCATCTCTTCGCAGGTTTCTGGATTTAAACTTTTTTCTTCTTCTTCTTCATCGTCTATTTGGTCATTTTACCTTTGAAGGTGGACTAACCTGGGAGAAGAATGTCCAATTTTCCTTCCATCTCTTCGCAGGTATCTGGATTTAAACTTATTTCTTCTTCTTCTTCTTCATCGTGTATTTTTGGTCATTTTACCTATGAAGTTGGAGAATCCTGGGAGAAGAAGGTCCAACTGTCCTTCCATCTCTTCGCAGGTATCTGGGTTTAAACTTTTTTCTTCTTCTTCGTGTATTTAGTCATTTTACCTATTAAGTAGAGCATCCTGGGAAAAGAAGGTTCTTTCATCTCTTCGCGGTTCTTCCAGGATGGTTTCTGGATTTAAACTTTTCTAAACCGACTGATGGGACGGGATGTAATGAAGGGAAGGGAGGCACTAAAGGGCCTGAAGGGACGGGAGGTATAAAACTGCCTGAAGGGACGGAAGGTACTGAAGGGCCTGATGGGAAGGGACGTAATGAGGGATTAAAGGGACGGGAGGTACTGAAGGGCCTGAAGCGGCGGGTCCTGGAGTCTAATTCTTTTTCTTCTTAATTTTATGTAGACCTTTAGGGCAGTTTTTATACAAACTATTTCCTATTGTCTAATTCATCTTCTTCTTTTATGTATAAATTTGGGTCATTTTTTTATAAAAATTATTTCCTTTAGTCTAATTATTATTCTTCTTCATTTAAGTACGTAGACTTTTGGGAGAGTTTTAATACAAACTATTTCCAATAGTCTTATTCATTTTCTTTTATGTAGACCTTTTGGTCAGTATTTATACAAACTATTTCCAATAGTCTAAATATTCTTCTTCTTCTTTTTTGTAGACCTTTGGGTGAGCTTTTATACAATCTATTTCCAATAGTCTAATTCTTCTATTAGGTATATGTATTTTTACTTATTTTATGTAGACCATTGGAATAGTTTTTTATACAAACTATTTCTTATAGTCTTATACTTATTTTTCTCTTTTTTATTTAGTCTTTTGGGTTAGTTTTAAGTCTAATAGTCTATTGTGCAGAAATATTATTAACGATATGCACACTTGATGAAAATACATATGAAATGAATGGGATACGGGATGTGACGATATAACCTGCACTAGAATCTTTTCAATACTTAATTAAATTTAAACCATTTATATCATCCTATTTTGAATAATTTTGATATGTTGCGATCATTCATAATTGGTCTTAGTGCTCCATTCACTCTGTTTCCTGCCATAACTCTTCTTTCGATCTCTTTATCGAGTCGTCCGTTCCGTTGAAATATGCTTCCCAAGTATACATATTCATCGACTTGCTCGAGCCATTCGTTCTCTACTCTTATTTTACACGCTGTTCTGCTTTCACTCTTTTCAAAGACCATTGTCTTTGATTTGCTGGCATTCATCCTAAGTCCGTTCTCTATACATCCTTCATAAACCATACTTACAAGATACTGTAACTCTTCCATACTTTCTGCTAATAGAACTTTATCGTCTGCATACATCAAATCTCGCACCATTACGGTACTCAATTTCAGACCCTTGCTTTCATCCTTAAGGGCTCTTATGCAGAAATCAATGTACAAGTTAAAGAGCCATGGAGATAGCACGCACCCTTGTCTAACGCCATTATTTATAGAGAACCACGTTGTCACTGTGTCGTTGACACGAACACATGCTTCGCTGTTCTCATATAATGACGCGATTGCGCGTATTAGTTTGCTCTTCACTCCATACACTGCTAGTATATCCCATAATTTTTCTCTAACAACTTTATCATACGCCTTTTCTAGGTCTATGAAGGCACAGAAAATTTTCTGATTTTTATCCAGAACCTTTTCTGTGACCGTGCGCAGAGAAAAAATTTGGTCTATACATCCTCTGCCGCCCACAAACGCACCTTGGACATCCCATATCTTGCTTTCTGTAATCTTTCGCACTCTTTGATCCAGGATCCTTGCATACATCTTACCAACTGCGCTTAATAAACTTATGGCTCTATAGTTTTTGCAGTCGAGCTTCGATCCTTTACCTTTATACAAAGGTACCACGACTGCATTCCTCCAGTCTGAGGGAGTGTGTCCTTCTTCCCAACATTTGTTGAAAAGAGAGAGACACCACTCCAACGTCTGTTCGCCGCCATATTTTATAAGTTCAGCTGATACACTGTCATATCCGGCAGCTTTCCCCGCTTTTGCGTGTTTTACTGCTTCAAACACTTCTTCTTGCGTTATTTCATCCTTATCACTTTCGCTTACTTGCCATGTTCTTTGACTCACGTCCCCACTTACTCCGCTATCATACAGTTCCTTGAAATATTCCTTCCATCGTTCTTTCATGCCGTCTTCGTCCATAATTATTTTTCCATCTTTATCATTTATTCCTTTCGAAGCTTTCACAGTTCCATTTTTTCTTTTCGCTACGCCTTTCCAGAACATTTTCATGTTTCCAGGAAAGTCGTTGGCTATTTTCAGGCTTTCTTTCTCTTTTATACCATCTTTTTCCCTTTTTACTGTGTATTTGACTACCTTCTTGCACACTTTATAATTCTCTTTTGCTCTTTCTTCATTATTCGATCCTTTCGCGGCTATTAATGCCATCCATGCTTTCTTCTTTTCACCCACAACTATCTTAACTCTCTCATTCCACCATGCATCGCCTTTCATTCCACCTCTTTTAGCAATACCACATACCTTTTTCGCTGTCTTACATACGGTCTCTTTCAGTGTCGTCCATGCTTCTTCGATATTTTCACTCCTGTGTATTGCTCTAAGAAGTTCACTTTCCGTATCTTTCGTATATTGTTTTCTTACACTCTCATCTTGCAGCCTTTCTACTTTGGTTCGCTTCGGTGGTTCACTTCGGTGGGTTTTAGAGCGCCAGCCAGTAAACAGAACAATTCTTGATATCACCAAGTAGTGATCTGACTCCAGCTCCGCGCCCCTGTACACTCTAGTGTCCACTGTCGCTTTCCTTAGTGCGGCGTCAACACATACATGTTGTCAGTATTCAGCCACAAAAGAGTTCACCATGTAAACTGGTGAACTCTTTTGTGGCTGAATACTGAATTCGCCACAAATAAATTCCCTTCCGTGCACACTTCCAGTAATCTCTTACCATTGTCATTCACTCTGCTATCACCGTGGGGTCCAAGGACAGATTCATAATCTTTCCTACGGACTCCAACCCATCCATTTAGATCTCCAGCCAGATTCACTCTTTCATTATCTTTTTTCTCATTTATTATTTCGGTCACACTGTTCCAAAAGTCATCCTTTTCACTTTCACTGTCGGAGTTTCCAGGCGCATATCCTACTATTAGGAAAACGCTTGTAATTCCGATCTTCAGCCTTACCCACATCAGTCTAGAACTTTCAAGTTTGTACTCTTTCATACATTTCCCCATACGTTTCGCTAGAATCACACCGACCCCTTTGCATGCAAATTCGTCTCTCTTCACTCCTGACCAAAGCTCTATCGTTCCATCATTCCTAACGTTCATTCCTCTATCTTTCTTTTTTGTCTCACTTACACACAATATGTCAATTTCTTTTCCTTTCATTATATCACACAATTCATTCATCTTTCTGTCCATCCCTCCTCTGATATTCCAGACTCCCACTCTACACTCGGTTCTCCTCTTTTCGCCTACCCCCTGGACCGTAACATGACGAGTGGCGGGCTTCATCGATGTTTTCCCGGAGGAGTCCAGGAGGTTTTATTTATTTTACTTATACATACATCGCACTTTTACATACATCACCTACAATTGGGCACACTATTTGACTATATACTTATACTACTTACAATTACCTACAAAATAACTCACTTACAAAAACTTATGACACTATGTTAGTCCCAATTTTTCACTCTTCTACTGATACTTATACTCTACATATACTTATACTCTACTTATAATCACTTTACATCTACTGATACTTATACTACATATTGTTTTTTTATCACTATTTCATACAAAATTAGTCCGCTTAATCACTTAATCACTTAAATCTAGGTGAAGTTTATATAAAATTAGACAGCTTTCGGTTTCTTCTATCTGGATGGGGAGAATGAATGAGATGGTTTGGTCACATGGGGAGAATGAATGAGGAGCGCCTGACGAAGAAAATATACAGAGCGGAAAGGAATGGAATGAGAGGTCGGGGACGCCCAAGAAAGGGGTGGCATGACCATGTGAACGGAATTTTGAAAGACGGAAATGTTAGAAGTGTGAGCAATAGACGAACATGTATGAGACAATGCATGAATGTGGACGAGGCGAGAGATGCTTGCCAGGATAGAAAGATGTGGCGTTCGGTTCTCTCTGCCTACCCCGCAAGGGACATGGCGTGATGGTATGTATGTATGTATGTATGTATGTAATAATTTTCAACACCTAATATTTAAAGAATGGGGGTTGTGGCCATTACTGAACTCTTCACAACATTTATATTCAAATTAAAAACTATTTACAAGTCTTCAACTAGTTCAAGTCTTCTTCTTCTTCGTTAATGAAGACTTTCAGTCAAATTGAGCAAAAATATAATGCACACTTGATGAAAAAATATAAAAACGAATGGGATGTGACCAATACTAGATCTTTTCAGTACCTACGTTTGTTTAATCAAATTTTAACCACATCCCAACATCCAAAATTACTAAATTTTCAATAGGTACACATTACAATTTGTTTTCGATGATAATATTTAAAAATGGGGGTTGTGGCCAAACCAATCTCTTTACAACGTTGATAAACAGTCATATTTAAAACCATTACGCATAGTCCATGCGAGCAGAAATTGTATAAATATTATACTTCATTCACACTTTATAGCAATATATAAAAAAGAATGGGTTGTGGCCATCACTTGAACATTTTACAATACTTAAACTCAATCAAATTTCAAACCACTTTTCATAGTCTGATATTGCAAAATAATTGGGTGACAATATTATAAAAACGATTGCTTTTTCTTTCACAATTTTACATTCTTGGCCAACGGCGGGACATAAAAGCTAGTTATTAATAAAATTATTTTATTATTTAAAATTATCGTTTTGATTTGATCTGGGACACATGTAAGTCATATCAAATACATCAACACACTCAACAAAATTGATTCATAGACTCTTCTCTATGGTTTTGAAATGCCAAATCGCGTCTTTAATTGATTTGTTAACACATATTATGACCTGATTAATCTGTTTTATTTGTGCTTCATATGTATCTGTTTTGATGTTTATTGAAGTAGTAGTTAATTATATAGCCTTTATTTTGTTTGTGATGCTCTTTGAGAAAAACATAAAATATTTTATACGTTTTGATTTGATCTGGGACACATGTAAGTCATATCAAATACATCAACACACTCAACAAAATTGATTCATAGACTCTTCTCTATGGTTTTGAAATGCCAAATCGCGTCTTTAATTGATTTGTTAACACATATTATGACCTGATTAATCTGTTTTATTTGTGCTTCATATGTATCTGTTTTGATGTTTATTGAAGTAGTAGTTAATTATTTATTAGTACAAAGTACTTTGATTGTACGTCTACCTAAGAGATTGTGTTGTAGAGCGGAAAGCTATCATCACCTAATTCATAAGTATATTGTCACTGAAAACTGCTAGCCCTAGAATGGGGTTTCCTAGTTGGGCATCAGTAATCTACTTATTTTGTATCATTGTAAAATATGGTGTTATAACAAAAATAGATAAATAAAAATAAACATCAAAACCTGAAAACAAGTAAATACCATTTTCCACAGTTGTTTCTGAATATTTATTTGGTCCTCGTTATTTTTAGGGCCCGTATGGCTGAATGTTTGGAAGCACTGTTGCCAAATCACTCGGACGATGATTCATCCGTTAGTACTATGGGATCATTCTTTAGAGAACGATTATTTAAAGAACACCCACACAGGCTACAGGTATTTGCCAATATATAGTATAATACTAGTATAAGTAGTATCAAAATTAATCATTTTTTATTAACACATAATTTTTGATTAATCACAAAACATTTTTACTTCAACTACTTATCATTTTCAAGGTCTTTGTTTCTTGTCGATCTTGAAAATATAAATTGTCTAAGCAAAAATGTTTTGTCATAAACCAGAAAAGTGGATCTGAAAAAATACTCTTTGCTCTATTCTCAATAGATGGCATTATTATTTATAGTTATTTTCAAGGTATTTGATAACCTTTGTTATTTGAAAAAATACCACCTTCAAACAGGATTAGGAAAGTATTTGTAAAAGGATAAACAAAGATACAACTGATAATTTATTCAAAACTGAAAGAAACATACTCACTTAAATATGGTTTTATTTTCTATCAAATTACAACAGTTAATTAGATTTTAACTAAAATTATTTAGATCAGCGATGCTGAAGATTAAACTATGCAATATGTCCACACAGGTCTGAGGGAGTTGGAATGACAGATGGTGTTTATGTGGTGTGTTACATTGGTAGTCGTGCATCGATTAGTGATGTTCCATAGTTATAATAGAGTGATGACAGATCATAAGCCCAGGGGGGCAAGTCTGGTTCAATCGGCGAAATCAAAACCCTTTTGACTACCCATATCATGGATATAATTATCGTATGGAGTTCTATGTCATCTAAAGCTATTGTAGAACTCCATATAACAATTATACCCTTGATATGGGTAATCACAAGGGTTTTGATTTCGTCGATGGAACCAGACTTGCCCCCCTGACCTTATCATCTTTTTTGTCCTAACCGAGCGCCATTTGTTTGTTTGTCTTTCAGATTGTACCGAGTTTATTGGACGTGTTTGTCGGTATCGAAGTGACGGGACAGAGTGTACAATTTGAGCAGAAATTCAACTACAGAAGACCCATGTATCTTGTCATGGATTTTTTGTGGAAAATTGACGAACATCGGGACTGCTTCAGGTAATTTTATATTTAATAGTAATCTTTGATCATATATTAGAAACTGGAGAACATAGGCAACGGATAGACGTGAATGGAGGAGACTTCTGGATTCAACCAAGTCCCACCCAGAGCTGTCGAGCTTATGATGATGATTGATCATATAAACATTTATAAGTTGACAATCATTGAATGCAATTTTAAGAACTTTTAGGGGTAGTAATATAACAAGTTGCATGTAACACATGAGATCCAACTGTCGATAGCGATAGTATGTATAGTTGAAGAATATGTACCAAACTATAAACCCATAAATACAAATTATTGAATATTTTCAGATATTTTGTTTTCTATACAACATATGTAGGTATGTATGTCAAGATAGGATAGTATGGAGGAAGATCCTTTTTTCCTACCCAGAATATGAAAATAGCATGATGGTATGTATGTATGTTTGGAGATGAAGTATCAAACTATTAAGTCTTCTTACATATTGTGTATAGGCGACTGCCATACAAAATGTATGAAGCGATGTCGTCACTAAATTCAATTTTTAAAAAAAAGGTTAAAAAAAAATTGAGATCTTCTTCTACAATTTAAATATTTTTTATAGAAAATTAAATTATCTAGTTGGGGTGTTTCGGCTTTTTTCAATAATTGTAAAAGTTTTGGAAATATAGGCAGTTAAACTCATAAATTTATAATAAAAAAAATATTTTTCTTAATAAAAAATGTTTGAGAAACCCTGGAATTTTTTTGAATAAACTAATTTGAGATTTTGTATTTTTCTATATTTGTACAAATTTTCAGCGTCCTAGCTTTTATGGTTTCTGAGATATATGGAAAAATAAAGTAAAAATTCAAAAGTTGATAACCCCTGATTAAAACAAAAATTTGAAATTCTGAGTATAAAAGTTTTGTAAGCCTATAACTGTTTATATATTCTTAAATTTTGGGCTCTGTAAATTGAGCGGATCAAAAGTTATAAGGGGGGGACGGACATACAGACACACACACAGACACACGAAATGTTCTACTCCGAATTCTGAGTAAATCCGTGTACGGAACATATATGCTGCGAAGCCTCTAAGTTGGTGTTTTTTGACTTCAAAGTTGGAAAAGCCATGAAAAAAGTAGACCTCTGCATACAATTCTCGCGTATCCTGGCTTGATACATTGTCGATATGTTAAGAGAACAAAGTTCTCCTGAACAAATCGACAGTTGGATTATTTCTTAAAATAAAGACTTACTATACAGAAGGCATATTCATTAATAAACTAGTTGCATGTAACACATGAGATCCAACTGTCGATAGCGATAGTATGTATAGTTGAAGAATATGTACCAAACTATAAACCCATAAATACAAATTATTGAATATTTTCAGATATTTCGTTTTCTATACAACATTTGTAGGTATGTATGTCAAGATAGGATAGTATGGAGGAAGTTCCTTTTTTCCTACCCAGAATATGAAAATAGCATGATGGTATGTATGTTTGGAGATGAAGTATCAAACTATTAAGTCTTCTTACATATTGTGTATAGGCGACTACCATACAAAATGTATGAAGCGATGTCGTCACTAAATTCAATTTTTAAAAAAATTGTTAAAAAAAAATGAGATCTTCTACTACAATGTTAATATTTTTTATAGAAAATTAAATTATCTAGTTGGGGTGTTTCGGCTTTTTTCGATAATTGTATAAGATTTGGAAATATAGGCAGTTAAACTCATAAATTTATCATAAATAAAATATTTTTCTTAATAAAAAATGTTTGAGAAACCCTGGAATTTTTTTGAAAAAATCAATTTGAGATTTTTTATTTTTCTATGTTTGTACCAATTTTCAGCGTTCTAGCTTTTATGGTTTCTGAGATATATGGAAAAATAAAATAAAAATTAAAAAGTTGATAACCCCTGACTGAAACAAAAATTCAAAATTCTGAGTATAAAAGTTTTGTAGGCCTGTAACTTTTTATATATTCTGAAATTTTGGGCTCTGTAAATTGAGCGGATCAAAAGTTATAAGGGGGGGACGGACACACAGACACACACACAGACACGAAATGTTCTACTCCGAATTCTGAGTAAATCCGTGTACGGAACATATATGCTGCGAAGCCTCTAAGTTGGTGTTTTTTGACTTCAAAGTTGGAAAAGCCGTGAATAAAGTAGACCTCTCCATACAATTCTCGCGTATCCTGGCTTGATACATTGTCGATATGTTAAGAGAACAAAGTTCTCCTGAACAAATCGACAGTTGGATAACTACCTTTTAATTGATATTTTTATTGATAATAACATCTTAATAGAGAAGAATTTGGAATATTATAGAAGAACCAGGAACTCAGGCACCTACAGGGCTAACGACCTGTCATCAGCTAGTTTACATGATCACTTTATGTGCTTGCGTAACGTTCACCAATTATGCCTTTATTGAGTTCCTTTATCAATGTAATTTTTGAAAGTTCTATATATTTGAATAATGTGTAAACATTTCACCTGAATAATACGAAATTATACTATTGCCATCTATGAGGTAACGAAGAAACCTTTTTGTAACGCCATTTATTGGGAAGTTGATTTATTTATAAACAATGAAAGCAACAGTCCTTGTAAATGAGGTGACGGTGTCTCGCACAGATGTCACCTCTGAACTGCACCAGAAATATTATTTCATTTTTGGCTTGTTCAAAGTTATGATTTCTTTACGTTTTATTGACAAGTTATAATCTTAATATGTTGTATTTCTTGCAGACAATTATCAGACGAAGCAGAAAGCAACATGGAAGCAGTGACTCCTCCTATATTCTTACGTTTTGTAAATCTTCTAATGAACGATGCTGTCTTCTTGTTGGACGAAGCTCTCAGCAACATGGCGCAGATTAGGACAATGAGAGCTGCACAGTAATATATTTATTTAATTTAATTTTTAAAAAGCAGTTTTGTTTTCATATAATTATGTCCGCTTTCAAAATCTTAATCAATGACAGAAAAAATATAAACTAGAAAATGACATAAAACATGGGCATTAGATTACTCTTTTATGTCACAGATTAGATGCATTTCTCATAGATACAGTTAGATCAATGACCGTTTAATTAGATTAAATTATAAAGTGTTGCAATACAATATATTCATTCTTAAAAATTAAATACATATAGTATTTAACTATTAATATTTTGGAATGATAAATAAAATTAATAAAGTAATTCATTTGTGGTTTAAAATAAAAGAATTGTAATAAATAAAACTTACAATTTATAAAAATTCTATGTATTATGTTGAATGGTTAATTTCAAACATTAAAAAGTTGATAACACAATCACCATCTATGGAATGACAGCAAAACTGTTTTCTAACACCATCTATTGAGAAATTGGTTCGTAAACAATGAATGATAATAATTTGTTTTAAATTTACAATCTCAAACTTCTTCCAATAGTTTTTTTACTGATTAATTCACTGTTTCTTTGTTTTACTGACCAGTGTGACATCTATAATTCAAATTTTATACATCAAATGAATTAATGTCATGAATTTCTTATTCTTTTCAGAGAAAACAACGAATGGGAATCTTTGCCAGTACAAGAGAGAGAACAGAATTTGGCCAACCTCCACCACACGGGCACCATAGCCAGATTTGACAACATACTGGGGCGTGACACCATACAGGCTCTGGGACGTCTCACCGGCTTCTGTAAATCTGTCTTCTGCCACCCAACTATGGTCGACCGCATCGCCTCCATGCTCAACTACTTTCTGCTTCACCTCGTGGGACCCAACCAGAAAAACTTCAAGGTGATTAATTGATATTTTTAAAATAGTAAGAATTTGGCTCTCCATAAGACTTAATTGTCGTGGCTCACCACATTTGAACAAAATATCTCATTTTCAACTTTAATAATACTAGTTGCATGTAATACAAGAGATCCAACTGTCAATGGCAATAGTATGTATAGTTGAAGTACCAAACTATAAACCCTAAAGTTCAAATGATTTAATATTTTAAGATATTTTGTTTGCTACACAAAACATGTAGGTATGTATGTCAAGATAGGATAGTATGGAGAGGTCAGTCCTTTCTTCCTACTCAGAATATAAAAACAGCGTGATGGTATGTATGAATATTTCGAGATTAAGTATCAAAATATTAAGTCCCCGTAGATATTGTGAATACTGCCATTCAAATTGTATGAAACAATGTCATCACTAAATTCAATTTTTAGAAAAATTGTTAAAAAAATTTGAGATGTAGGTACTACGATAATGTGCATATTTTTAATATAAAAAAATTAAATTATCTAGTTGGGGTGTTTCAGCGTTTATCTATATTTTCAAAAAAATTGGAAATATATGCAGTTAAACACATAAATATATCATAAAAAAATGTTTTTCTTAATACACCGCTTTTTACTGTAATCATCGACATGATGTGGGAACGATATCCCTTCAAAGGTAATCCTAGGTCTTCTTTGTTTGTTTTCATTTTGAATTTTGTTTTCATTGTTATTTTTTTAATAATCTTCAATACTATATTACGTTAATTAATTTATAGGTTAAAGATTCAAAAGAGTATGAGTTTGATCCTGGTGTAACAGTGATGGAAATCTGCCAAATCTACATTCACTTGTCTGACAGTGAAGAATTCTGTTTGGCTGTGTCTCAGGATGGCAGATCTTACAGCCCGCAACTGTTCAAATTGGCTGAAGGTGTCTTAGGTATTTACATATTTGAATTTTTTAATATCTGTCCCTTTTTGAACTCTCCATTTTCTAATCTTGTTTCGAAATAAGTTTGTATATAATTTGAATTTTAATCATTTACGGGTGTTGTGTATTCATAAATACAAGAAGCAAAATAACACCTTATATAATTCAGCAATGAGGTTCACCATCCATTCTGAATGTAGTGCCTTATTAGATGAGACAAGGTTGGTGTTTGGGGATACACAATATGTCATGCTTCCTTTTGTAAGATGATGCACCACTGCCAGAATTAACGGTTTTATTCGGAACTTGCCTGCATTTGTCCATCAAAATTTCGAGGGGTGAAAGGTTATTTGTTTTAACCCAATTAAGGCAGGTACAAGTACTTGTATTACCTACGGACTGACAGTATTTCACATTGCACACAGTAATAATAAGGGTAAAAAAAATCTAACGATGTAGATATATCATAAAAAGATCAAAGATAAACAAAACATCACATATACTGAATGAAATTGAACACTTTATAACATAAGATAAATGAAGAATAATGTTATTGTGGTTATCTCCATATGAAAAAGTACATGGTGGCATCAATATGTCACATGATCCTTCCGGCATTTGATGTAGATAAGGAATATACGCCCATTGTGTATTGGTAAGAATCAATTTCAAAGCAGAATGAACTGGCGCAGTATCCCTCTTTCCTAAGCGCATGCATATTAGATTCTTACAAAGCGCGGGAGAGTGTAAATTTGGTCGGTGATGATCGATGAATTACAATGGTCAGAGTTCTTAATTTTTTAAATAATTTAACAATTGTTTTGTTGATTCACCGATAGATGTCTTGAAGTCAAATATATGGGAGTAATATTCATCCAATTTTCTTCTAATTCAAGTATGAATATGCTGAGATATGAAGGTTCACAATTGTGTATAGCCATGAGAGCATGTATAGATGACGCTCGGCGTTTATTCACGCGGCCGGTGGGCATCTATATATGACGCTCGTCTTAAAGAGGTTAAGCGACATTTTTCAATATTGAAATTATTTTTGAAGCCAGGGCTGTATTTTTATTAAAAATTATACCAATATATCAAGA
Source organism: Molanna angustata (assembly GCA_963576475.1). NCBI lineage: Eukaryota > Metazoa > Arthropoda > Insecta > Trichoptera > Molannidae > Molanna > Molanna angustata. Next base: position 33,735,337 of record OY754975.1, read on the forward strand.
ATTTTTTTTTTGAGAAATAGTGACCTTACCCAGTTTAAAATATGGCCACTAGTTTTTTAATAATGTTTTTTTTTATAAAGGTAAAACTTTGAATGGCTCCTCTTGTAAATTTATAAAATGTCGCTTAAAAAACAAATAGTCTTTCATCTAATTTTTGAATGAATATCATTAGAAAGTTAAAAATAAAATACTTTTAGACCTTTTCTTTCCAAACACAAATAAAATCTCTTGTGGTTTGTAGTGTGAAAGAAATATTACTTCATTCATTGCACTATGATTGAATTATTCACATTTCCACTGGATAATGTAATTTATATATGAAATCATGGGTGACCCTAAAACAGTTTGTGTATATTTTGTATTGAATATTTCACATTGAAAATATTTATGTAGAAGAGGACTTCAGTGAAATAGTGACCAAAAAAACAATATCTAGTATAAGTATCAGTAGATGTAAAGTGATAGGTCATAAGTTTTTGTATGTAAGTTGTTTTGTAGGTAATTGCAAGTAGTATAATATAGTCAAATAGTGTGTCCAATTGGACACACTATTTGACTATATTATATTATATGTAGGTGATGTATGTAAAAGTGCGATGTATGTATAAGTAAAATAAAGAAAACCTCCTGGACTCCTCCGGGAAAACATCGATGAAGCCCGCCACTCGTCATGTTACGGTCCAGGGGGTAGGCGAAAAGAAGAGAACCGAATGTAGAGTGGGAGTCTGGAATATCATAGGAGGGATGGACAGAAAGATGAATGAATTGTGTGATATAATGAAAGGAAAAGAAATTGACATATTGTGTGTAAGTGAGACAAAAAAGAAAGATAGAGGGATGAACGTTTGGAATGATGGAACTTTAGAGCTTTGGTCAGGAGTGAAGAGAGACGAATTTGCATGCAAAGGAGTCAGTGTGATTCTAGCGAAACGTATGGGGAAATGTATGAAAGAGTACAAGCTTGAAAGTTCTAGACTGATGTGGGTAAGGCTGAAGATCGGAATTACAAGCGTGTTCCTAATAGTAGGATATGCGCCTGGAAACTCCGACAGTGAAAGTGAAAAGGATGACTTTTGGAACAGTGTGACCGAAATAATAAATGAGAAAAAAGATAATGAAAGAGTGATTCTGGCTGGAGATCTAAATGGATGGGTTGGAGTCCGTAGGAAAGATTATGAGTCTGTCCTTGGACCCCACGGTGATAGCAGAGTGAATGACAATGGTAAGAGACTACTGGAAGTGTGCACGGAAGGGAATTTATTTGTGGCGAATTCAGTATTCAGCCACAAAAGAGTTCACCAGTATACATGGGAAAGGGGGAATGAAAGGTCTATAATAGACTATGTATGTGTTGACGCCGCACTAAGGAAAGCGACAGTGGACACTAGAGTGTACAGGGGCGCGGATCTGGAGACAGATCACTACTTGGTGATATCAAGAATTGTTCTGTTTACTGGCTGGCGCTCTAAAACCCACCGAAGTGAACCACCGAAGCGAACCAAAGTAGAAAGGCTGCAAGACGAGAGTGTGAGAAAACAATATACGAAACATACGGAAAGTGAACTTCTTAGAGCAATACACAGGAGTGAAAATATCGAGGAAGCATGGACGACACTGAAAGAGACCGTATGTAAGACAGCGAAAAAGGTATGTGGTATTGCTAAAAGAGGTGGAATGAAAGGCGATGCATGGTGGAATGAGAGAGTTAAGATAGTTGTGGGTGAAAAGAAGAAAGCATGGATGGCATTAATAGCCGCGAAAGGATCGAATAATGAAGAAAGAGCAAAAGAGAATTATAAAGTGTGCAAGAAGGTAGTCAAAGACACAGTAAAAAGGGAAAAAGATGGTATAAAAGAGAAAGAAAGCCTGAAAATAGCCAACGACTTTCCTGGAAACATGAAAATGTTCTGGAAAGGCGTAGCGAAAAGAAAAAATGGAACTGTGAAAGCTTCGAAAGGAATAAATGATAAAGATGGAAAAATAATTATGGACGAAGACGGCGTGAAAGAACGATGGAAAGAATATTTCAAGGAACTGTATGAAAGCGGAGTAAGTGGGGACGTGAGTCAGAGAACATGGCAAGTAAGCGAAAGTGATAAGGATGAAATAACGCAAGAAGAAGTGTTTGAAGCAGTAAAACACGCGAAAGCGGGGAAAGCTGCCGGGTATGACAGTGTATCAGCTGAACTTATAAAATATGGCGGCGAACAGACGTTGGAGTGGTGTCTCTCTCTTTTCAACAAATGTTGGGAAGAAGGACACACTCCCTCAGACTGGAGAAATGCAGTCGTTGTACCTTTGTATAAAGGTAAAGGATCGAAGCTCGACTGCAAAAACTATAGAGCCATAAGTTTATTAAGCTCAGTTGGTAAGATGTATGCAAGGATCCTGGATCAAAGAGTGCGAAAGATTACAGAAAGCAAGATATGGGATGTCCAAGGTGCGTTTGTGGGCGGCAGAGGATGTATAGACCAAATTTTTTCTCTGCGCACGGTCACAGAAAAGGTTCTGGAAAAAAATCAGAAAATTTTCTGTTTCTTCATAGACCTAGAAAAGGCGTATGATAAAGTTGTTAGAGAAAAATTATGGGATATACTAGCAGTGTATGGAGTGAAGAGCAAACTGATACGCGCAATCGCGTCATTATATGAGAACAGCGAAGCATGTGTTCGTGTCAACGACAAAGTGACAACGTGGTTCTCTATAAATAATGGCGTTAGACAAGGGTGCGTGCTATCTCCATGGCTCTTTAACTTGTACATTGATTTCTGCATAAGAGCCCTTAAGGATGAAAGCAAGGGTCTGAAATTGAGTACTGTAATGGTGCGAGATTTGATGTATGCAGACGATAAAGTCTATTAGCAGAAAGTATGGAAGAGTTACAGTATCTTGTAAGTCTGGTATATGAAGGATGTATAGAGAATGGACTTAGGATGAATGCCAGCAAATCAAAGACAATGGTCTTTGAAAAGAGTGAAAGCAGAACAGCGTGTAAAATAAGAGTAGAGAACGAATGGCTCGAGCAAGTCGACGAATATGTGTACTTGGGAAGCATATTTCAACGGAATGGACGATTCGATAAAGAGATCGAAAAAAGAGTTATGGCAGGAAACAGAGTGAATGGAGCACTAAGACCAATTATGAATGATCGCAACATATCAAAGGATGCCAAAGTTGCCATTCATAACGCCGTCGTAGTGCCAACCTTGACGTATGCAAGTGAAACCTGGACATGGCAGAAGACGCATGAAAGTAGAATAAATGCAGTTGAAATGAGATCGTTAAGAAGGTTTTGTAATAGAACGATGTATGACCGGGTAAGAAATGAAGACATAAGGAAAGAATGTAAGATGAAGAAAGATGTCATTACTAGAATGAAAGTGAACACATTGAGATGGTTTGGTCACATGGGGAGAATGAATGAGGAGCGCCTGACGAAGAAAATATACAGAGCGGAAAGGAATGGATTGAGAGGTCGGGGACGCCCAAGAAAGGGATGGCACGACCATGTGAACGAAATTTTGAAAGACGGAAATGTTAGAAGTGTGAGCAATAGACGAGCATGTATGAGACGATGCATGAATGTGGACGAAGCGAGGGATGCGTGCCAGGATAGGAAAATGTGGCGTTCGGTTCTCTCTGCCTACCCCTCAAGGGACATGGCGTGATGGTATGTATGTATGTAAAATATTTATTGGTAATATTTTTCAGCTCGCATCGGGGGTGGAAAATTGATTGGGCCATTGCAGTTGGTGCAGGAGAAGGTATCGCGACTTGCGAGAAAGCAGTTGGAAGATGAAGAGGCTCTGGTGGACGCTCCTGAGGACTTCTTGGATCCAATAATGAGCACCCTCATGATGGATCCAGTTACATTGCCCAGTTCGAGGACCACTGTTGACAGAACGACCATTGCTAGGTATGTTTTTTTTTATTTTTAACTATAATTCTTAATTGACACTCCTCTCCCATCCTACAACCTCTATCTCCCTCCTTTCTTTGCTACTGTGATTTTACATTTAATTATGTTATGTGCATAGAATTATAATATACAGAAGCCGCGTGTAGTACAAATTTCAAATTCAAATGTATGACAAGTTTTTTTTACATGTGTGTGTGAGGCGGTAGATCGGTTGGTCTATGTATTATGTAGGTGTGCGTATCAATAGGTGTACGTATACGGCCGGGCGAGTGAAACTCAGAACATTGTTCTTTGTTTTTGTTGTCATACTTTCATTGCGCTGACTAGGCATCTGTTTCATATATAATCTAAGGTTATGTGTTTGTCTTACTGTTTCTTTTTGTTATAAATTGAATGTACCTACCTACCACTACACTATTTATGGCCCCACATTACTCTGGTTGGTTGGATCAAATTGAATAAAACCATCATTGTACACATTATTGTACATGAAGGAATAAAAATGAATGAATATTTTTCTTCATTAACATCTAAACTATTTGAATTAATTTTTTCAAAATTATTCGATTAGTAGTAATGATGAAATTTTAAATTGAAAAATAGGTACGCTGCTCAGCAGGCGCCCTCTCAAAAGGAAAAAAATAAATGAATGATAATTGAAAATTCTCCCCGCAAATAAGGAAGCCTAGTGCTTCCGGGAGGAGTTCAGAAAATTAACAAATAATTGATTGTTTTTTAAATTTATTTGCAGACATCTTCTCAGTGATCAGTCTGACCCGTTCAACAGATCCCCTCTCAGTATGGACCAGGTGAAACCAAACGACGAACTTAGAACGAAGATCCACGAATGGGTCAGACAGAGGAGAGAGAAACAGAAAATGGACACTGCCAGTTCGTCCGATGCTCAATAAACCGTTGTTTCCTACTTTTTGTAATATCATAATATGTATATTATATTGTGTTCAATATGAATATTGTAAATTTTTATCGTACATTAATTTGTAGATTGGTAAAGATTGGTAGATGTGAATGGTAGCTCTATTGTCATATTCAACTTTTCGATGGACAGACATTTTGTTTATTCTTACAGCTGGATTTGTAATAAACAAAATCATAGATAAAATATTTACATTGTTTAATTTGTAAATGAACAATTCTTGATTCAACTACCATAGCAAATCAATAAAATAACTGGCAATTTTATAACAAACTTTTAAGAGTCATAATTTATTTATTATTTTATTTATATTCAATACCATTTGTTCAAAAGTTAATATCTCTTCAATTATTTTATTTTCTTATTATATTATAACCGGCATACAACTCCATTATATTTCAGAATATTTTACCAAATTAATCAGGGGGGCTAGTCTCGTCCAACCGGCGAAATCAAAACCCTAGTGATTACCCATATCATGGATATAATTATTATTTGGAGTTCTATGACATCTAAAGATATTATAGAACTCCATATAATAATTATATCCATGATATGGGTAATCACGAGGGTTCTGATTTCGCCGGTCGGATCAGACTTGCCCCCCAGATGTTTTCAACATATTTATCTTTGATTGAAGATTTACTACTTGATAATCCATTCTGAAGTAAAATGTGCAAACAAATTTTAATATTAATCTAGTAAATCATTCATCAGAAACCGGCAGAGCTACTCATGAAGTGATTAAGATTAGATCTAGACTTTAGAAATCTCTTAGATTAAAATTAATTAATCAATTGTGTTAATTTGTACAAAAATCAATGACTATTGCTTACTAATAAACTTTGGTCTTGACCAATTTTTATGATTGAATTTAGATTAAGACTATGAACGAGTAATGTTTTATACATTTTTAAAATTAAGACAAGATAAGCACGTATTAAGATCGTGTCATGAGTAGCCCTGGGTTGCGTTCACAAGGAACCTCGAACACACTTAGTGAACGGTCCAATAATAATAATAAAAATTTATAAAGCGCCGTTTAGTGATACAAGATCACTCCAAGGGCGCTGTAGCTTATTTGTTGACTCTACGAAACAAGGCAGTCTTATGAAGTTTACCGAAGGTGTCAATGCTCTGAGCTCCACGTATGTCAAGAGGCAATTTATTCCATTTTAAAGGCCCGTTTACACTAAAACCGCGATCATAGTAAGCCGCCTTATTGACTCTGTCCAATTCTTTTAAAGAGTTGGTACTCTGTGATTCAGACGATCTCAGCATAAGCTGCCTCCGCGATGGAACATTCCTTTGGCACAATTCCTGAATGTAGTGTGGAGCCAAGTCGTTCAGAGCTTTAAATACCATCAGGCATACCTTATAGTCCACTCGTTCTGGACATCTCAACCAGTGCAGTTCATAATGACAGAAACAGACACTCGAAAGACACTCTGTGGTGTTCAGATTGAACGTCGAGTATACGCACCAAACGCTTGGTATAATTGTCCGGCAAAAAACGCTCTGATAGTTATAGTATCTGTTGATTTCTATTTTGTCTGTGAAATAATGAATTCTATTTGTTTCTGTGGTATCTATTACGTCAGTTGACATTATTCATGATGACAATATGCATTCACAAAGAGGTTAATTTATTAAGATATCGTTCAACACAGCCCTGCAGCTGCTAACTTCATGATTGATATGAATTCATTTGAAATAAAAGTTTTTCGTTTATTTTTAACAAGACTGACTCGTATCAGTCATTTCCTTATTTGGATAATTATTTTTATGATTGTATTTTGCATACATCAGATATTTGAAGCTGTTCTTCTCTGTTTATAGTTGTTTGTATATAGAACAGCAGAATTTTCTTTGTGAGGAATTAAACCTATGAAACCGGTATTGAATACATGTGAATTACCCTCATTATCATATAAAAGCAATAAGTTTCAATTGAAAATGGATACTTATTGATCAGATTTCTTTTATTTTTTGTTATATTTATTCATCATTTATGTGATTTTTGTTGATTAGTGAGAAAATTATTATATATTTCGTCATTACACACAAATAATACCATTAAAAAATGTATATTGTTCGATTGGGCACACTTTGTGATTATTTTCTTTGAAAAATACATACATAACTTACATAAAGAATGGAGTATAATGTTTATTGATATGAAGGTAATAAAAATTGTAAACGATTACTGAGTCAAAATAACAATCGTGATGCATTTCACGAGGCATTGTGTAAATACAATAGAAAAAATACCACAAGGATTTGTAACCTCAACAGAAAAATAACCACAAGATTTGTAACCCTACAAAATACATTGTGGAAATCAATTAAAAATATGAAGCAAGAGTGTATAATGTATTCAACTGTGTTCAATTTAATTTAATTATTTACTATGAAAAGACATGTGGAAATTCCTCTAAGCATATTATGACAATCTTTGATGATAGATTTTTCTACTGACCACATTTTCTGCTGAACACATTTTGTCAAAGCAATTTGCCTTTTATGTGAATCTTATGATCATCACAAGGTGCCTCGGAGAATTCCTATTGTGTGCCAGTATAATAACTATTGTTGTTTTCGCTCAGTAAACATATTCAGGAAATATACCATATTTTGAAATGTAGATTTTTGTACTTGAAAATTAATAATAACTACCTAGTTTGAAACATATAGTATTTGAGGAACTTTAGGTACTTATTGATTGTCTTATATAAGTATGTATATATATTAATTTAAAAAAATCAAACAACATGTATTTAAAAACATACATACATTATTTATTATGTCCTATTCTGATTCGTCTAAATTTATCCGTCTGGATTTTAGTACGTGAGAAATGTAAAAAAGTTGCTTGCATTTATACGGGACTCATTACGTCACAGCGTGTATAAAATCATTTTATCCACGGTCGCCCGTTGGTTACAGACGTTTTCGTACTTTGAAACGAATCAGAATTGTACATATTATGTCTTAATTTTCAATTTATTTTAAATTATTGGTATTTGAATAAATCCACAAAATCAATTTCATTTGCATAGTATATTTTGAAAATCTTTTCCCCAGTACCCTCAAAATATTGCATGAGTTTATTGAAAATTTAATTTGTTAAATACTTTTCTTGTAAAATTAGTTTTAATAAAATCCTTTTTTTAATTTTTTATTGTAAGTAACTAAAAAACTACAAGGTCTGTGAATAAGATTTTTACTTCAATCAAAAGAGAATATGGAGATATTCCGGCTGAGTTTTTGACTATTTTAACAACTATTCTTGCTTTTTCAAAAAAAAAACTAAATTTTACTTATTCTTCACGAAAATTATTGTATATCACAGTTTTGGTAGTATACAATATTTTTTCATATTTCATACATTAATAGCTAATTTAGTGTGCATATTTGTGTACATCCGTATGCCCAAGTTATACAAGAGCCTTAATAAATTTTACACAAAGAAATACAAATCAAAAGTATTTGAAAACAGAACAGTAAAAAAGAAAATATAATGATATAAAACAATTTAACCACTTTAATGTTGGATTTTTGCAAGAAAGGGTGTCAAAAAAATGGCATTTTTTGTCATGGTGACGAACAGCGTAAAACTAAATTATATAAACAAATATAAACACTAAAACAAGTATATACACGCTCTGCCTGAACGTTACGTTCAACCTCGTCAATACACAAATATATATATTTGGCTCGGGGAAAGCCCTGCCAAAAAAATCCAAACAAGTATTGCCTGCTCATCATAACACAATCAAGATCTACGTTTGACACTTTGGCAAATAAATTAAGCAGTTAAAGAAATAAATAACTGATTAATAGAATAGAAGAAGGAAAAATATATTCGTTAAAAACAAGTATTGCCTGCTCATCATAACACAATCAAGATCTACGTTTGACACTTTGGCAAATAAATTAAGCAGTTAAAGAAATAAATAACTGATTAATAGAATAGAAGAAGGAAAAATATATTCGTTAAAAACAAGTATTGCCTGCTCATCATAACACAATCAAGATCTACGTTTGACACTTTGGCAAATAAATTAAGCAGTTAAAGAAATAAATAACTGATTAATAGAATAGAAGAAGGAAAAATATATTCGTTAAAAACAAGTATTGCCTGCTCATCATAACACAATCAAGATCTACGTTTGACACTTTGGCAAATAAATTAAGCAGTTAAAGAAATAAATAACTGATTAATAGAATAGAAGAAGGAAAAATATATTCGTTAAAAACAAGTATTGCCTGCTCATCATAACACAATCAAGATCTACGTTTGACACTTTGGCAAATAAATTAAGCAGTTAAAGAAATAAATAACTGATTAATAGAATAGAAGAAGGAAAAATATATTCGTTAAAAACAAGTATCGCCTGCTCATCATAACACAATCAAGATCTACGTTTGACACTTTGGCAAATAAATTAAGCAGTTAAAGAAATAAATAACTGATTAATAGAATAGAAGAAGGAAAAATATATTTGTTAAAAAATTTTGCAAATTAATTGATCTTTTTATTTAATATTTCTTCTCTGGCAACTAACAGGTACCTACAATGTCAAATATTAATTTAACACGCACCCAATAACAAGTTGTTACTTCCACCACCAACCGCTCTGCATATGGGGACTGTGAACGGTTCCTTCACAGAGCGCTAAGTGAGCGACAAGAAAAAAAATGCATCTTACCACCATAGTGCAAAAAAAATACAATCAACGAATGTGAATAAAAGATTTACACTCGTGGACTGTCATCTTTATAAATGAAAAGCATCAGAGATATGACCAAGATCTCTAATTAGTTGCTACAACACAATTTAAACTGTGTCTCCACCGGAAATCGAACCGGGGACCTTTCGCTCAGGAGTCAGATATCTAACCAACTGAGCCACAAAGGCTGATATGAATTTAATCCCATCCAAGGTCAAAGCAACTGATGGTTTACTCATTCTTTGCACTTTTTAATATCTTTTGTTGTAATGATAAAATCTAGAATGTAAAAGAAAAATATTGTAAACATTCCTTACCATTTGAATATGTTAGAAGTTTATTTATATTTGACTTTCCTAAGATGTATTATTTGTGTGTATAAAATTTTTTATTGTTTTGATGAGAAATTAAACATTATTATTAAAAACATTTTGGTTATTATTTCTTTACAACAAATGTGATATCCTAAATAATATTGAGCAGCCATTTGAGATAGCACTATAGATGCTACCAAACTTCTTGAACCTTTTCGCCGTGGAGGGGAGCGGTTTGCACATATACCAACCAAGGAATAATACAAATTTGCGATCTGCGCACCCAAGTGACTGGTTCAAGTTGTTTTACGATAACTTTACCAATTAATCACCAAATGCATAGAATAATTGTGGATATAGTAAGCTTAACATAACTTTTTGGTATTTAATGCCAAGAAAAAGAAGAATAGAAGGTATAAAATATATAAAAATCAGTACAAACCAATCTAACAAACTAATAATAAACTAGTAGACCCAAGCAGAAGTTGTTCTTCAATAGACTGCCTTTTATGTTGACAGCATTTTATGTATTATACAATTTTTTTTTCATACATCTGAGTGTAGTTCATTTATTTAAGGACCTTAGTCTCCCTAAAGGTAAAATGAAAGAATTTTTAGATAAGGTGGTAAAAGCAGCATTATCCACGTCCTATTGGATTTGACTGCGCAGACAGGGCCGGATAAATCATAGAACAATCAGGAACAAGAAGTCAGGGCGGTAGTCATAAAAAGGGCGCTTAAAATTCTTAAATGTTATATGAATCAAAAATCCACAGGTATGACGCTCGGTTCTTTTTGCGTACCCGGATAGAGGCTCGGCATGATGGTGTAAATATGTAATATTATTATTAATTTCTAATTGTTGTGGATATTTTTTTATAAAGAACTATATAGGTAGGTTTAGGTAATATTAACAATCTAATTCGTCATTTTCGATGTAGAATGTAGAACAATTTAAAATACCAAATAAAATGGTGGGGGGCGGATTCAAATATATTGCTATGGGCGCAAAAACACGTTTATCCGGCCCTGTGCGCAGAGAAGTAGAGGTGAATGGTGAGTGTGACTTGAGTCATAAAGGGGCCCCTTTATCCCGCATACATGATCGCAAGCCCATGTGGCTAGTACTCTGGCCACCTGTGCTCGTGGGCCTGGATTCGTGAACCCAGTGAAACCATAATTGCCTTTCTCTTTTGTATCTCTGCGTAATACCGATGTCAATAGATTTGTTCACATCGTCATCTATTGTAAGGTTACACAACTTAAAAATGATTAACGATCCTATTTTCCTATAAAAAAATCCTTTGGGGTGTAGGAATGTTCAAATTTGTGGTTGTGTCTATTTTCAGATAAAAATTTAACAAAAAAAAAAAAAAAAATTGTTAAAAATATTAAATTTAAATATTATATTTTAGATATCGATAATCTATCGGATCCAAAACTTTAATATCTTTCAAGTTGGAACCAATCGGACATGTTTACGATTTTTCATTGAAATCGATTGAGCGCTTTCGGAGATTAGCGTGTATGAATGTTGTGACATGAAATTGTTATATAATAAAATAGTATGTATATAGCTCAATGTCAAGGCATGATTTGAACCCAAATTCACTGAATTAAAAGCTTATTTTTTGAATATAATGTCCTCAATAGTTATACAATTGATAATATAGATCTTGCAGTGTTATTTTTCATTTTCTAATATATAGTTTTTTCTTGGACTCTTGAAAAATTTATTTACAAAATGGAAGTCACACATTGTGATTTAAATACTTAAACATAAAATACTCCTGACATTTACTTTAAAGAGTTTAAACACATTCATCATAATCAATTAAATTTTATTTAATTTCACAGTGATCAAAAATATTGTTACAATAAAATTTTGAATGTATTTTGTATTTTATCATTTACATCACCATGTTTATAAATTGTTATCAAATTTGTCAATAAATACATTTACTAAGTTCAACTAAGTAAGTTGGCAATAATTATTGTACCAGAAAAAAGAATTACTAGAATAAAATATATTTATGACCAGAAACAAAAATGTAATTTTATAATAACAGTGGCGAAATCAGGAGCACAAAATACAAACCAATTTCATGGGTGAATAAATTTTTGGGGTTCAATAATTAAAAAAAATACCAAGCATTATTTTTAATTTATGTCAATAAAAAAATATATACCTATAAGATAAGAAAAAAATATCTCTCGAAAAACTCTTTTTTTAAATAGAATGGACAGCATATATTTTAAGTTAATTAAGAGTTCATTGTGTAAAAAAAATATAATAAACATCCATATCAGTGCAAAGATGCAAGAAAAACATAATCTTTTTTTCTCTACCCAAGATGAAAAAAACTTTATAGCTTTTCCATTTCATAAACATGAAAAAATACAAGTGTATTTGTGTGGATTGAGGCAAAGATAGTATCATACTTTCATGGACAAAGAATAAATTCCAACAAGTCTCAAAATAGGATGTAATAAAAAAAATAGTACGAATATAATTTATTTTCAATTTTCCCGCTCAATAAAATACGTGGTATAGATAGCGCTATTCTCGATTTGTTTACAACCATTTACAACAGATTTCCACAATTTCCTTTGCGCAATCGGCGCGATCTCGTTTGCGCAAGACAGGATTGCAGGTGACAAGTTGAAGTTGATATTATTTGTGAGACGACAGCCAGACATGTATTATAGATCTGTTGTAGTTTGTGCAAATTACAAATAGTCTAAGCGAAAATGACGCCTCTGTCTATGTGGGTAGTAAATATATTTTTTAATTGTGACAAATAAAGTGTTCGGAGGCTCCTCGCGACAGATATGTCGGGTCGTGTTCGTAAGCAATCGGATTGTCCGATTGGGAAACAAGGACCTATGCGAGCAACTTTGCCAGTCTCCTCCCTAATGAAGCAAACCGGCGGAGTCAGGAAAAGCTGCGGCAATAGCCCAGATACATCTCCAACAAACAACTGGCCGACTGTAGCCCCAGACGACGCATTATCTGGACGGAGAAGCCCGGGAGCCATCAATTACGGAGGTAATTGTTTCGTTCAATCTCATCACCCCCCCTGTTTTACTTATTGTTACGACAAAATACAAAATTATCATTTGTCATCTAAAGACATCAACTTTAAAATAAATCGAATTAGTGACTTAAAATTGTATTATATTTGTGTTCCTTTGTTTGAATGACATTTTTTTCTTTGTGTTCTTTTTTCAAAAATATTTTCAAATATTTTAGTATTTTGAAATACTGTTTCACGTCCAAGTTTCTTACAGAAAATTACTTTCCAATCTAAAATAAGTATCAGTTATTAAATTATATTTTAATTAATATATATTAATGTTTTTGTTGATTTTGATTTAGAAAGTGTACAAAATGAAAACAGTGCGATACGAAGGACAGCTTCATTAGATGGCATTAATCAGCAAGGACAATGGCCAATAGATTGTTTTTATTTACATGCAGGGTCACTTCAAGTTGATAAAGCAACACAGGTACGTTATTTTTATTATATCTATACCTTGTGTAATATTTGATAGGTTTCAAATACAATCTCACTAATCCTGCTTAAATATAATTTGAAATTTTACCTCCATTCCTGTTATCTGAATTTTCACCTCTGGCACTCTTGTGCCTGCATTAGTGAGAATGTACTGTACCTACGTGTTATATTGATGATGTAAATTTAAATAGGTATGTAAGAATTACAAATATAAGAAACACAAAAATAAGATCCCTCAATTTTCATCGTAAATTTTTACTAAAAAAATATAAGCATGCATATGTTAAGGCCGGAGATTTTTCCTCTTTTTACATGAGCTTTAATATTCAAACAAATATTGTAAAAAGTATTTTTTTTCAGTTAAGATATTTTTATCCTATAGATTTGTATTTTAGGTAATAATTGATATAACAAAATAGCTTTAAGCAGAGCCATTTTTAAAAATGAATTTCAAAGTGTTGATGCCTTCACATTTTCATAGAAAAAATTTCTTTCCCAAAATTATGAACTTCCGTTGCGTTAACGAAAAAACTTTGAAACTGTCTAACTGTTAATCTGTTTGACTTCGAAATCACTTCAATAATATTTTGCACTTACGTTACGTTTATGTTACTTGTTTGGTACTGTAGTATAAAAGTATCTCGGTAAAGCCATAGATTTTTCCACTTTTTACCATAGATACTTTTATGTTACAGTACCAAACTATAATTTTTTATTATTATATACTAGATGTCGTAGTGAGCAAATTTTGTATGAATCGAAGTGAGGCATTTTGCCGGCGGATTTTTGACGTTTTGGTGGGCAGACCACATCGTTTTCTATGGAGAATAACGACTAATGTGAATCGTTTTCGGATTTATTTGTCGAAAAAAAACACTTTGTTAAGATTTGAGAACAGTTATCTAGGATGTGTTGAAATGTAAGGAAAACTGAAATAATATGTTGCCAACCAAAACGTCAAACGCGCGATATTCCATGACTCACTTTTTGCACGGAGTACTACATCTAGTATATTATAATAAAAATCTATGTACCAAACATGTTGAAAAATCTACAGTTTAAACTCATCTATGTTACAAAGTGGAAAAATCTACGGCCGAACTCATCTCTGTCAAAAAGTGGAAAAATCTACGGTCTAAACTCACCTATGTATAAAATAATCTTTTTCTTTACGCTAAACATATTTTTCAGTTGGATTGTTGGATTGACCTATCTATAATTTATTATTGCTATACATTAGTTTGGTTCGTTGTTGAAAATTGACATTTGATTAGTTAGGTTAGTTTATAATTGGCATAGACACAATAATAAATTATGAAAGAAATTCAAAACCATAGCAATCGTTTTTTTAATATTGTCACCCAATTATTTTGCAAAATCGGACTATGAAAAGTGATTTGAAATTTGATTGAGTTTAAGCATTGTAGGTGATGGCCACAACCCATTCTTTTTTATATATTGCTATAAAGTGTTAATGAAGTATAATATACAATTTCTGCACGCATGGACTATGCAAAATGGTTTTTAATATGACTGTTTATCAACGTTGTAAAGAGATTGGTTTGGCCACAACCTCCATTTTTAAATATTATCATCGAAAACAAATTATAATATGTACCTATTGAAAATTTAGTAATTTTGGATGTTGGGATGTGGTTAAAATTTGATTAAACAAATGTACTGAAAAGATTCTAGTGCAGGTTACATTGTCACATCCCACATCCCATTCGTTTTTATATATGTATTTTCATCAAGTGTGCATATCGTTAATAATATTTCTGCACAATAGACTATTGCCCGATTTCCCCAAGGCTCCTTAACTTAAAAAATCACATTTATGAACCACTTAGCGCAAAATTGCATTTCACCAAACAATCTTAGCCTCGCTTAGCGACGTCGGCGCATAAAATTTTAAGTGGCGGTCTCTAGTGGATTAACCGTCATAAGCGTCACTTAACGCGTTTGACAGATAGATATTTGGGTTACGATTTCGTCGCAGAGTTGTTTTATTATTGAATTTATCTTTTTTTTGTAAAATTTAAGTTATATTTTGTTTATTATCATCTTGGAAGATGGCTGGATTTGTGAAATCGTTGAATAGACATGCTCCATCCGTTTGTTTTGAAGTAATTGCCGTGTTTTTTGAAACTAATTCAATTAATTTAGTTTTTTCACTGGGGGTAAAATTTGTAGAACGTTTCCTTGGTTTATCCATAATTATACTCTGCTAAATATTATACTCTGATAAATATGCGCGTCCCGTGTCGAACAATCTCAACAATCAACAAGTGCGAAGCGAATAAACAGCCATGACAGCGAGTATATCCTAGGATGTACACCGATTTTTTAAACCAAACCTACAAAAGTTTGGTAAAAATGGATTGGTTAGGTTTGTCTGTAGTTATAATTGCGGCTGGCATGAGCCAGTTGCATTGTATATTAAAAAAAGTAACAAATATTAAAAGAAAATAACTAAATTGGTGTGAATACTAAATAAACTGTCTGTACATGATGTGTCAAAAACAAAAACTGGTGTACAAACAAGGCTACCCTGACAGCGAGCGCCGCTAACGCCATCTGTTGGCGCCAGCGGCAATTACCTGTACTCATGAGATCAAAATAGTACTTTTTTATAATTAATTTATATATAGAGTAAAAATCGTGAAATTCACACGTTAGAATATTTTAATGATATTTTTATAGTTTATTATGTATTTCTTATTTGCATATTTTTTAAAAGTAACGTTATCTTGAGTCCATATTCATGTTCACCGGAAACATAACAAAAACTAATCCTGACCTTAGCTTAGTGTGGCTGTTATTTCTTGGTGAAATGCAAATTTATTAAGTAAGCCACTTAAGGATTTAAGTTTCGAATGGGTACTTAGCTGATGTTCGATTTTGAGGGACCTTGGAGAAAGCGGCCGTATTAGACTTAAAACTAACCCAAAAGTCTACATAAAAAAAGAGAAGAATAAGTATAAGACTATAAGAAATAGTTTGTATAAAAGTATCCCAATGGTCTACATAAAATAAGAAATAGAAGAATTAGACTATTGGAAATAGATTGTATAAAAACTGACCAAAAGGTCTTCATAAAAGAAGAAGAAGATTAAACTATAGGAAATAGTTTGTATAAAATTCACCCAAGTTCTACATAAAATAAGAAAACGAAGAAAAATACTAAAGGAAATAGTTTGTGTAAAAACTGACTACATAAGTAAGGTAATAAAAAAAGATGAATTAGACAATAGGAAATAGTATGTATAAAAGCTCACCCAAAGGTCTACAAAAAAGAAGAAGAAGAATAATTAGACTATTGGAAATAGTTTGTATAAAAACTGACCAAAAGGTCTACATAAAAGAAGATGAATTAGATTATAGGAAATAGTTAATATAAAAACTGATTCAATGGTCTATATAAAAGAATAATAATTAAACTATAGGAAAAGTTTGTATAAAAACTCACCCTTGGTCTACATAAAAGAAGAAGAAAATGAATAAGACTACTGGAAATAGTTTGTATTAAAACTCTCCCAAATGTCTACGTAAATGAAGAAGAATAATAAGACTATAGGAAATAATTTTTATAAAAACTGACCCAAATGTATACATAAAAGAAGAAGAAGATGAATTAGACTATAGGAAATAGTTTGTATAAAAACTGTCCTAAAGGTCTAACAAATATTTGCGTGCAAAATGTACACTTTTTTGACAGATATGACTTGGAAAATTTTGTATGAAAAAAATAATTATGGAAATATTTTTAAAATTCAGCATTTTTATCGCATTTTTTTTTAGCGTGACATCAGGTATACTGGTACATGTTAGCACATAAATTAGATTTTTAGATGCTCTTGGTTTTTCAGAAGGCGTGAGGCAAACACACACACACACAGACACACACACATTAACATTTTGATTGCTTTATTTTTTTTTTTTTTTTATAAAAAAATGAATATGTCCTTGTACATATACATCTTCCTACGTTCCCTAAAATAAGCAAATAAATGCTTGTGCTATAGGTGAACGAAATCGGTCGAGGCAGGATTCGAACTCGCGATCACTGGATTACTAGCCCAGCGCGCTATCCGCTCTGCCACCGACCCATCTTACTTTAGATGTAATAATTATTTTTATCATCTGTGTCAGACTCTGTCTTATTTTGTTTATTAAAAAATACATTATTATTATTTTCATATCAGTTACCTCTTGTTTAACCTATATTATTATTCTACTTTATATTTTTCGCCGCACATAGAGAATATTAATGTTTACTTTGATGGGTTTATCATCAATCATTTATTTTTGGACTCTGGTAGATAAAATAAGAATTAATTTTGACAAACAAAAACAAAATAATTTGCTACAATCTTGGCACCGCACACTCCATCTCTTCGCATATCTCCGTTGTCCGCCAGCCTCTTCATCTCTTGGTAGCTGCTGCAGCGTACATCATTGATCACCTGGTCCATATCCATGGTCTAGGGAGGCCTCTATAGTTTATACCTTAGTAACGAGCAGACCCGGATGCTTGATTTCATATTATATATGATTAATTATTGGACGATTTCACCAAGGTACATCAACTAAGCTCCCATTTAGAGCTTTTTTACTCCGCACACTATGGAATAGTGGAAAATCGTGATTTCACAATTTTTAAGTGTATTTTTTTTACTTCAATTTCTCAACGGGTATCATGTAGAGTGATATAAATCAATGTGCTTTACACGTATATTAAAATTATACAATTTCTTGCATTTATTAGTAATTCCTTCCAACTGACCAGTGTTTCCAGCACAGAGTAGCAATATTTGCATGAAAAATGAATTTGACGTATGGTGAGAATCAAATCCTGGTCTGCGTTTACAATGAACGCCGAGTGCACTTAGTGACGCTCTAAGCTGTTCATAATGACCGGAAACAGACACTCGAAAGACACTCTGTGGCATTCAGATTGAACGTCGAGTGTACGCACCAAATCACTTTATGATCACTTTAAGTGCTTGGGCAACATTCACCAATCATGCCTATTGAGATATAAAGTTTGTCAAAAATATCATTAATGCAATGTTTACGTGTACCTACATAATATATACAGTGATTGCCCTTCTTTATTGTTTTTGCATATTTTTTTAAGTAAGGTAATTTTATATAAAATTATGTTTAATTTCAGACTGACGATGGTACTTTCAAATGGGTGAGCTCACCCCCAACGGTGTCGAGTTCCGAGGGTTTAGACAGAGTTATTCGCCATCACAGGGTAGTATCGAGGCCTGGACCTTCCAGGGGGACAGCGCCGCACCTAGAACATGCTTCGCAGACTATGAGTCCTGTCTTCTGTTAGTACTGACAACATATTTATCGTGCTTATACTTTACATTAATGTCAGTGTGAATAATTGTGGTGATGAATATACTATAGGAAAGCATTAGAGAAAAAAGATATCATTTACATTGGTTGAATATTATTATTTTTCTTAACATATTCTACAACAGAACAAACGCCCTTTCAATAGTTACGATTAAAACAAAAAAATTTCAAACCGTTCTCGTCTTTTTTATTATGTCTTTGTTATTTAGACCGACTCGACAGATAGAGACCATCTTTGTGTAGGACCAACAACATCACAATAATAAACAAATTGAAGAAAAATTACAATTATTTGGGTCACATTTAGATGGTTTTGTGGCAGAGTGACCATCGCACTGGATTAGTTATCCAGTGATGGCGAGTTTGAATTTTACCCTAGCTGCCTCGACCAATTTTGGTCGCTTATAATTATTGAATGTATGAGGATGCATTTGTACTTTTCACAGGGACATATGCAATCTTTAACTACTTCATGCTATTTTTTTTACATAAATAGAACTAAAATCACCAGGTTATTTTATTAGTCATAAAATTTGCGAGTTATGTTTTTCAATAAGTTAAAACAGAAAAAACGATTTTCCTAAACATCTAGTGTAACGTGGCAACTGGCCAGCACAGATATTTTGTTATTTGTAACTCAAACAAGTCGAAACACGCAAGCAGAGCTTGGGCGTGATAGGATGCATGCGCCGCCTTCGAACACTGCCCTTTCAAAAGCATGAAATGGTTAGAAAAAATGTTATTAATAAAAAAAAATATATTTAATAAATTGAAGATCAATAAATTATTACTTGGTGTTCACTAAACATGATTAATACTCTTGCAGTGGAGTATAATGTAATGATTGCAATAAACAACTAAATTTGTTATATATTTCAGTTTCAGCCATTAAGCCAGGAAGTAATGTGCCATTGCGTGCAACCAGAAGTTCTGTGGAGGGATTAAATCAAGAGATTGAAAAGTTAGTTTTATGTCCGACACCGCACCATCAAATCGACAGACTTACAGATAAAGTAAGTTCATATTGTATCTTTTCTTATATCAATTGAATATAATTACTGCACGTGTGAATAATTCATTATTATCTTTCACATATTTATATTTTATGGACAATACGCATGTTTTGAGATCGCTGAACATCCCATCAATTAGTGTATGTATATTGTGACAACATTTTTATATTACAAAATAAATTTATTAAAAGTAAAAGACAAAGTGTATGTTAGTGAGACATAGACATGCCAGAAGACGCATGAAAGTAGAATTAACGCAGTTGAAATGAGGTCACTAAGACAAATGTGTGGTAAAACGATGTATGATAAAATAAGAAATGAGGATATTACATGAGAATGTACGATTGAAAGATATATCGTTAGTAAGATGAAAATAAATGCCCTGAGGTGGTTTGGCCACATGGAAAGAATGAGTGATGATCGTCTGACAAAAAAGTATATAAGGCTGATAAAAAAAGAACGAAAAATATAGGTAGGTAAGCCAAGGAAACATAAATGTAATTTTGAAAGATGGAGATGTTAGAAGTAAGAATAACAGAAGAGCGTGTATAAGACGATGCATGGACGTGAATGAAGCAAGAAATTTATGTTACACTTATTATGACAATTTTTCCACAGAAAATTACCAAAGATATTTGGTTTTCTTACTCAATAACGTACATGAAGTTATTGAGATCATCTGGTTCTCGCCTTGTCATGTTTTGTAAATGAAATTTCTCATTATTAAATTTGCTATTCAAACAAAGATCTAAAGATGATTGGCGTTGCAAACTGGAGAGTGCAGGAGAAAGATTCTGGAGGATGCCAAGGCTCACAGTGGGCTGTAGCGCCAATGATGATGATGATTCAAACAAAGTGATGATAATTTAAAACTGTTTGATATTATTTAATAGGTGACACCGGAAGGTCACAGAGCTCCCTTGGCCGAATTGTTGAGAAGGTCTGTCAACACCCAGACACCAGCATTGCCAGACAGTCAATCTCAAAGTGCTCATTCTTCAGGTAAATAACGCACCTTCAATTTACTTAAGTATTATAAATCTACTATATAGAAGTGTTGTGGTTGCTAATCATGTTGATTCATTTATATATTGGATATTCACGTTAAGGGGGGGACTGCTGCCAACGTACCTATTTTTCAATTTGATATACCATCATTATTTCTTATCAAATCGTTTTGAATAAAGTAATTTAGATAGTTTGGATATTAATAAACAAAAATATACCTTAACTTTTTGATAATGTTCTGTACAAATTCTTGTAGAAAAATAATGGCATACCCCGATTTTCAAAGTTTATCATATATTTTTAATAAACTATAAGGCGTAGAGTAATATATTTTTTTTTAAATTAAAGAAGACAAAAATATCTAGAAAAATATGATGTGACGTTGTATTAATGCTTCAGGTTTAGTAAATAAACCTAAAAAACATTAATTTTCCATTCAGCGCCATTGCGTAATAAAATTTTTTTTGGTTTATTTACTTAACCTGATGCGTTAATGCAACGTCATATCATATTTTTCCAGGTATTTTGTTCTTCTTTAATTTATAAAAAAAAATATTGCTCTATACCTTATATTTTTTTAGAAATTTAAGATAAATGTCTAAAATCGGGGTATGCTTATTATTTTCCTACAAGAATATATACAGAACATAATTAAAAAGTTAAGGTATATTTCTCTTTATTAATATCCAAACTAACTAGGTTATTTTTTTCAAAATGATTCGTTTAGTAATAATGATGGTATATCAAATTGAAAAAATAGGTACGTTGGCAGCAGTCACCCTCTTAAATATTGTATATTAAAAATTTTTAAACTAACACAATTATGTATTATTTTTGGAGTAATTCGTCGGAAGTTGGAGAATATATTTAGAATAATAACAGTTTGTTTTACTCACTTATATATTTGAGATTAAAAATATCTATTAAAAATGACAACTACTCACACATAGAGCTAATTATATATCTGTAACAATGGATACAATTTAATGTTAATAATTACTATTACATACAATATGCAGCCAGTACTTTCAATAAAGCCAATATACTAGAGACAAAACGAGACATTTATGTGTATACAATTATAAAATACATATTTTATTTACATAATTATTATTAACAAGTATTCTAAGATGTTAGGCACTTGCTTAGAATAGTGCTCTTACTCTTTAATGTTATCATTATCGGGTGTCCCGTAAGAGGTGGGTAATCAAATATGTAACAGGTAAAATATCATCACATATCACATTCAGCAATAAGGTCCAACACCCATTCTGAGGTGAGACGAGACTGATGTGTGAGATACACACATGTGTCGTGTTTCCACATATCGCTGGTTACCCCACATTGTGAGATATGCCCTAATGGTATGAATGAATAATAAAATATAATATAATAAGAACCTGGAGGGCTACTCATGACACGTTCTTAGCTTGCCTTAATCTTATAAATATATAAATCAGTACTTCTAACCTCAAAGATTGCTAAAGTCTGAAGCTGATCTTAATTTTACCGTAATCAACTTCATGAGTAGCCCTACTGACCTCTTTCGATGGTTAAATCACCGTCCCCAGATCTGATGATGAGGAAGTGTTTATTTGATGGGGACAAAAGAGGGCATTACAATATTCATCTGTTATTAACTTGAGCAGACAAATAAATGAATGTTATTATTTATTAAATAATAATTGTTTTAAATATACCTATGCATTTCAAATGATGGTTGAGATCTACATATAAATACTATATAAACATATTAATTTTGTAAAACTTGTTTTAAGATAATTTTTGCATTCATTTAAAATAGTCAGGTATAATAAGTGTGTTGATTTGACAATCCAGGCCCTCCGTCTAGAGAGTCGTTGTCCAGTGGATGTTCTCCGGAACCTCACCGTAAACCAGGTCATATAATATATGTATTGTCTCAATGGCATATTTTAATATTCACAAATATTTTTTCTAGTACCCTTTTAGTAGTTATGTATTTTTCCCCATTCCTGCATATTCCTCATTCAAAAGTATTATAATTGCTTTTCTAAATTAGATTTTTTGCTCATTGTCATTAGATTTCTTATCATAATTTCATTTTAAAATATCACAGTTTTAGGTAAATATTTCATCTGTGTACATATCATCTAATGTTTAATATCAATTAAATACAATTACAATGTTAATGGAAATCAAATAATTCTTGGTTTTTTTATGTTGATTCATTTTGATTAACACATTTTGTGCAAGGTACATCCTCAAAATAATGCTAGACAAGGCTGAAACTAGATGGTATATACCTGACTTGAAATTTTTTTTTTTTATTAAGTTCACAATAACATATACAAAATATAAAACAAACAAACTAATAGAAAAGATGTACAGTAAGACAAAACATATTTCCCTTTACTACAGTGCAAGCACTCGTGTGTATACAACTTTTAGTTTTAACCATTAAAAATTGTCAATTATCAGAGACAGGTCCGAATGCAGAGTCCGACCTAAATACTTAAATTCTAAATACTAACCATGTTTTCATTGCACAGTCGCTCACTTAAGTTAGGAGATCACGTGGCTTCCTAACTGGAGGATGCTACCAAGTTTTTGTATGAGAATTGCATTACAGAGACATATCTAAATACTTAGCGCATGCGCGTCGGTGTAAACTTACATTTGCAAACTAGGAGATCATGTGGCTTCCTAACTGGAGGATGCTACCAAGTTTTTGTATGAGAATTGCATTGCAGAGACATATCTAAATACTTAGCGCATGCACGTCGGCGTAAACTAACATTTGCAAACTGTCAAAAATTAAGGTTGATTGCGAGGAACCTTACTAGTGGTTCAATACTAAAATACGAGATGTTTTAGCAACTTCCTCAAATATGTATTTGGTAATTTTGTCAAATCAAATACTCAACAGAGTATTCGGCGATCTATACAAGATGCCGAAAATTCGTTGGGATTTCAGAAAAATCGTGACGTCAAGCTGTCAGTGTGAGCTTGGTAACATATGTTTGTGTTGTTATAACAAAAAAACATTTTGAACATCAGTCTAAGCCCAAAGAAAGCTATCTCTCTCTCTTCTACATACACAATAATGTGAAATTCTATGCCATCAACCTTAAGTTTGGCGTAGTATTTAGTTAGTGATGTCTGTCTGTGCAACACAATTGTTAACTTAAGAATACTAAATACTCCAGTGAGGTTAGGAGTTAGTATTTAGTTACCTAGGACTGTGCATTCGGGTCATAAAGACCATCAAGCGTACTTTATAGTAAATACTTCAACCAGTTAAGTTCTTTAAGAAGATGTGTCAACCTTCATGGCTCAGTTGGTTAGGTATCTGGCTGCTGATCCAAGGGTCCCGGGTTCGATTCCCGGTGGAGACACAGTTTTTAATTGTGTTTTCAGTCTGGATCTGTAAGACGATAAATATTAAATAAAGTTTCCATAATGTGGCAACTTGTTATCGGGTGGGTGATAAATTAATATATGACATAGTACAGCTGTTAGTTGTCCGAGAAGTAAATAAAATAAAATAAAAATGTTTTGTGTGGCATTTTAGCCAGTTCCCTTCATCTTCTACATCTATCAAACTGAATGAAATTTGACTTTTTCATTTTCATTTAAAAAATTAATATAATATAATAATGGTTTTTGTAGTTCTTTTATGATTTTCTAGTATAGTTTGTTTGTACTGTCGTCACTCATGCATCGAATGTACACAATAAATTATCACTCTCAATAATAGCATAATCAATCAAATATTTTAATGTATTTGGTTGATATTTTATAGTCTTTAGGTGTCAATTGCTTTCATTTTGTGATTCTACACTGAGGATATTATTAAAATTAAATATCATAATAAAAATATTTGAGCTTAGATAGGCCAACACAGTGCTGGGTCTAAGTATTTTTTTTTACCTGGGTTGATATTATTTTTTATTTTAAAGCATGGAAAGTTGTTTTTTATAAGTTTTTATTTACATTGACACTGGAATTACAAAGAATTGAATTATCTTAGTTAATATGTAATAATAATAATTCACTTGCACCCTGCGCAATGAGCGAGTTTATTGCCGTAAGGCAATTTCATCCAACTAACCAGTGTTTCCAGCTCAGAGAACAATATTTTGTGAGAAATGAATTTATATAATTTTCTCCTCTGCTGGGAATCGAACCCAGGATGCCTGCACAGAAACCGAACGGCTTACCAACTGTGTCACGGCGGTCGGCCGACGGTATATGTATAGATATTATCAGAAAAAAATTGCTTAACATAAAATTAACATCTACATAGGCATGGATCAGATTTTTGTCTCCTAGCAACGACGTCAGTATTGCTAAAAATTCCTATATAAATAATACTAAATTATGTGGATGCTAACCCTTAAAACTTACTGCAGCTATTTAACTTTTCCAGTGTCAATGTTGTGTTTATGGTTTTATTAGAAACTGCACAAAATTTATATAAGTACAGATGATATCTCTATATTTATTCATATTAGTAATATTTGTTAAAATGTTTTATTGTATAGCATATTACCCATAGATAATTACAACCTCAACAATATACATCAAAGTTAAGTTTATAACCATCTTGGAACAGGCTCAGCCTAGTGAAGTGGTTTTTACAAAAAAATAATTATTTTAGATGTTATTGTATTGAGAAAGGCACAATTGGTTGAAGCGATTGTGCAGAATAGAGAGGCACGGAGGATATAAATAAGGAGAGCAGATCCCAAAATATATACATGGGAGAAGGATGAGGAAAATAAGATTTAAATATTGCGTGTAAAAATTATTTTCATTAAAAAAATTAAGCTACAACATCAACATTGTACATAACATACAAGAAGAAAAAATATATATGTATAGAAGTAAATACTTACATAAATATGAATGACAGTATACTTTAATTTTAAGGAACAGAAAGAGAAATTGGATGGCTTTGTGCTGTGATGGCAAGTTTGAATCTCCCTTGAAATGTATGATGATGTATATGTATGTACTTTTTGCATGGACAATAAAATGGTGATTAAAAGAATATCAGGGAATAAGCATTAAGTGTGGATAAAAGATGTGAATAAAGTTATTCTGTAGCAATTTGAATATGATCAATTTCATTATTTATTAATCTCTTATTTATTAATTGAAACCTTTATTTTGCAGGTGGTAGTGTATGTTCATCACCGGACCTGGACAGCAATAGACTTGGTACTTCACCACACATTAACAAGTTTTTAGCAAGAGAACCTCCAGATGGCTGTGAAAGAGTGAGTTGTTTATTTGTATTTCAGTTGTTTTATTTCAATCATAAATGACGCTATAAAAAAATCCTTCATTCAATTTAAATTTTATTAAATTGTAATTTTTATTAATACACTAAAATTTACATTCATTCATACCATCACGGCATATCGCATAATGTGGGTTAACTAGCGAAAGGTGTGCAGATGTGCATTATCATATAAAAGGAAGTACGACAAAAGGCAACATTCATAATGGATGATAAACCTCATTGGAAACACTGGTTAGTTAGAAGAAATTGCCACACGGCAATAAACTCAGCATTTGCGCAGGGTGCAAGAAAGTGTTTATTATTACTATTACTGAATCACGCAAGATGTTATTTTGCCTGTTGTAGTTTTGATACCCGAAGATGATAATAAATAAAAGTGAAAGCACTATTCTAAGCTCTTGCCTCACAGCTAAATTTTCAATAAATAAATTGCATTTAATAAAAGTAAATAATTTTTTCTCTTCTCATATTTTTATTCCTATATTTGTGGTTAGCTTTCCTTATTCATCTCCTTCATTTAATGAAATAACATTATTTGACAGGTGAGTCTCAAGTTTACAGAGAAAAAGAGTGCAGCAGGCCAGGGAGTCAGTGAATTGTGCCCCATCAGACCAAACGTCAACTTCCAGCTGCGACCTTCCTTGGGATCCGCTTTCCAACCTCTTCAACCTCCACAGCCACAGCCACCTACCGAATCTCCCCCACACTCTCCTCCTTCTTCCTCTCCAGAAGAGACATCTCCAACCAACTCATAAAGGAAACCAGAGCTTAGCAGCCCAATATGACTGATTATATTGATGAATAACTTTACCCAAATTTCTAGAGAATTTTTATTATCGTTTGAAATCTTTCTCTATCATTTGTTTGTTTCCCTAGGAATCAATCCTTGTTATATTGTATGTAAATGTATGTTCGACAAATGACGACTGTTTGATTAAAAATATCGAAATACAAAAAAAATGTTGAAAATTTTTTACGAAAAAAAAAAAAGAAAAACAAGACTTTGACAAAACCGAAAGTGCCCAATGAGATAATTTGATAAATTTTTGGCAACATTTGTAGAGGGTACCCCTTATTGACATTGACATCCGTTGGTGCGGCGATTTTTTATAATAAAAAAATAATAGAATAATAATAATAATATAATTGTTGAGTTATATTTTTACATTGTTATATTATCGCTTGTCTATTTTTTAATGAGTTAATGAAGGATCGAAATGTGATAATGTGGTACTCTTCTCAAATAAATTTTTGATCTAGGACTATTGTATTTCTTAATTTTGTGTAATTTAGAGAAATTAAGCGACACATTCTGACATTAGCATAAGTGTATTATTTACTTTATGTACAGACATATCCAAAATACAGACTGATTATTAAATTTATTCTTTTATTTCCTTTTATTTTTAAACAAGTTCTAAGAATGTTCGTTATTTTAAACACTTCCACATTTTAAGATGTTCTGTAAGGTGATACACAATACCAATGATTTTTGTAAATAATTTACAATTATTGAATAATTAAACCACAATTCATTAACCTTTTCCGTGCTAAGCGTATGCGAAACAATGTAACACCTCAGTGCGGCGCAATTTTCGGACAAAATTAAAATCGTCATATCTCAATAACTACTCACCTGAGATACTTGAAATCTTCGACGAGAATATTCGTTTTTAGCTGTTTTAAATGTTGAGTACATTTTTTTGTTTATTTTGTTTTTCTGCATACTATTTAACTGATTTTTTCAACATTCCAGCTCACAAAACCATGACTTATTAGCAAAAAAATATCACATAGGTAAAAAAAGATATAGGAATGTATATAGTGAATAAAAATCAGCTTAAAATTTATGAATTTTTAAGTATTTCTTCGAAAACAAACACAGTTTTCAACAATTGCTTAGTACCTTATACGTTTGTATGAAGTTTATCTGTAAGCGCTATGACCTATGCGCCGCTGCACCGCGACTTTATCAACTTATATAGTAGAAAATAGTCATAAAATCATTGGTTGTTATATATAATACTGAAATAACTCAACAGGCTCTGAGTACTTACTTTTTCGGAACATTTATAAAAGCAAAATTCATTCATAATAGCAAAAAATGTTAAATGTATTTTGTCTATCACCTAGTAAAATTTTCAAAGTCGGTAACACAAAAAATCGAAGTTACTCTAAAAAACTCTTGAACTTAAAAGTTATTTTGAAATATGAATCAACGTTTAAGACACAAATAAAAACATATAAATTTACAACAAAATTCTTTGCTTTTATAAACTAAATAAAAACCGAACATAATTATTTTTCTAAACCGGCGCACAATCTCTACGAACTCGGATATGGGTTATAAGCAACATTAATATCCATACAAAGCGGTATCTCAGTGCGGGTCTCGATTACGTATCGAGATGAAATAGATAAAAAGTAAACACTCTACTGCCATCTACCGAATTTTTTTAAAAAATTTTTAAAAACGTATTTACTTAGATAAATGATTCGGTTACACGATGTAATTATTATTTTTTGGATATGTCGATAAATAAGATTTCTACAGCGAGTTAAAGTGGAGCATTGTCCATCACGAATACCTATCGAGATCCGCACTGGTGTAGCGTATGATTCATCACGATAACGTCTCGAGATTAGCACTGAAACGGTTAAACATTTGATAAATGCAATATATTATTTATTGAATAAAAAAATATCGGATTAAATTTAATAGCATTGATATATATATTTCCACCTAATAATAAAAACCTTTTAATTGTGAACCCAATGTGGTGGACTGGAAGCAATATCTATCAGTAAACTACCCTTTTATTAGCAAAATGAAGTACCCTCCTTACAGCAGGAAAGTCACATGTTTAACCTTTTGACGACGGATATGAAAAAGAACTTGCAGTACCTGTGGACGGGCATATGTGAATACGGATGGGATGCGGTATCTATAGATGACGCTCGTCTTTTAGGCACGAATATCGGATGTCACTCGTCTTAAAAAGGTTTAAAATGAAGACTACATAATTATGTAGAATATTATACAAAAAACTATGTAGATATCTGATATAATAATGAGACTGAGCAATATTAATTGTAAAGGATTATATGTGACACACACAACAGCATAAGACAATGAGCACAGACGCAGGTCAGCTGGGAGTATCACAGGAAGCGAAATGACAGAAAATCCATTTATTTATTGCTTTAATTAAATACAAACATCCGCCTTTTCTTCACAATCGGAAGCCCAGCCCCAAAACTACGCCTTCTGCTCTATGGTAGCATCACCGTAGTTGCAATAATCGCATCTTTATATAAAAGGGCTGTTTCCATCAAAGCTGTAAAGAGGCTGCCAACGACAAATGTGCTCTCGCTAGTAAGCAAAAATTTTTGGAGTGGAAAGGCCTAATATGTATGCCCGGACACGTAAAGAAGCAAAAATTACTGCAGCACTCCAAGTTTTATTTCTCCCCCTGTCCTACTTGCCCTTCATTTATCGAATTGTCGTTTTTCGTAATCTTATCGCGATTGATATAAATTTTCTTCTTCTTCGTGTCATATCAGGTCCCCCCGATCACTGCTGAGAAGGCATCTCTATCCGCCGCCGTATGGAACAATTCGCCGACGTCTCTGATGCCGGTCCACTCACAAATGTTGCGGAGCCATGACTGATGTCTTCATGTTCTGAGGTGTTTCTCTATTGCAGCCCTTCATAATCACTTGGAGCAGCCTGTACTTTTTACCTCGCAGAACATAACCCAAATATGATATTTTTCGTCACTTAATTGTGTCAACCAGCTCTCGCTCGACATTTGCTCTCCTGAGTACTTCCAAATTTGATATTTTATCGACCCAGGAAATTTTCAGCATGCGGCGATGCAGCCACATTTCAAAGGCCTCTAGTCGATTAAGCATATTGACCTTTACGGTCCTGGTTTCAACTTCATATAGAAGTATGGACCATTTGTAGCACTTCACCAGGCGCTGCCTTATTTTAAGGTTGACATCTGAAGAGAGGCGGAGAATATACTCCCCACGTTGGGACGCGAAATTGATATCTAGAGAAGGCGGAGAAAAATACTAGTACCACGTTGGGACGCGAGATTGATATAAGGAGGCTGGGAAGAAATATATTGGTCCCATGTTGGGACGCGAAATTGATAACTAAAGAAGCTGAAAAGCATAATAAAAATAAACATTAAACTCTGCCCCTGAAAATAAAAATCAAATAAAACATAATCGGCTGCGATGTGCCTGAAAAGACAAATACATACAAATACAGGCATGGTAAAAATAATATATACATAACTGGAAAGATCTTACCAAACTGCTGGTCTCGTAACGGGACTGTAGAGGAAACACTTACACTACATATCACTTTATATTAATTAAAAATAACTTAAAACTACCTTAAATTCACCCCTCGTTGGTTATATGGACCTGAAACACACTTATTCACTACTTTATACAATTAGAAAAAAAATGCTAAGGCCGTCCGATAGCCTAGCAAACTCGCACTCTCGCACGCGGGTCTCTACAACAACCGATCAACCACTGACTCCTACCGAATGACAACTGATCGACTACCACCGACTCCTACCGAATGACAACTGACTGGCCACAGCAGGGCGACCCAGCGCCCGTGAAACATGGAGTAGGGGAGGGGGGGGTGGTTAAACTGAAGAATCAATCCGTACCGCCGGGTGCCAACCAAGATTCCAGGAATCTGCTTGATGCATTTTACATTTTAAATTTATTTTCAATAGAAAAGACAATACTTAAATACATGAACAAGGCCTGGGGGGCGCTATAATCCGTTCTTAGAATTAATAGAAGAAATACATTAGGCCAAAGTAAAATAATGGTTTTTGGGTTTCTTTGATATCATAATGCATGGAAATATATCGATCACAATACCTATGGAAATATCAATCGCCTCTCCTTTTATGATCGAGATAATCCATGCAAAGACAAAAGAAACCAAATTTCGTATAATCAGACAAAAGTAAACGCATTACCAGAGCAAGAACGTATACGACTAAACACGATTCTTCTTTCCACCGCAATGTTCTACATAATAACATTTTCTTTTCCGATAAACGTATATGTAACGCTTAATATCGCTTCCAGAAAACCGCATCGCGAAGAAGCTTCACCTTAATTATAATGGGGCCAATACCATACCACAATCGCTTCCAACCATCGAACAAACAGAACCGTATAACAACTATCCATAATACAATTCGATTTCCGATAACTCAACGTCATAACGCATTTACATAGTTTTACGCTCGTATCTATCTTCAATCGCAATACAACATCTTCCGCCGCAATACAACATCTTCCGCAAGTCCCTTTATCTAATACCTCTACTTCGTCGGCTGATTCATTCGTGTCCATCCGTTATCTCATTTTCCTCTGTGATTTACTTAACGTTGTCCTCTCAATTAAATAATAAAAATACCGCACTTTTTCCCAAAGGCATATAACACACTAAAAATCCATCACGCCGTATTCTGCTATTTACCTATCAATTATCACGTCTTTATCTCATCTTTTTAAGTCATTATCTCATCCGATTACGTCATTATCTCATCCTTTTACGTCATTATCTCATCATATTGCGTCCTTATCTCGTCTTATTATATAGTTAGCTTATCTTACTTCGTCAAGATCTCATCTCATTGCGTCATTATTTCATCTTATTACATTTCGTTAACCGGCTACTACTAAAACTTATTCCTTTCATCTAAACGTTCGATTTCGAGTAGTCTAATTCTGCTTTCGTTACAAATCGTTATCTCTTTGGGTCAAATGTCCCTCCAAATCTGCGCGAATTAAACTGCGAGTGGCTGTAGAGTCTATCAATGCTACATAGAGAGAATCATCAATCGTCTAGTTTATCTGCGGGGAGGCTAATCCTACCAATAACACATAGATCGTCTATATTGTATTCTTATTCATAATTCCGTCATTCTACTCCTCTTCGTACCTATTCATCTCATTACTACTCAGCGCAACTACTGGCGTACCTAACTCATGATCCGGCGCGACTACCGGTCTTCTCTCTTCGAATTTCTCAGGATCTTCTCATCATCCGACGTATCATCATCATCATTTTGCTACCTCTCGACGTTTCTACTTACTTCCTTTCATCCGACGTATCTTCATCATCATCTTGCTACCTATCGACGTATCTGCTTGCTTCCTTTCATCCTACGTATCTAATCAACTATCAGCTTCCTACTGCTCGACGTATTTGGCGCGACTACCAGTTCTACTTCCGACGCGAATTCCGAACTACTTCTTATGATGCGTATCTTCTCGCTATTAGCCTCCACGGTCTTTACATCGTCATCATCCTCTCTATGCACATACAGCCTCCACAACCACTACAGCAAAATCTACAGAATTGGGATCATCATTATCCTCCAAACAACTTCATTCTTCATTCACAGAATTTTTATTACTCATCAAAACCATCTACAGATTTATAAATCACCTTCATCGTCAGAGTTATAAACCACTATAACTTCATCATCTACAGACTTATTATCCACCTTCATCGTCAGAGTTATAAACCACCATGCGTCATTAACTACAGATTTATTATCATCCTCCATCGTCAGAGCTATAAACCACCATAACATCATGATCTACAGATTTATAATTCATCTTAATCGTCAGAGTTATAAACCACAATAACTTCATCAGCTACAGATTTATTCTCCACCTCCATCGTCAGAGTTATTTTAAATTCTTCACCTACAGAATTATGCTTTGCCTACAGAATTATAATCCACGAAATTTCGTCAGAGTTATAATAAATTCGTCACCTACAGAGTTATTATTCATCAATATTCATATACAGAGTTATTTTTCTAAAACTTCACCTACTAATTCAATAATAATTACAGCCTCCTGTGAGGTCACGATATCTTCAAACAATCGTTATATTATTATTATTAGGGCGCCAGTTCCACGTGTATAGACCTGGTGGAACACAGGTTCAATTTATTCAGATACTCGTTAGACCATTTGCAATAAATAATCTCATTCGATAAAAAAACGCTATCATATCCTCTGCTATCCGACGTCGTAAAAATAGTACTAAATATTCTATTAATTTAACATATTGAAAAATAAAATAAATATCTAACTCCTGGGCTAACAAATAACAGCAATTCTATATTACCGCGGCTCATATTATCATTTATATTATTCGCTACAAACCTAGTCTCATATTTTTATAAGTATACCACAAATTTCGTCATCACGTTCTCCTATCCAATAATTGCATACATATATAACGACCGAAAATATATAAAGAAAATCCACCTCAAAAAAACATAACTATCAAAACAGTAATAAATTTCTACAACTGAAAATCTCCACGTGGTCTGTGAAAACAACAGTTATTAAAACACGCTCAAGTATCCCGACAAATAAATATTTCAATATCAGTAAAATAAATATACCTAAAAATCATTCTTAAAAATTACACGCTTCAAAAAAAAACACAGCTATCTACAAACAAAACTTAAATCTCAGGGCGGTTCGTTAAAAACTACTGTTTTTAAAAGGCCCCACGTTGGGCGCCAATTGACATCTGAAGAGAGGCGGAGAATATACTCCCCACGTTGGGACGCGAAATTGATATCTAGAGAAGGCGGAGAAAAATACTAGTACCACGTTGGGACGCGAGATTGATATAAGGAGGCTGGGAAGAAATATATTGGTCCCATGTTGGGACGCGAAATTGATAACTAAAGAAGCTGAAAAGCATAATAAAAATAAACATTAAACTCTGCCCCTGAAAATAAAAATCAAATAAAACATAATCGGCTGCGATGTGCCTGAAAAGACAAATACATACAAATACAGGCATGGTAAAAATAATATATACATAACTGGAAAGATCTTACCAAACTGCTGGTCTCGTAACGGGACTGTAGAGGAAACACTTACACTACATATCACTTTATATTAATTAAAAATAACTTAAAACTACCTTAAATTCACCCCTCGTTGGTTATATGGACCTGAAACACACTTATTCACTACTTTATACAATTAGAAAAAAAATGCTAAGGCCGTCCGATAGCCTAGCAAACTCGCACTCTCGCACGCGGGTCTCTACAACAACCGACCAACCACTGACTCCTACCGAATGACAACTGATCGACTACCACCGACTCCTACCGAATGACAACTGACTGGCCACAGCAGGGCGACCCAGCGCCCGTGAAACATGGAGTAGGGGAGGGGGGGGTGGTTAAACTGAAGAATCAATCCGTACCGCCGGGTGCCAACCAAGATTCCAGGAATCTGCTTGATGCATTTTACATTTTAAATTTATTTTCAATAGAAAAGACAATACTTAAATATATGAACAAGGCCTGGGGGGCGCTATAATCCGTTCTTAGAATTAATAGAAGAAATACATTAGGCCAAAGTAAAATAATGGTTTTTGGGTTTCTTTGATATTATCATAATGCATGGAAATATATCGGTCACAATACCTATGGAAATATCAAGGTATAAGCTATCGTCGCATAATAATGCCTTCATTATGAAAAACATCGCGCGAGCTGTCTCGATGCGGCACCTCAGTTCCTTGTCAAGATCTAAATCATCAGTGAGAAGACTTCCAAGATATTTAAAAGATTTGACTTTCTATGGCTTGTCCTTCAAGTTGCAAAGTCAAGTTATTATGAGACTGTCGGCTGAATATTATGCAAATCGCCCTCTTTCTCGGCGAAATGGCTCAAGATATTTGGCGACAACTATACGATCAATCAAATTATGGTACATTCTTATCTTAGAATGAAAGTATGTTCAATTATTTGTTTTTATTTTTTTATGGTTTTTATTGTCAATCTATGTTTTTTCTATGGACTTTTTTGAAAATTGTCTTATGTCATTTTTGTCTGACATCTGACATTTGTGTGGCGTCGTCGCGTTGTTTTGAAAACTAAATATTTATTTGAAAAAGAATGGCAAATCCAAGTAGTACAGAAATAGTCGAAGAAGATGCGGCAGATTTGCAATTTCCCAAAGGTATTAAAGTATACAATTTTAATATTTACTCATAGAAATTATCTTACGCAAATATAATTCAGTGGTTTTTTGGTTATGTTTTTCTAGAGTTCGAGAATGCCGAAACTCTTCTTATTTCGGAAGTTCACATGTTATTAGAACATAGAAAAGCACAAAACGAATCGGCAGAGGATGAACAAGAGTTTTCTGAAGTATTCATGAAGACTCTCACGTATACAGATCGATTTAAAAAGTTTAAAAACAAAGAGACAATCCAGAGCGTTAGAAAGTAAGTTTCAGTTTAACATTGATTTTCATCTATTAGGTTACTGTTTTTTGTAAATACAGTTTGTATTTTTGTGAATCTAATTGATTTTTTTATTTTCCTTTTGACAACTACGAAAAAAAATGTATAAAAAAATATTATGTACCTATGTTTTTCTCTTCATAGAGCTTTTGTTAGTTGATTACACAGTTCACCTCATTTACACTCTTCTAAATTTGTTTTTTTTTTATTATTTAAACGCGTTTCACATTTTCTCTTTTGTAATATAAAATTAAATCAATCGAAAGGTACACAACTTCTGTTTTTGAGTGATTGTGTGCGCTAACTTTGAACTGACTTTAATTTGTTATTTTTCAAGTACCTAATTTAAAAAATTCTAATGTTGTATGATTTATTTTTGCATGTTCATAATTCATTCTGTTGATTTATCAATTCTCAAATAAGTACCATTTCATTTTGTATTTTTTTTATTTGCCTAGTTCATACATTATATTAATTTGTTGTTTGTTTCATTTGCAGTCTCCTTATGCAGAAAAAACTTCACAAATTCGAAGTGGCCAGTATTGCTAACCTTTGTCCAGAAACAGCAGAGGAAGCCAAAGCACTTTTACCATCATTGGAGGGAAGATTCGAAGATGAAGAACTTAGAATTATGTTGGATGATATTCAAACTAAGAGAAGAATACAGTATTAAAATTTTCCGAGAAAATCTCATTCCATAAATCACATTACACAGTAAAATATTTATTATATTGTAAAAATCACAGATTGAATCTGACATATTTAATTTATAATAGATGTTTCATAATTTGGATAAATTAATAATAATATATATAACTTCATAATGGCTCTTTTGATCCAACTGTGGTAAAAAATTGACTGTTTTAATCAAAAGAAATAAGTTTAATTTTTAATAGAATAAGTTTTTTTAATTCTGCAATAAAGTTGAGTTAGCATGATGAATAGTTTTTTGATGGGCAATTTTTATTTTAAAACAGTATCTCTTAATTAAAGACCACTGACAACGTGGCACTCTACCATCACAAGAGAGTTGCGAGAGGCAGACTTGCGCGAAGGAGATGCACAGGAGAGGGGGACATGGCGAATGAGAACGAGGAGGGCCGACCCCACATAATGGGAAGAAATGGCCAGGACAAAGAAGAAGAAGTATCTCTTTAATCATATTAATTAGGGGTTGTAAATGTGATCATTAGTTAACAATTTTCACCACCAGAGCGCAGGAATGAACTAAAAAAAATGCAGTGTCGCTGTTTCCTTTTATTACGCTAATCCCCACCATAATATTTTAACACGAAGTATGTATTTATGCGGGTATTTATTTTTTTAGTTCTATTATCAATCATAAATTAGAAAATTTTAAAGTTAAAATATTCTGCATATACCTTCCTTTACGACCAGTGACCATTTACCACAATTAAAAAAATCAACTTTTTACAGTCTTACTAATAAACATGTTTTAAAATTTACACGACCGTTAACACCCGTGTAGGCAAAAACGTTACCAATAAACGCTGTGTAAAATATCAGTTGGTCAACGACAGTGTATCTCTCATACACATTTTACACATCACTTGCCCGCCCGTTCTAGGTAGTTTAGCGGTATTTTAAGACAAATTTCATGTATCAAAAATCGAAATTGATTTTGATATGCATGTTTATATTGTTATATCTTGGAATTATATGAAGAAACCTCTTTATAAATTATTATATTCTCGATAATTGTGCATTTTAGGAGCGAAAAGTTGACAAAAAATCAGCTCTTTTATAATATTTACAATGGTGCTTGCTTTGATATTCGTATTATGAAATTATTCGTTATATTTTCCATATTCCTATTTTGAAATGTGAAAAACATATGAAAATATTAACTATGACAAACGTCAAAATTATAATGGCGGATGGGGGCTGGCGGCTCTGCGCATGCGTGAGTGCGAAATTACAACGTTGTCAGATTATTTTTTTTGTACGCTTGTTGTAACTACGCACTCGTTATACAGCGTTTATTAGTAAGATTTTCAAATAATCGCTGCACGGTGTGTAACTAAAACACCGGTCAACGGGTGTGCAGTAGATTTTTATTAGTAAGACTGTTAATGTTTTATTTTTTTTTTTCAACAATTTCGTACAAATTTTTTCAATGAATGAAATTTCAAAATTTTTTTTTGAAGAAATATTTGTTTATTAAAATGTCAAAAGTAGGTATGTATGTAATAAAATTTTATGTCTAGTATAACTTAGTTTGAGTGAAATTGATTATTTTTTTTTTTTAACATGTCCACGTAGGGTACGCCAGCTATTAGGATTTGGGTCCATTTTACTCTTCCGAAGAAGCGCACTACTAAGCGTTTAATGATAATGTTTACATGCGTGGTGGCAGAGAGGTTGATGCGCTGTGTTAGTAATTCAGCGGTCGTATCCTGCCACTACCGTTTTGTTCTGCTGGTGAGGATTTTTGTAAATAATTTATATAGGTGTGATAATAAGCTGATGGGTTTATAGTTCTCGAGGCGTTTTTGATTTCCTTTTTTATGTAATAATGTAATATTCGCATTGTTCCGTTCCTCTGGTATATTACATTCTTCCAGACATCTATTTAGAAGTTGCAGTACCACTTTCTGAAGTGTATCTCCTCCATACTTAATGGTCTCTATTATAATATTATCAGAACCAGGGGCTTTTGAACTTTTCATCTGTTTAATAGCATGCTTCATTTCTTCCATATATGTGTCAGGAATGCTGGGTAGATAAAAAATATAAATGATAATAATCTTTGTCTATTCTGAAATAAAATTTAATTCTTATACTACAAAAAAATGTGTAAGACCAATATATTTTGATCAAAAATACAGATATGATGGGGTGGGAATTGAATAAATAGTAAAAATCTTTTTCAATTGACTTTATTGATTAAAAACGAAACATCAATCACATCAATCAGTTTCTCGACATAATATTTTATCACAATTTTATAAGTGGCAGAAGGTAAATGCAATTTCAATATTAATACACATCTACTTATGATATTGTGTAAGGACATGCCACTACAAGAATAAACATTGAATATTATCTATTTGAAATAGAGATGTTGGCTAATTTTCAATAAATCAAAGTCATACATAATTATATCATATTTTTGTATTTGCAGTCATTTTTGATTACCTACTCCTGAAAAAAATTTTGGACACAAAATAGAAATAAAATGATTCATAGGTTTCCTAAGGAAACTCTCGCATATCCATGTGAAAGATATCTTGGAAGCAGGATAAGTAATGAACTTTAAAAACAGATGACACAATATGTAAGAGAAGGGTAAAAAAATGTAGCTTTACTTGAAGTATTATTAATTACTTCAAAACAAACATAAATTTTTACAGTGACAACACCAAAATGTACCCATAATTCAATATAAGTCAAATTAATTACTAGTTATTCCATTTCGTACTTATTAAAAATTTATATTTGTGTTTGATATTTTGAATTAGTGACACATTTATTTCATCTAAATAAAACAATGTGCATTATTGTACGTTTATGTGTAAAGATTTTTTTATTTATTTCTATTTTGTTCTAAACGATGTCTTGTGGATCACAGCTAACATAATATGTCCAAAATTACAACTGGCCACAAGTCAGCTCTGCATTAACGAAAACAAAATCTTTTTAATAATATATTAGTTACAGGCACATTTCATCTATCGAATACAATACATTTTAATATATTGAAACT
The DNA here is from genome assembly GCA_963576475.1 of Molanna angustata. NCBI lineage: Eukaryota > Metazoa > Arthropoda > Insecta > Trichoptera > Molannidae > Molanna > Molanna angustata. The sequence goes on from OY754975.1 coordinate 33,774,515, forward strand.
GTGAATTTAGCCTTTTAGGTTTATTTTAGCTCTGATCCTATAGGAAGAATAGAAACTACATCACACTCCTCTAAATAAAATAAACACGTGAATATTTAAAATCATTATTTACACAAGTTAAACATTAAATAACCTCGCAAGGCAATTAATAAATAAGAAATTATAACTCGTTATTTACATATTTGTATTTTATTTGAATTATTATTTAGGCATGAATAAAACCTGTTTTTTGCTCTCGATGATGAACTAGAAATGTTGGTCCCAAGTAATTAGATTCATCGTCAGACATTCAAAATGATACAAATTTATTATCATGCGTTATTGACATAATCAATTTATGTGCAAACATTATTTATTGCTTGTGCAAATTTCGCGAGGGGATTTTACACAATATATTTAAAAGCATTATAAATTATGAAAGTTAATCAATAACAAAAGAGTCCCGCTCTTTTTCAAAGAAACATTTATATTTAAATTATTTTTACTTCATTAGGAAGTCATATATTTCATGATTACTACTAATTATTTTTTTTACATATCTTGGACTCAAACCTTCAGCTGATGCCAATGTTTTATATATTTTTTTGTTTTTCAACAGATGGCATTAGATAAAATGTATTTTTCAACATTGTATAAAGACACTTAGGAAAAGGGATTTCAGTAATGTACCTTCTATCGTTTAGGTACAAATAAATCTTACAGGCACGCAATGGCTAAAAGTACAACATTAATTTTATTTACGTTAATAATATTACGTCTATAAGTTTCCTTGATTTTTTTACATCGAGTAAATCGAAATTATTTTAATAAATAATAAATTTACACTTAAATTTTATTCATCAAAATTCACATTTGGTAGAATCATTAACATAGATTAAAAATTAAATTAACTAAGTATAAAATAATGAAAAATTTAATATATTTTTTTATGTTGAATGAGGTGCACCAAATCTTGTATGTACAATTATTTGTTTTTTATTTGTTATAACAAAATTGTAATTTGACTATATAACTGGGTTGTGCTTGCTTCCATTTTTAGTGTTTAAGCAGTGAACCGCCAAAATAATTATCAAGTATTTTAAATATATCTATTTTGAAAAAAAATCATTATTGTATGTTTTATGGGATGTCCAAGTTTAAAAATTCATTGTGGTTCATTTTGCAGTGTTGCTTTACTCGGTAAAAATTGATGTACAGTTGATTCTATTTCAAAAAAATTGGCTCAGATCATGTGTAACTTATGTTTTTCAATAAGCCCTTTATCCTTAAGTAAATCTGACATTATATTTATTCTTGATTTTTCTGGAAAGAAGAAAATGGTTATATTGATATAAGGATTGATACATGAAGCACCTGGACAACAGATGTTAAAAAAAACAACTATTAGTGTATGAAATCTTCTGTGTATGTATAATATGCATAGGCACCTACAAATATTTACATGATAAATTTAACATTGTACAGTAAAAGACAATAGTGTTGCAATTTTATAATACGAACAAAGCCATGTCAATTTTATTATGAATTTATTTTTTCGAATATCAAAACACTTTTAATATTTACTACAATCAAATGTTATGAAAACAACGTCAATTATCATATTACAACATATAAAAAATACAATTGTATTTTACTGTACACAATATTCGCACATATGTATATTATATTAAGAAAGATCATCAATAATAATCTCCATTTGTTTTTATTTAATTGTGCTTTCGGTCAATATATAAAAACACACAAATGAATTATTCATTTATCTCTGTTTTTGAATATAATTATATTGCTCTTACATTTTTAGAATGCACAATATCACAATAATACATTTAATAATTTTTCTGTTATACAACTAACACATTTGATGCAGTGGTAATAACATTACTAACTTATCTAACGTACAGACAATTCCTATTTTTATATTAGGGCCAAATTGCTTTTGTTTTTATTTTTTTTAATACTTTAAATAATTACTACTATATGACGTTTAATAGTTTGTCTGTATAAAAAAGACTATACATCACATTTTAAAGAGTTAATTTATTATAATAATAAATGTCAATCATTCATGGAGCAATAAGTTTTTTAATCATTGCTTTTATAAAATTTACATATTCTTCTTATTACGACATTCAATAATCATAAAAAAATTATTCATAATGATTAAACATGTTAACAATCAATTGTAAATACGTACTTTGTGGACAGTTTTTTTGGCCTTGATTAATTACTTATTGTTTTATGTTCATATTAGTTAATAATGCTGTTATTGTCCCAAATAAACCAAATGAATAAACATAATATTCAACAATTTAAATTTTTTTATGCAATAAACTTGATACAATGCTATTATAATTATTTGTAGAATTATGTTTGTAGCACATTTTAAACAATTTTATTCATTGCAGTTCACATTGTTAAAACAACAAATAAAAATAGCTCATTTGTAGTTTAAACAAAATAAATGATAGGATGCATTTAAAAATAATTTGGTAATTTATTGTGATGTCTTTTTATATGTAAACACAGATGATTTAAGTAGACAAAGCAATTGGCCTAATTTACAATATGTTTTGAGATATGTAAACTGGCGTTTGTTTATCGCGTAGAACATTTTTATGTTAGTTTAGTTCATCTGATGTTTCTTACTGGTCGATATGGAGGAGGTGGTGTCTGTGGAATCTGCGGTGTTGAGTTTCTATTGTCTACTACAATGGTCTCCAGAGTGGAGGCTTCTCTGACTGATGGAGTGAGGAGGACGTTGAGTGCGGTGGGTGAGAGAACGTGGGAAGCGTTGCTCCTGCCGCTGGCTCTTGTAGGGCAGCTTCGACTGCTATTCCCCGGCATGTGTACGTTGGGAAGGAGCTGACTAGGGTTGAGTTTGATGGCATCGTCGTATGTGGGCGGAGCCCCCGCTACCGAGTCGTAGTCAGGCGGCTTCTGCTGCATCACTTCGTCGTTGGACGGCACAGAAATGACGTGAATTGGATCGTCAATCTGAAAATAAATATTTATTAAACTTAGGTATAATAGGATTTCAGTTAAGCTAAAATAAAATAAAGTGTAAGTGAAGTTTTGCTCTTTATGAAATGCATTTCATAACAGGGAATCATTTTTACCGAGGTGACTCGACATGTCAAATTTAGTTTAATTTAGACCTTGATAAAGCTGAGTCGCCTCAGCGAAAACGTTCAGTCATAATAAATTAAATTTATGTAAAAATTATTTGTTATATTTTATTCATTAATTTTAAACGGATTTAAACGGATAGCATAAAAATTATATATGTTATATATATTTACTATATTATAAATATATTAATAAAATCTCATTTTAACACCCTTTTCTTTAACTTCACTCGTATGTCTGTCTGTACTGGAATTTTTGATCGATTTATAACTTACTCCCCGACCAGTTAGAGCTCTGAAACATTCAGAATTTGTGTATTCCCGATGATAATGCATGTTAAAACTGTTTCTATATTGATTCATTTGATATTTTGATAAAATTGAACAATTTTATATTTCATACAAAGTAAACAAAAACAAAGTAAGCCTTTCCGGCTAAGCGTTAATAAAAATTTTATTTTATTTAGTTAGATGCAACAATAATATTTTTCTGTTTTTACATATTTTCAATATAAAATCAGAAAAAGTTATCTAAATATGATTTAAATGAACTAAATTAAAATTAAGTAAAATTTATTAATTGAGTGTGTACCTAATTTAATGTAGGTATGGTAGTGAAAAATTGATTGCAAATTTTATTTATATGTGATGGCTACTTTGAAAAGGGTGTCTTTATATATTTTTTTGATTTACTTGTAAATAAATTAAATAAAGTGAGAGATACCTGATGCTGATGAGGTGGTTGTCTTGGGGCTGGTGCCTGTAGCCAACAGCACATGGCTGCACAGATAAGAAGTGCCCCAGCTATGATGCATGCGACTCCGATGTAACGCACCGGCTCAACATAGTTCTCTGCCAGACCCAGCCAGTTAATGAGGGCGCCGATACACAGCAGGACCATACCATAGCGGTACGGACGCTGTGACTGTCTCGTCTCATCCAGGGACATTGCTGGAAACAAAAAGAAAATAAAGTTATTTTGGAATGAAATGTAGGAGACAAGAAATCCACCTCGAAATAAATCTTTCACACTAGGAATTTATTAGGCTAGAAGTTGGATATAGATATTTAAACCATCTTTTAATTCGAAAATTTTTTAAATTTCATATATACAAACATTGGATTTTTTTCTCTGTCGGGAGTCAAATGATATTTTTATTGACAAACTTTGTAAAATCTCAATAGAGACGAAGTTGTTGCTTTTATTGTTTACAAATAAACCCAATTTCTCAATAGATGGCGTTACAAAAAAGGTTTCTTCGATACTTCATAGATGGCAATAGAATAATTCCTTGTTTTCGAGTAAATTGTTACACATTATTCAAATATTAAGAACTTTCAAAAATTACATTGATAAGGGAACTCATTAAGAAGGCATAAAGTGATCACGTAAACCAGCTGATGACAGGTCGTAAGCCCTGTAGGTGCCTCGAGTTCCTGGTTCTTCTACAATATCCCAACTTCGTCTCTATTAAGATGTTAAAAAAAGTTTGTCAGTAAAAATCTATATATTTATTTTATTTTTATTTATTTCTATCCAAAAACATACAGTATATATGAGATACAAAATTTCTTAAGATAATATAAGCTTATTCATACATAGTTAACATACAAAGTAAATATAAGTTATTTCATTTCAATAAATATCAATTTACCACTTCACTGGTGCTTACATAGTTAAAGCCATATATTTTTGTTTGTATCTTTGTTACTAGCCCCCTCACTAGGCATAGCCTGTGCTAAGGTGAGCTAGCTATATTAATGTGTTCATTTCTGTCAAATTTTCAATTTTCGTTGTTTTTGAAATATTGTTCATTGGTATTGTCACCAGTTTTTCTATTGAACAAAAGTGAATTTGAACAATAGATAGGCATTCATTCAAAATACGTGTTCCGATAATTATGTCCCGACTAAATTATTAATGCGCCTGATTAAGCAAACTGTATTTCATTTTTCTTTGTGTTTGTCAATTTACGAAATTATTGTATGTACAATACAATGTCATAAAATATTATACTGGACAATACATATTCCGACGCTGAAAAGGTAGAATAACTGAACCGCCAAAAATAAAAATTTAAAATTTTTTATTTAACATTATTTTTATTATTAAAATCACCTTCTTTGTCAGTAGGTACCTACTTGAAGAAATTCATGAAAAAAATACCTATAAGTACATTATTTGGTTATAAAAAATACCGCTCAACAAGCAATGTTTAAAGGTTTTGTTTTAATTAAAACGGATTTCTGAAATTTTTGTGTTTTTGTAACATATTTTTAAAATTTTCGTTTCTTTTTTTACAGTAGGTATCTGAAAATCAGTGTCCGACTTAGTCCGAATTAGAGTAGTAGAGAAAATCATGGTCAAAATGACCGAAGCCGAAATTTTCGATCGGCTCTAAAAACAGTATAAACTGTCTGCTTGCACGAACGGCTACTAAAACAGTAAAAACTAACTGCTTGTACGAACGTGTGCGAAATTGAATTAAATTTTTTAAATGGAATCTGATCGTAGTAATGTACCTGTTGCAACAATTTCATAATTTGTATCGATAATATTTTTATGGTAAACTAAACAGTTTTTTTCTAACATGGCTACGTAGGGCACCAGCGATTAGGTTTTGGGTCCATTATACTATTCCGAAGAAGCGCACTACGTCGTGTTGGGGAGGGTTTGCAATCTGCTCAGGAAAATATTAATTCGGATTTTAATAAGACCCGGTTTGTAAGAAGATTGAATCACAGAATTCGGAAGATCGTTCCACAGCCGCGCTGCTGTGTTAGTAAATGACTTTGAGAAGCGACTGGTTCGTGTATATTGAAGGTTTACTGTGAACGGTGTTGAAATTGATTAAAACGAGTGACTCTATTGTGAATTGGTGGATGAGAGAACAGGGATTGAGGGATTTCTTAGTAGTCAAACTTTCGACTTCGGTCGATGGTTGTGGCAAGGACCGAACATAATCGGCTTCGGCCAAAATCTGACCTTGGTCGGACACTGCTGAAAACCCTTTGGTGACATCGTTCGCTTTGACGTTGCGTTACTCCATTATGCAAATTAATTTTAATTTTCCGTTTTGCTTCGGGCTATAAATTTAATCGCCAAACGTATAAAGCTGCCTCCCCTCGAAATATTATAGGGATAAAATAAACACGCACACAAAAACATAGGCTTAATATATATTGCCCCTATTTTATCTACTAGTAAAATAACGTAAAGTTTATTTGTTTCAAAATTTTTTAATTACATAATGTACCTAGTCAACACAAATAGGTATATTTAAAAAAAGTAACAAAATTATTGCAAGTGGCAAATAGTATTTTGAGTCTGGGATTAAAACCACTGCAAAACCAATAAAAAGAAAGTACATACATAATAAAACGAGTTGGTTGTGGCCGACAAGTCATTCTACAAAGTATTCAAATTTTGTATGAAAAATATTCAGAATTATTTTTTTACTTAAATATTTTATTACGAAAACTTGATGATTCTTCAATGCCATTTTATGTAAGTGATGTGCCTTTTTACCCATTTGAAAATAAAAATTTCAAAATTAAAATTTCCTGAACTTGGGGTGACTTTGAAATATTCGATAGTTAAAAAAATAGAGATTCAGATATCCTTCAAAATCAAATGGGGTCTAATGAGTATCAGATATACAAATCTGCAAAATTTGAAAAGAATTGAATGAGTACTTTAGTCTATAATCGATAAAGTAAAATAAACACGCCGTACATAGCATGACACAGCACACACACAGATACATTGTGATGAAACTTTCAGAATACAATTTGAGCATGATACTATAGTTGATAATCTGCAATAAAAAATTAGCCTTAAAAATTACGAAATCATAACTCCCCGCTATATCTTTTTGGGTTAGTGAGGAGTAAAAAACAAGAGAAAAAAAGCCCCCCAGAACATGCCTAGGGACTAGAGGAGTGGAAACATCCTTATTTCATTGATAGGTAATAATAATTTATCTTTTCTTATATTTAGTATTTTCTTATTAAAGTTTATATTGTACTTGATTTGTGTAATAAATAAATAAATTTTAAGACAGTTCATAAAAATGTAATAATAAAAGTACCACATATTTCTAATACTTATTATACCTTAGAATAGTGCTTCCATTCTTTTCTATTATCCATTGTAATCGAAAATACAACAGGCAACAATAACATCTCAAATAGTTCAGCAGATAATGTTCATCCACCTATTCGGAATTTTGTTATTTTATGTAAGAAACTTGTGTGATATATTATAGGAAAATGAATTATTGTAACATTTTTTCTGCGCTTCGTTCTTTAGGAAATGGCTTTGCCAAAACAAAATTAATATTATTCTAATCATTCTTTTAATACCGATTAAAATTATGATTAGAATAATATATTATGATAGCGCTTTAAAAAAATACTCTAATATTAATATTCTATAGTTGTATATAGAAATATTACCATAGAAGTAGGCGCTTTTTGTTTGTAAATGACATTTACTCTTTTTGAATAACAATAGGCAAATTCGAATGTCATTCAGGTGATAGCTGTATTTATAGCGTGGTAATACCATAGATCAGTGGTTCCCAAACTTTTAATTTTGCGTACCACACACGAAATTATAAATCAGTAGCGTACCACTGAACTGTAACCGTTAAAAAAATCTTCAAAATGGTAGAGTAATAAAAAATGCAACAACTGTTTATGACAACATTATCTTCGAGACAAGATAGGAAATATCTGGCTCAGTTGTACCTACTTAATTTTAAGCGCAAATTGGGTTCTACGTTAAGCTTATTACTATATTTGTTTTTTATTATCAACATAGCAGAAAATCCGCTCTCACAGAGATACGTGGTTGTAAATGGAATCAGAAACAGTAATGCTTTTCTGGACAGCGATGGATATTCATTTTTAACTTTTAGCCAAAATTCACACAGCTCTAATTTGTTGAATTCCGCTTGCAAACCTCAATCGCAAGATAGTTCTATCAGAGATTCCTTATCACTCACACTTAAAATTTCACCAACACTATCCAGATACGAAACGGTTGGTTTCCTTATCCAATTGAACTCCGAATAATCTTCTTTAAAATATTCTTCAAATGTACTTATCAACGATGATTTTGCTGTGATTTTTGATGTTATTGATAACATTTTCACTCACTGTAAGTTCATTTTACTGTGTATGTTCTATGGACATGGCTGCTTGAGCACTACCTTAATAATTGTCGTGTACCACCAGTGGTACGCGTACCATAGTTAGGGAATCACTGCCATAGATTTTCAACTAATATACTAGATGGAGTAGGTACTCCGTGCAATAAGTGAGTCTTGGTATATGGCGCGTTTGACGTTTTGATTGGCAACATATTATTGCAGTTTTCCATACATTTCAACACTTCCTAAATAACTGTTCTCTAAATCTTAATGAACAGAACTTTTTTTTGACAAATAAATCCGAAAACAATTGGGTAACATTAGTTGTTTTTCTATCTAGAAAAACGATGTGGTCTGCCAATCTTGTTGTCAAAAGTCCCGCGGAAAAAAGCCTCACTTTGATTCATACAAAATTTGCTAACTGCGACATCTAGTATATTATATGAAAATCTATGTGTAATACAAAGTCATTAAGTGCCTACCTATATTTAACATATGTACACATATTATGAACAAAGAAGAATTTATCTAAACCCATAGAATATTTAATTTACATCCATAATACTTACTTACACATTAGACTTGAATTCATTCTTATACAAAGACGAAGAACTTCTAGAAAGTGTGTCCGAAAAATATTGAACTTAGGCATTGTTGAATATAAATAGGCATTGACAGCGATATAGTAACAGTAACATAAAAACTACTTATGAAAATATTTCAATTTCAGAGTCAACTTTGTGAAGTTGTCATCCATCCCGTTAAATATTGTAAAATCTTTCGTTAAGAGGGTGACTGCTGCCAACGTACCTATTTTTTCAATTTGACATACCATCATTATTACCTAGTTAGTTTGGATATTAATAAAGAGAAATATGCCTTAACTTTTTGATTATGTTCTGTATATATTCTTGTAGGAAAATAATAAGCATACCCCGATTTTAGACATTTATCTTAAATTTCTAAAAAAATATAAGGTATAGAACAATATTTTCTTTTATAAATTAAAGAAGAACAAAATACCTGGAAAAATATGATATGACGTTGCATTAACGCATCAGGTTAAGTAAATAAACCAAAAAAACTTTTATTACGCAATGGCGTTGAATGGAAAATAAATGTTTTTTAGGTTTATTTACTAAACCTGAAGCATTAATGCAACGTCATATCATATTTTTCTAGATATTATTGTCTTCTTTAATTTAAACAAAAATATATTACTCTACGCCTTATAGTTTATTAAAAATATATGATAAACGTTGAAAATCGGGGTATGCCATTATTTTTCTACAAGAATTTATACAGAACATTATCAAAAAGTGAAGGTATATTTTTGTTTATTAATATCCAAACTATCTAAATTATTTTTTTCAAAACGATTTGATAAGAAATAATGATGGTACATCAAATTGAAAAATAGGTACGTTGGCAGCAGTCCCCCCCTTAAGAGCGTTTCCATTCTATTGATATTTTCATTTTTGAAACCAATGAGCTCTGTATGCTTATATTAAGTTGCGTGGTATTTTTGACCAAACTTCAAATAAGGAGGAAGATATCAATTCAACATGATTTATGTTCAGCGATAATTCTTTACTACATTTGCCGATTTCAATGAATTTTTAAGGGTTCTTTAAGATTTTTGTTAAGATTCCTCATATAAATTTAGTAAGTCTTAAATAATAATAATAATAATAATCCAATTTTTATAGCGCCGTTTTATGGTAAAAAAAACATTCCAAGGGCGCTTTTGCTTATTTGTTTGCTCTGCGAAACAATGAAGTCTAAAGCAGTTGACTGAAGGCCCCAAAACTCAATTTATTCCATTCAATAGGTCTGTTTACACTCTTCGACTTTTCAATTAGCAAAGACATCTGCATAACGTATGTGCGAATAATTCTTTACCGTGTCATCCGATTTCGAGGATCATTTTTATGTTGGAGAGGAGTTACTTATGGAGTATGTATAGTTTCATATTATCAACTTTGTCCAAAGCGTATGATGGAATATATGAAAAATAACGGGAACTTCTCAATTCTCATGACCACATTAATTAGGGTAGATAGGATATTTGTTGTAACCCTAATCATATTATCTGGCATTTTTGGAGTCGCAAGTACTCCTTTTTAACAGATCTATCTTTTAAGGCATAAGATTTGACTAAGCAATCACAGAGTAAGGAAATATACAGAGCTGACATAACACATTCATGTATAAATATTAATTGGAATATTATAATAAATGACACATTATTTATATAGCAGTGCATAGACTAGAATCCTCACAACACGTCCGGAGGGAAGAAGAGGTGTGGGAAGGCCGAAACTGCTATGGATGGATGGAGTCAAGAGGGACCTTTAGATAGCCGGTGTGCGGAATTGGAGAGAAAAGGCCATGGATAGGGTGCAATGGAGACGATTCCTTGAGGAGGCCAAGGCCCATCCTGGGCTATGGAGCCACTAATAATGATGCTTTATATAGCAGTAAAAGTATTTGTTTTTCGAAATTTAAATAGGTATATTTGGTAACAACGAAAATAGATTTTGGTAGCACAGTCACGTGGTGTGGTAACAAGAAATTTTGCTTATGTCATTTCTATAGATTATTAGCAGAGCAATATTATGAATGTTATGTAGGTAGAAATATTTTTTATATTTTAAGCTAAATACATAAAACAAGATATTATCTAGATCTGATCACCATAACAATGGTACCAACTTATGTGTGTACAGTACATACATAGGTATCTGCATAACATTTTTATACATCTGCGCCACTTTGAATATTAAAGTTGATGTTATTGTTCGTAGGATGTATAATGGCCGACAAAAAAACATACACAATACGTATTGACATCGTTTAATATTCATTCATACATCGTCGTGTTAGTCAAATACATAATGTGTTTATAATAATTTGTAATGAATACAAAACATATATCTGTCGAAATACTTCCTGGGATTATAATCAAATACTGTTTTGTACAGAAATAATGCGTAATGGTTGGGCTCGGTGTCGGCATCCTGGGTTCGATTCCCAGCAGATAAATTATTTAATTAATTTTTCACACAAAATTTGCTTCTCTGGACTGGAAGCTTAAACCTTAAAATAAGGCAGCGCCTGGTGGAGTGCTACATATGGCCCATAC